>OZ010604.1:76783736-76913736 GCA_963932145.1 Acanthosepion lycidas | reverse complement strand
TCTTACATAGCAGTGAATGCTGAACGATTTCCTCACAGATGAAGATGAAACTTGATCCAACAAAGGTATTGCTCCGCAGAAGGATGCTGAGAATACCATGAATAGAGTATGGGAGAAACGATGAAGTTTTATGGAAAATGCAAACAAAATGGGCACTGACTTAGAATCAGCAAGGCTACGTTCCGTGAGTGACTGTTGGGCCATAAACTCACCCCTAACCCCCAATTGGAACGCTGATATACGACCCATCACTAAAGATGCAGGACAAATGTTTTGGTTCCTGCACCACTTTAGAAAGAACCTGATTCCTCATGTTATCCTCTACCTTTACAAGAGCCATACGAAAATGAGGTACTGTTGCCATATTTGGGCGGAGGTTACCCAGTCCTCACTTTCCAGTGTCGATAGAATTCAAAAACGTTTCCGAGTCCTTCTGGATGAAGAATTATTTTCCCTTTTTCCAATCATTATCTCACAGGGATATGGCAAGTCTCTGACTGCTCTATCGTTACTTCTATGGTTCCATCCAGTCTAATGTTCACGGCTAGGACTCGCCATGTCACTTACATTGACGCAAACCGTCCATATTCCATCGGTGAGAAATAAGTTCCACTCGAACAGCTGCGAACCATTACGCTGTATAACCGGCTCCCAAGTGGATATTTTTCCCCGATCACTACAGTCTTAAGCTGTTTAAGTCTAGAGTTAACCGTTATCTTGTGTAGGGTGAACCTTAATGTAACAAAAAAAAAAAAAAATAATAAATTAAAATAATAAAAGAGGCGTTGGAGAATTTTTCACTCACAAAATATAATGAAAGCATGAGAGACAAAGGGAATGATTGACTAAACTTCCTGAAAATTTGTGCAACATCGACGGAAGAATAAGGACTGAGAATGTTCGTAAGCAAATATTAATGTTAATTAGTTGCCTCCACGAAACCGCTAAAAATCAGCGTACCATGATGAAAACAGGCTCCAGACATAATGAAACCATGATTTTATCGTCAAAATCCTTATGTTATTATTAAGGGGAAGGATCAAAGTATTTTTTTTAACTATTTAATTAAATTTTTCTTCCTTTTTAGAACATTTGATGAAAAACTTTTTCTTGCGCCAGCGGTTGTACTAATTTTTAGCATAACAAATGTTAACCTCTTTTTTTTTTTTTGCAGTGACAGACTCATTAATTTGGAAATTCTTGCAAAAATCAATTAATTCTCGGTTTTAATGAAATTTTCAGGTTTTATTCACCAACGAATTAAATTATTTTTGACATTTGTTATTAAAAAAATCTTGGTAAAAATATTTTTTTTGTTTACATGTGTTTCTCGCCCTTATTTAATTTTATGAAAGCTTGAGAAATTCCTAGAAATAATTTTTAGTGACTACATTAGTTAAAAGTAGAAATTTCTGAAGAATTTAAATCACATCAGCGTATTTTTTTTTTTATTCATTTAGTTATTTATTTTTTGCAAAATCGGACCAGATCTTACGGAAAATCTGTTCTGGATCGAAAAAAAAAAAAAAAAAACGAATTAAAACTACGAAATTATTTAATTAGAGAAGATTTTAATTTCTTTTATGAATAATATATATTAAAGACAGTATTTTATGAAGAAAAAAAAAACTTTTCGACGAAAAATGAATTTTTACAAGATTTGTTCAATTTCGATGAGATAATTCTTAGGGAATATTGTTATTAATTAAGACTATATTAACTTATAACATATTTTAAAGCTTATTACAATCTGAAGACCCTGACTATTTTTAAAAGTACATCGACTAGTTTTTATACATGTATATAAATGCAGAATTTCTGAAGTATGGATGTACACACCGATAAATATATTCTCAATAGGTAACGTTTTTAAGAGTTGTCCCCCCACCTTACGGAAAAAATAACAAATATCTAATGAAAATTATCGTCTGCTACACCATACTTAACTACAAACACGTTCGGTGGTCAATGCGCCGACAATAAATCGATTAACACGTCATTAAAACAAGACTCCGTGTTTAGAAAATGCTTGTATGCAACATTTTATGCTATAAGTAAGTAATATTTGTTTCAAATCAGATTAACCTAACTTTATATTTGCTAATTTTCTTTAAATAACGCGTGAAAAATATATATTTTACACTACTTACATTATTCGGACTATTGTCCTCATTTTTTGTTGTTATACGCTCCGGCCTTCTTCAGGTGGTTTGAATGTCGAACTAAACACTTTATTTCACTCACTGGGGTAGACTGTTCTAGTTCCACGTGCCATGTTTAATGGATGTCAGTTATCAGTTATGACCTCTCTAAGTTCTCCACCGCCTTAACCAGGTATTGAACTCACATTCTTTGGGTCCTGTCACTGGATCTAACACCTTTATCCACTGTGACATGTGTCCTTGATGATAAAGGCGTTGGTTAGATCCTAGTGACAGGACCCAAACAGTGTGAGTTCAAAACTTGGTTAAGGCAATGGTGAACTTGGAGAGGGGAATTATCAGGAGATAACGGATAATTAACATCCATTAAAAGACATATCATGTGGAACTAGAACAGTCTACCCCAGTGAGCGAAATAAAGGGTTCAGTTCGACATTCCAACCACCTGAAGAAGACCGAAGCGTATAACGACCGAAACGTTGTAATAAATATGAGACAAAGATGAGGACAATAGTCCGAATAATGTAAATAGCGTACATAATACCTCATCTCAGAAATATGGACAGATACGGAAGGGCCGAAACGTTGTAATAAATATGTTGACAAAGATGAGGACAATAGTCCGAATAATGTAAATAGTGTACATAATACCTCATCTCAGAAATATAGACAGATACTGAAAGGCCGAAACGTTGGAATAAATATGGCGACAAAGATGAGGACAATAGTCCGAATAATGTAAATAGTGTACATAATAACTCATCTCAGAAATATAGACAGATACTGAAGGGCTGAAACGTTGTAATAAATATGGCAACAAAAATGAGGACAATAGTCCGAATAATGCAAATAGTGTACATAATATCTCATCTCAGAAATATAGACAGACACTGACGGGGCGAAACGTTGTAATAAATATGGCAACGAAGATGAGGACAATAGTCGAATAATGTAAATAGTGTACATAATACCTCATCTTAGAAATATAGACATATATATTTTATTTTTGCAAAATTTTTAAAAGGAAAATTAAATTTTGTTTACAAATGCCTAAAAATGGCTGCCGTTATCGATTTTACTGAAAAAAATGTAACACTTTTCCAATCAATATAAATTGATAAAATAAAATTTAATCCTTTAGCTTTCATTTGAAGCTAAATTGAAAACTTCAGGAAAGTTATTTAATTTTTTTAAAATTCATTTTAAATCTTACGTATACCCAATTCATTCAGGCACCTAATTTTAATTTATTAGACTCTTTTGATGATATCGCAGAAATAGAATTTCATGTAATGAACTTAGTAAATACAACGTCATGACATTTTTTTCTTTCTTCGTTAAGTCGAATACGTTCCCCATTCACTTAAAGTTTTCTGTTTATCAGCGGGAAAGATTTAAGTAAAACAGAAACAAAAAGGAAACATATTTAAATCAGAAAGCTATTTATGTGATACATAATGAGGAAAAACGGCTTGTAGAATTTGATGTACTCAGTACATTTTGAAGGCAAGAAGAACAGAGGAAAAAATCGAATAACCTATCTTAAACTCGTGTAAATTGGTTGACAGAACAAAAAGTGTTAGTTAAAAAATATTCCTAACAGCTAAAAATTATAGGAAGTTGGGAAGAGCCATGATTGCCACGTACTAAAGAGATACGTCAATCGAAATTACTAGTATTTCTACTCTTGCAATTTTGAATACTTATATAAAACGAGTAATTTTTAGGAACTAGTAAGATAGACGGGTACCCTTGTTAAAAACGCGGTGACATGGAGGTGGGAATACCATTTTTAGAATAGCATTCCTTTGGCTTTTTTCAAGGCGCGACATTTTTTTAGCATTTCACCCCAAGCAAGGCGGGAGTGCCACTAGCACGCAAGGGGTTACAGAGGATTGAGAGCAAGAGTAAGGAGGTTTGTTTGAGGAAAGGATAAAGAGAAGGACAGGGATCAGGATCAAGGCATCAGAAGATATCGATTGATATTTGAATATTTGAAGATTATAGCTGTCAGGGAAGCAAGTAAGCGAAAGGGAGTTCTTCTGTCGGGAAGTGCGGGAGAAGAAGCTTTTAGAGTAGAAGAGTGTGTTACATTTAACTCTTTCGACAGTAAGAGGGTGGGACCGAGATACCAACCTAGTAGCACGCTTAAATTCATGCAGTTGGGGTACCAATGAAAGTAGCTTGTCAGAGCAGTTGCCATGGAAATATTTGTAGAAAAGACAGAGGGAAGCCACAGCACGTCTTTGAGAAAGTGACTGTAGACGAGATGCCAGATCAGGACCTATCATATTGCATATCAGTCTCTGGATTTTTTCGAGGATCTGGAGATGAAAAGCGGGGGTACTAGACCATATACAACCACAGTATTCAATGCAAGGACAAATGGTAGATTTGTGGAGGACGGTTTGCTTTGGTTTGGTTTATTTTGTTTTACGGCATATTAACATAAATAGGTTATTTAATGGTGACAACGTTTTTAGGATAGATTCGTATCAATAGAGTATGTATTCTTTGGTTTAGATTATTTTGGTTTACTTATATTACGGCATATCAACCTCAATGGGTTATTTAATGCCGACAATATTTTTAGGATAGATTCGTATGAATAGAGTATGTATTCTTTGGTTTAGATTATTTTGGTTTACTTATATTACGGCATATAAACCTCAATGGGTTATTTAATGCCGACAAAAATTTTATTGCTGGTAACATTTTGTTTTATCAAAAATCTGTTTCTGGTAATATATTTCCTTCAAAATAGTATTGCTTGTAATATTTTTTTCAAAAAAGTATTGCTGGTAATAGTTAACTATTTGCCCATAGCTGGGACCCCAACAGGTACTACCACCCCGGGGCAGGGTGGACCTGGGAACAGCAGCAATTAAGAGGTGGTTCCACGCTCCTCAAAACCTCCTGATCAGAGGCCTTGCTGCTGGACGTAGTTTAATGTCTTACCCAGGACGCGAATGTAGTTTAACGTTTTACCCAGGACGCAGATGTACTTTAATGTCTTACCCAGGACGCAGACGTAATTTAACGTCTTACCCAGGATGCGGATGTAGTTCAACGTCTTACCCAGGACGCGAATGTAGTTTAACGTCTTACCCAGAAAGCGGATGTAGTTTAATGTCTTACCCAAGACGCGGACGTAATTTAACGTCTTACCCAGGACGCGGATGTAGTTTAACGTCTTACCCAGAATGCGGATGTAGTCTAATGTCTTACGTAGGACGCGGATGTAGTTTAACGTCTTACCCAGGACGCGGATGTAGTTTAACGTCTTAGCCATGACACGGATGTAGTTTAATGTCTTATCCAGGACGCGGGCGTAATTTAACGTCTTACCCAGGACGCAGATGTAGTTTAATGTCTTACCGAGGACGCGGATGTAGATTAAGTCTTACCCAGGACGCGGATGTAGTTTAACGTCTAACCTAGTATGTTGTGGAGGATGAACTCCGACGAGAAAAACATTAAGGCCTTACACAGAGAACCAATTTCCTTGTGGTAAATGAAGCTATTGATTCAATGCAGTTTTTCAGCCTCAGGTCAGTAGAAAACGTGAGAACAGGAAGGCGCAGAGGGTCGCTCTCGTGGAGTTGAGCATTAGCCATGTTGATAGGAGGCAGATTATTTGAAAATTGAGGGTTTTATTCATAATACAGAAAGTGTAAAATAGATCCTTGACTTTTTACAGAGGTATCTGCACATGGTTGTGCTGCTAACGAAAACAGCGTAAAAATCGATATACGATCTTCCTGACGCCATAGATTTCCAAGTAGTCATCTACGCGGACGACACTGCAATTTACTCCTGCCTCAAAAACAAATCTAGCGTCACTGACAAAACTAACCTGGCCGTTCGTCTCGAAAAGGAATTTCAATCGGTTGTGGACTGGGGCAGGAATTGAACTTTAACGCCTCAAAAACAAAACTGCTCTCTATTAATCATCACAGAGATCCTTCCCTGCCCTCCATTAGAATGTCTCACTCTCAACTTCTCGAGAGCACCTCTCTGCGGCTGCTCAGTCTCACGTTGACTGCTGACCTGAAATGGAACAAATACATTGAGTCAATTGCTTCGTCCACCGCAAGGAAAGTTGGCTCCCTGTGCCGCGCCAGGAACTTTTTCTCCCCGGATTCGATCCTTCAGATCTTCAAATCAACAATTCGCCCTTGCATGGAGTATTGCTGCCATATATGGTCTGTAGCCCCTTCTGTTTGCCTCGGGGTTCTTGATAGGCTCCAGAGGCGGATATGCAATATAATTGACCCTGCTCTGGCATCTTGTCTACAATCACTTTCTCACAGACGCACCGTCGCCTCTGTCTGTTTTACAAATACTTTCATGGCAATGGCTCCGAGGAGCTGCATTCGCTTGTTCCCAGACTTTATGAGTTCAAGCGCCCTACGAGGCTGGCATCACGCTCTCACCCTTTCACTGTTGAAACTGTTAAATGTAGCTGCCTCTTCTAATCCAATAGCTTCATGTCTCGCACCTCTCGCCTGTGGAACTCTCTTCCCTATTCCTGTTTCCCTGAGAGCTATAATCTCCAACTATTCAAATGTAATGTCAATCGGCATCTCCAGTTGTCTTGATCTATCTACTATCTTTCTCCTAATCCTTTCCTCTATCACTTCTATCTGCTCTCGCTCCAAATTCTCTGTAACCCCTTACGTGCTAGGGGTGAAATGCTTAAAAAAATATAGAGAGGTGCTTAATTAAAAAAAAAGTTTACATGAATTAATACAAATATGCACCGGTTTATTCTTTAAGTTGTGCATCTGATACCGAAAAAAAATTGAAAATAATTAAAAAAAATTAAAAATTCAGAAATTTAAAAAAATAGGCAGATAACAATGATGTAAGCAGAGTGTCAAAGCGTATGAGCAAAGATGAAGTTTTGGAGAGGATGCAAACAAGGAAGAGGCTTATACTTAACATCAGGATGAGGCAGGTGAATTTTCTAGGACACGTAATGAGAAAGGGGGCCTGGAGAATCTGATACTCACAGGTCGAATAGCGGGAAAGACAGACAAGGGAAAGCAATGCATGGCATACTTAGCGGGCTTAAGCAAGTAGATGACAGAACGTGGTCTGGGGGAGGTGGCAAAAGTACAAAACTTATTGAGAGAAACAAGGGTTAGGGGGAAGTGGAGAGCCATGATCACTTACGTCCTGAAGGGACATGGCACAAAAAAAGAAAGAAAGAAATTTCTCTGTAATCGATATTATAAAAATTGAACCCGCTCTAAATCGATAAAAAAAATTAATATTTGTCGATTCTAATAAATGTTATGGTTTCAGCAAGGTCTATTAAATTCTAATCAGCAAAAATTATCCCCAAAAAGAAATGTCCCTATTTGTTACAAGTAGATGAGTGTATTTAAGTAGTTCTGATTTTAAAAATTTATTTTTATCTTGGGTTAACCGCCAGTTATTGGCGGCCACAATCCTAACATAAGATACGCAGGTGACACAGTACTGATAGCAGACAAAGAAAAGAAATTACAAAATCTTCTACAGAAGGTAGCGACGGAGAGTATGAAGAAGGGACAAAGCATAAACTACAATAAACAGAATGTTTGGTCATCAGTAAAAGGATGAGCTCGAAATGCGATTTGCAGGACGAGAACTCTAGAATCAAGCAGACTCAAAAGTTTAAGTACCTGGGAAGCGTTCTGACAGAGGACAGTAAGTGACTAAACTTAATGAGAGCTACAAGAGGTAATGGGAAGTGGAGATCCATGATCGCCTACGTCCTGAAAGGATACGGCACATAAAAACTAAGAAATTTCTCTGTAAGTATCGATATTATGTAAAGTGACCCCGCTTCTAAATCGATTAAAAATTCATATTTGTCGATTCTAATAAATGTTATGGCGTCGGCAAGGTCCATTAAATAGTAATCGGCAAAAATTATCCCGAAAAAAATGTCCTTATTTCTTCCGAGTGGACAAGTGTATGTAAGTAGTTTTGATTTTGTAAATTTATTTTTATTTTGTGTTAACCGTTTGGTTTGGTTTGTTTTACGGCATATCAACCTCAATGGGTCATTTAATGCCGACAACTTTTATTTTTTTCTTGTAATATTTTTGTTTTGTCAAAAATCTATTTGTGTTAATATTTTTTTCCTCAAAAATATATAGTTGGTAATATATTTTCAAAAACGTATAGCTGATAAATTTATTTCTGGTAATAGTTTTTTACAAAGTATTTCTGGTATTAAGACCTATTTTTACACTTTTATAATGCTTTTTACCTCTGTTTCGGGGTTAACTATTTGCCCATAGCTGGGACCCTAACAGGTGTTACCACCCCAGGTCAGGGTGGACCTGGGAACATCAGCAATTAAGAGGTGGTTCCACGCTCCTCAAAGCCACCTGATCAGAGGTCTTGCTGTTAGACGTTGTTTATCGTCTTACCCTGGACGCGGATGTAGTTTATCGTCATACTCAGGACGGATGTGTTAACCGTGTGTTAATGAAGCCGTGGTTAATTGAGGTATTGTACACTCTATAATTTACGTATATAGATTGTATTTTGAATTTACCAGAGTTTGTCTCTTTGTACGTAAATTGATCGCATTTTCTGATGGCCGGTTGGCTGCAAGGTCGTGATTTACTAAGTGTAGATTAGGTGTGGCACAAGGTCGAAAGTATGAGGCACCCAATGAAGATCGAACTCATTATTCATTCGAAATTGATCCAGCGAGACAAGCTTGTTTACCATAACACCACATCGAAAAGCCCCGGTTGGCAAAAAGTTGTCTCGGTGAGAAAGGTTAATATAGCATAAAAGCTCAGATGTTTTCTAAGACCCGATAATGAGCCCAATCTGGTAATGGTCGCATCTGGCGTCCCCGCGGAACCTTCAACTTGAGGCTGTTTCGTAAGGTCAGCGAAAAATATGACACAGAGTTCCACCACCATCACCTCTGCTTCCGCTGTCAAAATATTACCTCATTCTAAACTTTGCGTGTTATTTGCTCGAGTTGCTTGTCACAAGCTCAATTTGGCGCCTATCACCGGGTCACCGTCAAGAAAGACAAGATAATGAAAAAATTTTCCAGTGACATTCACAAAACAAACACCATTTTATACAGGGATTTTTTTTTTATTTTACAGACATATTTGAGAGACCAAATTCTGATAGATACTCAGTTTTAAATGTTAGGATAAATAGAAGGATATCAAAAGAATGAAACAGACAAGTAGATACTATAAATGATAGCTAGATATGGACATTGAAATCTATAGTTAAGAACTGAGATAGATAGATAGATAGATAGATAGATAGATAGATAGATTGAAAATAACTGGTAAAATAGAAAACAACAGACTAGATAGATAGATAGATAGATAGATAGATAGATAGATAGATAGATAATGAACCAACTTGGATAGATAGATAGATGAATAGATTGAAAATAACTGGCAAAATAGAAAACAACAGACTAGATAGATAGATAGATAGATAGATAGATAGATAGATAAGAACAGGATTAGATAGATAGAGATACATAGATAGATGTGAACAAACTGTAAACAAACTCTTTGTTTAATCATTTCATTGCCGTTAGACATCACAATGATCAATTTAAGGAAAATCTACAAATGCTTTTTTGTAAGAATACTCTGATTTTTTTCGATTTAGGAATTAGAATAAATATGGCTGCCACTGGAAAATGAATGTAAAGAAATTTCAAATTTCAAAAAATATTTACATTATAAATAATGTAAATATCAAAATTTACATAATAATAATAATAATAATAATAATAATAATAATAATAATAAATATGTTAAATTTTAAAATAGGAAAGAAGGTAAATTATTTGCGTTTGAATATTTTTTATTGAAGAAAAATTCTGTCAGATTCTTTAAAAATTAGTATATCTTATTATAAACTTAAAAGAGGATAAAACAACCAAAGCTTAAAATACAGTGCTTCAGTTTTCTGTACCACATCCTCTTTGAGAATAAACATGTGCCAGACTGCTGAGCATCCAATGACAATTAAAATGCCAATTAAGGGATTCAGTCAGTTATGTGCCATGCATGATGCACACTTAGACGATCATGTATCTTTCGATACATGAATGACAAGGGATATATTTTTCTACATTAGGTCGTCATTTTTTTCAGCAGTAGGACAATTCATATCCAAACGTATAGAACCAGTTCTGTCCTGCTATTTAATCATAGCTGGGGGAGAGAAGAAGAGGATACATACCTTTCAAAAGGGTATTAGCACATAAGTGAATGTAAGGGATTCGACTGGACTTTAAAATCAAGAAGGGTATTAGCATGTAAGTGAATGTAAGGGATTCGACTGGACTTTAAAATCAAGATAACTATGAGCATGTAAGTGAAAGTAAGGGATTCTACTGGAATTTGAAATGAAGAAGGGTATTAGCATGTAAGTGAATATAACGGATTTGACTGAATTTTGAAACCAAGAAAGATATTAGCCTGTAAGTGAATAAAAGGGAGTCGACTGGACTTTGAAATCAAGAAGACTATTAGCATGTAAGTGAATGTAAGGGATTTTACTGGACTTTGAAATCAAGAAGATTATTAGCATGTAAGTCAATGCAAGGGATTCGACTGGACTTTTAAATCAAGAAGGGTATTAGTATGTAAGTGAATGTAAGGGATTCAACTGGACTTAGAGATTAAGAAGAGTAATAGTATGTAAGTGAATGTAAGGGATTCGAGTTGACTTTGAAATCAAGAAGGGTATTACCATGTAAGTGAATGCAAGGGATTCAACTGGATTTTGAAATCAAGAAGACTATTACCATGTAAGTGAATATAAGGGAGTCGACTCGACTTAAAATCAAGAATAGTATTAGCATGTAAGTGAATGTAAGGGATTCGACAAAGACTGAAAAATCAAGAAGTCTATTAGTATGTAAGTGAATGTAAGGGATTTTACTGGACTTTGAAATCAAGTAGACTATGAGCATGTAAGTGAATGTAAGGGAATCGACTGGACTTTGAAATGAAGAAGACAATTACCATGTAAGTGAATATAAGGGAGTCGACAGGACTGTGCAATCAAGAAGGGTATTAGCATGTAAGTGAATGTAAGGGATTCAACTGGACTTTGAAATCAAGAAGGGTATTAGCATGGTAGTGAATGCAAGGGATTAGACAGGACTTTGAATTCAAGAAGAGTAGTAGTATGTAAGTGAATATAAGGGATTTGACTGGACTTTGAAACAAAGAAAGTTATTAGCATGTAAGTGAATAAAAGGGAGTCGACTGGACTTTGAAATCAAGAAGACTATTAGCATGTAAGTGAATGTAAGGGATTTGACTGAACTTTGAAATCAACAAGAGCATTAGTATGTAAGTGAATGTAAGGGATTCGACTGGACTTTGAAATAAGAAGACTATTAGCATGTAACTGAATGTAAGGGATTCGACTTGATTATAAAATCAAGAAGGGTATGAGTATATAAGTGAATGTAAGGGAATCGACTGGACTTAGAAATCAAGAAGGGTATTAGCATGTAAGTGAATGTAACAAATTCGACTGGACTTAGAAATCAAGAAGGGTATTAGTATGTAAGTGAATATAACTGAGTCGACTCGACTTTGATTTCAAGAAGGGTATTAGCATGTATGTGAATGTAAGGGATTCGACTGGACTTTGAAATCAAGAAAGGTATTAGCTTGTAAGTGAATGTAAGGGATTCGACTGGACTTTGAAATCAAGAATCCCTTACATTCACATATATGCTAATAGCCTTCTAGAACGTATAGTTATGTAAGTGAATGTAAGGAATTCGACTGGACTGATAAAACAAGAAGGGTATTAGTATGTAAATGAATGTAAGGGATCCGACTGGTCTTTGAAATAAGAAAGGTTATTAGCATGTAAGTGAATGTAAGGGATAAGACTGGACTTTCAAAACAAGCATGTAAGTGAATATAACGGATTCGACTGGACTTAGAAAACAAGAAGTCTATTAGAATGTAAATCAATGTAGAAGATTCGACTGGACTTTGAAATCAAGAAGACTATTAGCATGTAAGTGAATGTAACGGATTCGACTGGACTTAGAAATCAGGAGGCGTATTAGCATGTAAGTGAATGTAAGAGATCGCCTGGACTTAGAAATCAAGAAGGGTATTAATATGTAAATGAATGTAAGGAATTCGACTGGGCTTAGAAATCCAGAAGGGTATTACTATGTAAGTGAATGTAAGGGATTAGACTGGACTTAAAATCAAGAATGGTATTAGTATGTAAGTGAATATAAGTGATTCGACTGGTCTTAAAAATCAAGCAGTTTATTAGTACGTAATTGAATGTAAGGGAAACTACTAGTCTTTGAGATGAAGAATGCTATCAGCATGTAAATGATTGTAAAGGATTCGACTGGACTCAGAAATCAGGAAGGTATTAGTATGTAAGTGAATGTAAGGGATTACACTGGATTTTGAAATCAAGAATGGTATTAGTATGTAAGTTAATGGAAGGGATTCGACTGCACTTAGAAATCAAGAAGGGTATTAGCATTTAAGCGAATATAAGGGAGTCGACTGGACTTTGAAATCAAGAAGATTATTAGCATGTAAGTTAATGTAAGGGATTTGACTGGACTTAGAAATCAAGAACTCTATTAGTATGTAAATGAATGTAAGGGATTCGACTGGACTTTGAAATAAGAAAGGTTATTATCATGTAAGTGAATGTAAGGGATTCGACTGGACTTTGAAATCAAGAAGGATATTATCATGTAAGTGAATATAAGGGATTTGTCTGGACTTTGAAATCAAAAAGCTTATTAGCATGTAAGTGAATATAAAGGAGTCGACTGGACTTTGAGATCAAGAAGATTAGTAGCATGTAAGTGAATACAAGGGATTTGACTGGACTTTGAAATCAAGAAGACTATTTGAATGTAAGTCAATGCAAACCATTCAACTGGACTTTGAAATCAAGAAGACTATTAGCATGTAAGTGAATGTAAGGGATTCGACTGGACTTAAAAATCAAGAAGGGTATTAGTATGTAAGTGAATGTAAGGGAATCGACTGGCATTTGAAATCAAGAAGACTGTTAGCATGTAAATGTATATAAGGGATTTGACTGGACTTTGAAATCAAGAAGGTTATTAGCATGTAAGTTAATTTAAGCGAGTCGACGTGACTTTGGAATCAAGAACACTATTAGCATGACAGTGAATATAAGAGATTTGACTGGACGTTGTAATCAAGAAGACTATTAGGATGTAAGTGAATGTAAGGGATTTGTTGTGGACTTTAAATAAAGAAGGCTATTAGCATGTAAGTGAATATAAGTGATTCGACTGTACTGCGAAATCAAGAAGAGTATTAGTATGTAAGTGAATATAAGGAAGTTGGCTAGACTTTGAATTCAAGAATGGTATTAGCATGTATGTGAATGTAAGGCATTCGACTGGACTTTGAAATCTAAAAGACTATTAGGACGTAAGTGAATGTAAGGGATTCGACTCGACTTTGAAATCAAGAAGGGTATTAGTATGTATGTGGATGTAAGGGATTCGACTGAACTAAGAAATCAAGAAGGGTATTAGTATGTAAGTGAATGTAAGGTATTCGACAGGACTTTGAAAGGAAGAATCTTATTAGCATGTAAGTGAATGTAAGGGATTCGACTGGACATTGAAATCAAGAAGGTTATTAGTATGTAAATGAATGTAAAGCATTCGACTGGAATTTTGATCAAGAAATTATTTGCATGTAAGTTGATGTAAGGGATTCGACTAGACTTTTAAATCACAAAGACTATTAGCATGTAAGTGAATATAAGGGATTTAACTGGACTTTGAAATCAAGAAGGGCATTAGCATGTAAGTGAATGTAAGGGATTCGACTATAGTTAAAATCAAGAAGTTTATTAGCATGTAAGTGAATGTAAGAGATTCGACTGGACTCAGAAATAAAAAAAAACTATTAGCATGTAAGGGAATGTAAGGGATTCGACTGGACTTAGATATCAAGAAAGTTATTAGCATATAAGTGAATGTAAGGGATTCGGCTGAACTTAAAAATCAAGAAGGGTATTACTATGTAAGTGAATGTAAGGGATTCGACTGGACTTAGAAATCAAGAAGACTATTAGTATGTAAGTGAATGTAAGGGATTCGACTAGACTTTGAAATCAAGAAGGCTATTAGCATGTAAGTGAATGTAGGGATTCGACTTGACTTAGAAATCAAGAAGGTTATTAGCATGTAAGTGAATATAATGGAGTCGACTGGACTTAAAAATCGAGAATGTTATTAGTATGTAAGTGAATGTAAGGGATTCGACTGGACTTAGAAATCAAGAAGGATATTAGTATGTAAGTGAATAAAAGGGATTCGATCGGAATTCGAACTCCGCTCTCCGATTCCTCTCCGTTATCCATTACTGCACTGTCCTTCCTCCACTTAATGCAGAAACATATAAACTTCAATAATAAATGTCATTTCTTTTTGAATATCACGATAATATAAGAGGCCGTAAAGAACGATTATAGACTTAATATGTTATCCGTATTACATGCAAACAAATAATACTCAGCCAAATCAGATTCTGGAATTGACATTTTAGAATTTATTTAATGTCACGGAATACACACTACATCACGTTTCGTACAACAACACAAAAGCGTCAAAATGTAGAATAACCTGAGATCGCAAGTTTTCAAAGCATAAATCTAAATCATGCCAAAGATTAAACGGACTTTGAATTGCTATGTATTTCTTTCATTCTTGATAATATGTGAAGCCATTTCTCAAAAAGAACGAACATGAAGTATTAAGACCAAGCGAGGGAGGGGGAAGGAATTTGACGACGAGAAAATAGGTTTAGAAATATGATTTTCTTTACTGGTATCTACTGTAAAACACACACCCATACATAGAAACGCACAAATACAGACATATGGGGCATAGGTACAAACATTGATATAAACAGCTTGAGATAGATAGATAGATAGATAGATAGATAATGGACCCCCTTGAATAGATAGATAATGAACCCACTTGAATAGATAGTTAGATAGATAGATAGATAGATAGATAGATAGATAATGTTTTACTTACATAGACTACTAGATATGAACAAACAGATATTAGTAGTTATTTATGTACACAGTAATCATTTCGCTCAAAGCAAGGCAATAAAGCCACTAAGGTACAAGAGTTTTTCTGAGTTGATAGAATCTAAGAAAAAACATCAAGGATAGTGAACAATAAAAACTCTGTAATTATGAAGACATATGATGATAAGTAACATTGAATTTAAATTTTTAAAGATTAAAATTGTGTAGAAAATAAGAAGCCAGTAGAGTATTCCACAATCGACTGTCCCGAGAGAAGAAACTGTTAGCATAGAACTTACGGTTACATCTCGCCATTTCAACTGTAAAATGATGAGATCTCACCGCTAGTCTAGTCCTGCGCTTAAATTAACGGTTTGGGTACCAGGGGAAAATCCATCTGAACACCTACCATGAAAATAGTTATAGAAAAGGCACAGCGAAACTAATTTATGGGGTTGGGAAAGTGACTGAAGCCGAGACGACAGGTCAAGTCCAATAATATTGCAGATTCTTCAGTTTACTTTATCAAGAAACTCTAAAAAAACAACATAGCCGAGGCACCAGACCTGATGCGACAGCAACAACCAATATATGGACGAATAGCAGACTTATAAACATGTAAGAGAGAAGGAAACAGCAAACCAGAAAACTGCTAACCCAGTACCCTCATAATGAATCGTTGAGGACACTGATCAGGCAGCTCAATAGAAAGTTACTTAAATCATTTCCACGATTAAAAAAAAAAGGAAAAGGATACACCATATCCTAACCAGGAAACAAAGAATAAACCCTCTCTTCCTGCTCAGTAGATACGGAATGAGTATTGGTTGGGCGATAAGTGAACCTCTATAGTTTTATTAACCTGGGCCGTTTTTATTGAGACATCCTCTATAAGAAGATCGTCGAGTAAGTCTCTAGATCCGTTTCCAGGCTATGGTGAGTATTAAATTATTAAAACATCTCTGAAGGTTATCCCAGGAGTTTAAACCAAAAGAAAAATTAATAAAAAATAAGATGAGTCGAACAACTCAATTCTATGGAGCTTAGTCGGTAAGAGCATGTCGAAGTTCGCATCCTGTCGGAGAGTTCATGCTTTTCTTTAATAAGATTTTTCTAATATTCAGGCCGTAGACGAAAAAAAATAAATAATACATGAACAGAGCGTCTACTCAAATACGAGTATCCGTTAAAAATAATGTTTAAAGTGATAATATATATATAATAATAATAATTCAGAGATACCCGTCTACTAAGGCGGTTAGTCAATCCCTAATTCAGGCGCTTGCTCAGACACGTTTGTCTTCATTCAACACCCAACTGTGTAACTATGCTGAGCAGACCTTAGTTACAGCTTCTGGGAGAAAGCGTGTTATCTACTGCGATCAACAATCTGAACAAGGCACTCAAACCCTCGGTCACGATGACTCGTGACAGCCATCGACGGTCCCAATTCCGATCAGAGAGCTTGGGTCAATCCGTGGTATGGTTTTCAGGCGCTTTCCAAAACTAGCCTTCCAGACCGATAACAATAGGAAGTCTTCTTTCTAACAAATCAATCGTAATCAGATTCGAACCCGGGTCTTATGGTCAGAAAGCGAACGTTCTGGCCACTCGCCTTTTTATTTATATATATATATATATATATATATATATATATATATATATATATATATATATATATATATATATATATATATATATATATATATATATATATATATATATATATATATATATATATATATATATATATATATATATATATATAGGATGAGTTTATAGTAGTTTCAACGAGAGAAAAGTTAGTATATTAAAGAGAGAAACCGCAAACGTTTTTGGTTGAAATGTGGATTTTAAAAAAAATATTATACTTTATTTAACATAACTCTCTCTCTCTCTCTCTCTCTCACACACACACACACACACACACACACACACACACACACACACACATATATATATATATATATATATATATATATATAAATGGTGGTACTCATTTGGAAAAATCTCGGATAGCTTGACTTGCAGTAGAACAAATCGGTACCCGAGGAAAAATGGGGAATAAAAAAAAGAACGAACCAAGAACATTAAACCAAGAAAGACAACTAAGTAAAGTGCTCAATACACTTAGAAGTGCAAACCTAAGATAATCCTAAGCACTCAGGCAAACCTACCTAGGTTTCATGTAAACGGATCGGTTTAGTTGAAACCTAGGTCGGTTTGCCTGTCTCCTTACGATCGTCTCATATATATATATATATATATATAAAGAAATATAGTCTTAAGGTGTGCTATATTTATGGAATGAAGTGCTCAATATCAGAGATAGAGCGTGTGTAAATATAAAAGTGAACATAGAAGTCAACACTTAGAGGCGACAGTCTGTTTCATGCTATATGCAATCGTCAGGTCACATATGTGACATGACGATTGCATATAGCATAAAACAGACTGTCGCCTCTAAGTGTTGACTTCTATGTTCACTTTTATATATATATATATATATATATATATATATAAGTTTAAAGAAAGTTTACGGTAGCTGGTGCTGTTTTGCCATGTAGATTCGCCCCATAGTTTGTGGTGTTACGGTTTCTTATCTCACCAACCCGATAAAAAAAAAAAAAAACATCAGCAAAGGTTGGATGTCTCGGTGGCTTTCGGTCTGCAAACGCAATCTGATGCAGTCATGCAGCCTCGCGTCATTTACCATTCGCTCTGACATATGTAAAATCATGAAGTTATGAATATTCTGCCATTATTAAACGCAACACTTCTCAGATAACTCACTACTGCACACATTAAACTAGCCACAAATGTACACGAATGACTAATGCAACCCAGTCTACATGGCAACACAGCGCAAACTACCTTGAACTTTGTTTTAATTTAATAACCCAGAAATGAAGGATTTGCAGACATATCTTGATATTAACTTTTATTGTTGTTTTGGTATGAGGAAACCGCCTCCGATATTTGTGAAACTATTTTGATGACACTGTATATATACAGTGATGTTCGATAAAAGTGACTCACCTTATCCTTTGAATTTAGCTCAACTTTCTTTTCATCGGAGAAGAGAAAATTCTTCCAGTCTTCTACGGTGAAATTTTTGTAATAGTGCGCCCATTCAAGTCTCTTGGCTTTGTTGGTTTTGCTTATTAGGGGCTTAAACCTTCGGGTACAAGATTTGTAGCCTTGTTCTGATGGACTGTTGAAGAGACAAGACTAACATCTTGCTCTTTGCTTAGACTGGCAGCAATTTCTTGGCTAGTTATAGTCCTATTCTTCGCAACCTCTCTCTTGATTACCCTGCCAGTTCTATCATCAATCTTTTTCCTTCGTCCCCTTGTTTCATTCCTTGGAGCAGGAGTGGCATCATTATGTGCCCTAAGCACTCGAGAGACAGTTGATTGAGAGGTTATAGCAATTTCTGCAATTTCTCTTGTAGATTTGCCTGCTTTTAAGAGGGCAATAATACATGCTTTAAGTGGTTCTGATGCGTGTTTGTACCCTTTCATCTGGTGAGTGACTTGAATGGCTATTTCAAGCTGTTTTTATACTGTATGAGGCTTTGTGGAATATTCTGGAATACTCTAGATTTAATTTAAGCTGTTCTAAAATTCTCTAGAATATTGTTCTGAGTGTATTGTAAAATAGTTTCCAATATTTTATAAAAAGCTCTTTAAATTTACCAGTTTAATCCTTAGAATGCGATATCTGAGTCACTTTTTTGCACAGAGTTTTTTCCTGAATCTGGTTTATATCCAAATTTATAATTATCAATAGAATATCTTAGGGTGAATAAACATTTTTCCTAGGTGGTCGGGAAGGGGTCTTTATATTAATAAGATTAAAAATCAGTTTAACCCCCAAAACAATAGACAAAAAATTTTTTAAGAAAAAAAATTCAGGTGAGTCACTTTTATCGAACAGCACTGTATATATATATATATATATATATATATATATATATATATATATATATATATATATAGAGAGAGAGAGAGAGAGAGAGATAAACCCGCCCTCGAAGTCTGTAAAAGTATTTTGATACACCTTGTATATATATATATATATATATATATATATATATGGAGAGAGAGAGAGAGAGTGAGAAAGAGATAATTCCGCCCTCGAAGTTTGTAAAAGTATTTTTGATACACCTTGTATATATATATATATATATATATATATATATATTAGGTTGGTGTAAAAATAATGTCGTTTTCTCACATATGTTACTATGTGAGAAAACGTCATTATTTTTGCACCAACCTAATATATAGGGAGAGAGAGAGAGAGAGAGATAAACCCGCCCCCGAGAGTTTGTAAGTTAGATCTGGACAGGGTGAAATTGACGGATAGATGCAATTTAAGCAGGTAATCCGATTCTGCTTTTGAAGGAATCACTTAAATGAATCTCGATGTGTAATCTGATTATAATCCCCGCATATAACCCTGTGCGCTATTCTGTTGCTCTATTGCAGATTGACTCCTCTGTGCCAATTCACGTCATTTCCGCCTTAGGTCCCCCGCCGAGTAAAGGATTGCAAACTGGCAACGGCGCTGTAATGAGAACTGTCTAATTACCCGGAGGATATTGGACCGTCTTTGAGTCGACTGCTCTCGAAATTGTGGACGAATCCAAAGAAGCACTAAACGAAAGACACTTACAGCCTTTTAACTCTCCCAGTAACACCGTTCGGCTTTTGGTTCGTTCAAAGACACCGTTGGATTTCCTTTCCAAGAATCAACGTCATACAAACAAGATCACAGAAGAATATAGGACAATAATCATGTAAGTATTCATAGAGCATTTGTCCTTTAAGCAATGCAGTTTTTTACCACCGGATTTATTATTGGTAGTTGCCATCTTGACATCGTAAGATATGCAGATGACACTGTGTAAATGGCAGGCGCTGGAAGAAAACTGCTGCAACTCCTAGACAAGGTGGTTAAAGGAAAGCGAGTAGAAAGGACGAAACATCAATTATAAGAACACAGAAATTATAGTCATTAGCAAAAAGGGCATACTATTACGCGAGCTACAAACTGGAGACGTTGACATCTGTGAAGTGTTAAAACCGACGACAGAATATGTAACACAGAAACCTGAAGATTATTTACATTATTCGGACTATTGTCCTCGTCTTTGTCGCCACATTTATTACAAAGAAGTTTCGCCCCTTGAGTATCTGTCAATATTTCTGAAATGAGGTATTATGTACACTATTTACATTATTAAGACTATTGATATCATATTTGTCCCCATATTTATTAAAGTTTCGGCCCTTCAGTATCTGTCTATATTTCTGAGATGAAGTATTATGTACACTATTTATATTATTTGGACTACTGTCCTCATCTTTGTCGCCATATTTATTACAAAGTTTCGGCCCTTCAGTATCTGTCTATATTTCTGAGATGAAGTATTATGTACACTATTTACATTATTCAGACTACTGTCCTCATCTTTGTCGCCATATCTATTACAACGTTTCGGCCTTTCAGTATATGTCTATATTTCTGAGATGAAGTATTATGTACACTATTAACATTATTCGGACTATTGTCCTCATCTTTGTCGCCATATATATTACAACGTTTCGGCCTTTCAGTATCTGTCTATATTTCTGACTCGAGGTATTATGTCCACTATTTACATTATTCAGACTATTGTCCTCATCTTTGTCGCCATATATATTACAAAGTTTCGGCCGTTGTACGCTCCAGCCTTCTTCATGTGGTTGGAATGTCGAACTGAACCCTTTATTTCGCTCACTGGGGTAGACTGTTCTAGTTCCACGTGCCATGTTTGATGGATGTCAGTTATCAGTTATCTCCTGTCAGTTTCCCTCTGAAAGTTCCTCAACGACACATGGCATAGTGGATAAAGGCGATGGTTAGATCCAGTGACAGGGCCCAAAGTGTGTGAGTTCAATACCCGGTTAAGGCAGTGGAGAACCTAGTATATATCTGGTGATGTTGATGCACCAATGAGGAAAGGTCAATAGAACAATTACCATGAAATTATTTAAAGAAAAAGTACAAGGAAGCTGATGAGAACGTGGATGAAGTTGAGATTCCCCGTGAGTAACGTTTGTAGATTTTTCTTTGGGATCTCTAGATATATAGCAGAAACCCCAAAGCAGATGTGACAGCAATATCCAATGCTAGGGTGAATGAGTAACTTATAAATGAACCCAGCGTGTGATTATCGAGGAAGGTTTGAAGGAAAATGAATACATACTTATATTTACAATCAATAGCAGATAGCTGAACATTTTGTGGCATATAATGAGGACGGTTGGTTTAGAGGATTTGACACTCACGGGGATATATTAAAGGCAAGAGGAGCAGAGGGAAAGTGAGTAATGTACATGACGCGTTTGCGTAAATGGATGGCAGAACAGAGACTGAGGTAGCCAATAAGGAAACAGCTACAAAGAATAGGATATCGTGGAGAGCTATGGTCATCTGTATAACGAATTTCTGCAACTGGGTTGCTAAAGTGATACTAGGATGGATATTAATGAGACATCTACGAAGAATAGGAAGTTGTGGAGAGCTATGATCACCTACATAACGTGTTTGTGTAAATGGGTGGCATAACGGAGATTGGGATGGATAGTAAGATGACAGGCATTTAGAGATGCGAAGAATAGGAAGTTGTGGAGAGCTATGTTCTCCTATATAAGGAGCTTGTGTAAATCGATGACAGAACGGAGACTGGGATGGATAGTAAGGATACAGGAATTTAGTGCTTCGAAGAATAGGAAGTTGTGGAGAGCTACGACCATCTACATAACGTGCGTGTGTAAATGGATGGCAAATACACAGACTATTATTTGCCCTTGTTGAAATTCACTAATTTCCTTACTTCCATGAACTTTCATAAGTCCACTATTGTTTATAAATGTTATTGTTATCAAACAAGCGAAAATTGCTGTAATCAAGGTTGGTTAATAACTTATTATAGCCCACTGTATATTCTTAATATCGATATATTAATCAAAATAACAAAAATAATAGATTTCTCATAGCTACTTTCTCACGCACGCGCTATTATGTCGTACTTTATATACTGTACACCCGCCTTTGTTTACAATTGAAAGGCCAACAAACGTCACCAAGCGATCATGATGAGAAATAATACGACTCGTTCGGCTAAGCCCGCAGATTTTGAAATTCATCGCTTAGGATTTTTTTTTTTTCTGCAGATTATTTTTTTTATTTTGCATGCAGATTTTGTCCGTTGCATTCGAAGTCCGTTGATGGGGGTCCCTAGTTGAGAAATTTGTCTATACGTGTCTTTATTTGACTGGATTTACTGTAACGTAATAGGAAGACAACGACCGAGATTTCCGCACGACAGAATCAACAGTCACGTGCCCGTGACTAAAGGTGTGTTTTGATCTGGAGAGGGGACGGGGTCCATTAGGTCTGTTTGCCCTTGACACGCTATATATCTCCGGGCTTTTAACTCAGATATGTGTTGAGAACTTGTCAGGTTCTCAGCTGAACAGGACAACTCATCATGTCACTCATAATGATAATGATGATAAACATTTGTTTCCGATGAATTTTTTTAAAATTATGTCCTACATTGCAATTACGGAATTTAGCGGACTATTTTCTGTTGGAAAATAACTCTTCATTTATTGATTCTCAGATAGCTGTCTTTTCAGTTTCACGAGTCAGTTTTTCTTATCAATCTTACCACATATTTAAAACATTGAAATTATTTATGTATTCTGCAATTTTGTAGCCAGTCTATGTCACAGATTTTTTTTGATTAAATTTTTTTTGTGTAACTTTATTTTATCTCGGTTTACGTCATCAGGAATAATTATGTCACACAACCTCCATTATCATTTTGTTACCAATTTAACTTTCAAGAGGCAACAGTTTTCATTCCCATTTGCCAACACTGTCGTTTCCCAGTTAACGAAAAAACAAAAAACAAAAAAAAATATAATAAAAAAAATAAAACATGGAAATGACCTTTTCTCTTCTAGAAAAAAGCAAAACAAAACAAACTCGGAGATAACGGGAGAAAACTTATTTCTTCTATTGATTTGCTAAGGTAGTTATTACGGTTCGTTTCTTTGTCTCTTACAATTTCACTTTTTGCATTCTCTGTCGAGTGACGTTTTTCGTTAAAAAAATGGACGCAGTTTTCGAAAGGGGAGAAAAGTCTATTTTTTTTCTTTTATCCGCTTGGCATTAACTTGACATTTTGTTTTTTTGCTCCCGGTATGCTTACACTTCGACACATACATTCGAATAGATACGAAGAAAGTCCCTACTGTATCCAGTATCTAATGTAGCACAGGTTTTGTGAATTGTAAAGCATTTCTAGTAAATGTCGACATGTTTGCTATATTTATCAGCATGCCCCTTTTTTTACCCTCACTCATTTGTGTTCCTCTAAAGATGGCTGCAGTAGGGGGGTCGTCGAAATGTTGGGAAATACATTGAATATTTAACATTTGAGTGCCTGGAAATGGTTACAAAACTTATCGAAAATTAGAATAAACCAGTATAGTCATACATTTTATTTTAGCACCATGAGTAAGTACCTACAGTAGAATCCCTCATATCTGGAATCCCTTATATCCGGAGTGATTCATATCCGGAATCCCGCAAATCTGAACATGATTCTGATGTTTATATTTGAACTATTTGGGTGATATGTAACTGATCTGAAATATCTGGAGTTCTTTTTCAGGAGATTTACTTTGGATAATTGAAAAAACTATTGAAAAGGTTATCAGTTTTATGGAAAGAAAGCAAGCATTCAGCTCTGACGATTGCAATAACACTTGTAGAGGTAAATAATGTCATTCGTTTAAAAAATTTCAAGAACAAAAACAAAACGAAATGCGGGAAAAGTTGCGAATGACATTAGAAGAGAAAGAATCATCATGCAACAGTGATTAAAAAATCCTTATTACATTATTTGTTTTGCATACGTGGCAGACTTAATTTAATGGATTTTCATTAACATTACATAATTTATTTCTTTTTCCTTAAAATCAATTCCGTTATATTTCACTCACCATTAGCTTATTTTGTTTACTATAAAACATTGAAAAATAAATGTTAAACCTGATTTTAGTAATTTTATCTTAATCTAAATATAACCTCTCATATCCGGACTTTGTAACCAATTCCTCATATCCGGAAAGGTTTCCTTGTCTGTTTGTCAGACATTCTACTTGATTTTAATTTAATCTTTCTAGTGTATATCATCGATAAAAATAGAATGAGGAAAATTAATACTCGTTTTAACGAATAAAATCGATCTGAAAACTCTACTGTGATTTCCAATCGATGTACTAAAAAAATCAGTCATAGAAGAGGAAAAATTATGCTAGAGGATAATTCAATATCTCTCTACATTTCTGAGATGAGGTATTATTATTTACATTATTCGGACTTTGTTGCTATATTTATCACAAAGTTTCGGCCGTTGTACACTCCGGCCTTCTTCAGGTTGTTGGAATGTCGAACTGAACCCTTTATTTCGCTCGAAGGGTGTTGTGGATTCCGGGTTGAAATCCGGTACCAATAAATAACAAACGCCAGGAATTAATATATGAAAATAATGTATTAACGTAATAATACAAACTGGTAAAGCAGGTTAGTAGTTCCAGGAATACGTGTTAGTAGCGAAATATATATGTACAGTGTTTGGTATTGAAGTATCGCTGTATGACTTCTTACTGAGTCTACGTGCTCGCTCACTGTGACTCTTACAACACTGTTACCTCACCCTCACTCTTCTGGTTACCTACAAGCTTTTACTCTGTCACTCTGGACTCGACTCTTCGGTCTTGATCTCTATCTTACTCTCATCTTAACGTAGCAGTAGTATATGTATATACTGGGTGAGTCCATTTGTGTAAAAAGGGGAGAACCACTCAACACTGGGGTAGACTGTTCTTGTTCCACGAGCCACGTCTAATGGATGTCAGTTATAAGTAATCTCCTGTTAATTCACCTCTCCAAGTTCTCCGCTGCCTTCACCAGGTATTGAACTCACACTCTTTTGGTCGTGTCACTGGATCTGGTTGTATATTCTAAAAAAAAATGTCTTAAAATATCATCTAGTTCTGAAACGATATTCACTAATGTCGAATAACAAAAATGTGGAAAATAGTCTGTGTGTAAATAAAGTTCATAAGCTGTTTGGGAAAGGCGAATAACTATCTTGGTTATCTCTAGTTTCCAATGCCCCATAAACGGCTTTATTATACAAGTGATATATAAAAACATTTAAAAAACGGAATGCAGGACAATAATAGCTGAAAGAAATGCATTCTGATTATGCATTTTGCTTGAAAAGACTTTCTGTGACCCTCACGAAGCAAAGATAGAGATAACGAGCTGCTGTATCCACAATATGTAAATAAAGATACCTGGTCATCCAAGAAATTCAGACAGAAGTCAATCAGGGGATGAAATCAACTAAGATGAGGACATTAGTCAGAATGCAAACATTGTAAATCATGATAACTTCTCATTCCAGAAATTCTGACAGAAGTCAAGCAGGTGATAATAACAACAAAGATGAGGACATTAGTCAGAATGCAAACATTGTAAATCATGATAACTTCTCATTCCAGAAATTCTGACAGAAGTCAAGCAGGTGATAATAACAACAAAGATGAGGACATTAGTCAGAATGCAAACATTGTAAATCATGATAACTTCTCATTCCAGAAATTCTAACCCCGTAGCTTAAATTTAGGTTTCCGTTTAGCATTCCCTAGTTAAATAAATATCTTATGAATGCTGGGGTGAACACAATGGCCAAAATCTTGTAATAAAAACAAAACAGATAAGGGCAATAGTCCGAATATGAATTGTGTAAATATAATTTATTTGTCATCATAACTGTTACTAATATACCCTTTTCTAAGGATTTCTTCTTTTCAAGATGCGTTCCTGACTTCAGCAAATATTTCCCTGAAAACTTGACGTTAATTTAAATCATTTAAAATTGACAAGCAAAATTGCAATGTAAAAAAATGATCAGTAATCGTTAATACGGTTTGATTATTATATAAATCTTCTACGAATATTTGCGCTGTAAAACAAGTAATTATATTGTATACACAGCATTTTAACTGCGATATATTCACCAGCACTGTAAGTCTTTTGCTCTGGTGTAGGAAATTATAACTGCAATGAATTATATCCTCTCTGCGTCTGTCACATTTGCAGCCATGGTGAAAAAAATACTGTAACATTATCAAATAAACTGCAACTAAAATTGAATATTGTGTAAGATGGACTCATAAAATATACATAGGCTTACGTACTTACATATTTCAGATTATTCGAACTGTTATCCTGATCTTCATTGCCATATTCACAACGTTTCGGCCATCTTACGACACCGGCCTTCTTCAGGTGATTGGAATTTCGAATCGAACCTTTTATTTCTTCACCTAGTATAGATTGTTCTAGTTCCACGTGCCATGCCCCTCCTGGATGTCCCAGTTATGTCCCTTTAACTCAACTCTCCAAGTGTTCAGTTCACCACTTCTGTGGTCTGGTATTGAACTCAGAAATATTTCGGTCTAGCCATTGTATGTAACCAACGTTTTTATCCACTGGGCTATGTGTCCTTGAGGAATATGGCAATAAAGATGAGAATAACAGTCCGAATAATGTAAATAATGCAAGTAATCATAATACCTCAATTTCAGAGATATAGAGGCCGAAACGTTGTGAATATCGCAATGAAGATGAGGATAACAGTTCAAATAATGTAAATAATGTAAGTAAAAATAATACCTCATCTCAGAGATATAGAGGCCGAAACGTTGTGAATATGGCAATGAAGATGAGGATAACAGTCTGAATAATGTAAATAATGCAAGTAATCATAATACCTCATCTCAGAGATATAGAGGCCGAAATGTTGTGAATATCGCAATGAAGATGAGTATAGCAGTCCGAATAATGTAAATAATGCAGATAAACATAATACATCATCACAGAGATATAGAGGCCGAAACGTTGTGAATATGACAATGAAGATGAGGATAGCAGTTTGAATAATGTAATTAATGCAAGTAATCCTAATATCTCATCTCAGAGATATAGAGGCCTAAACGTTTGAATATGGGAATGAAGATGATGATAGCAGTTTGGATAATGTAAATCTTAAGTATCTTTTACAAACGAAACGAAATATGGTGTATCAAAAGGTTTTTCATGATGTCAACAAATTAAGGTTTTTAAGGATTAAGTCATTCCAAGTCTCATTATTGGGGGCTACAATCTTAACATCATGCAGATGAAAAAGTGTTGATATCTGACACAGAAAAGAATCTACTAGAACTCCTACAGAACGTAGTAAAAGAAAACGAAACGAAAGGATAAAACATCAAATGTAAGAAGATAGAATGCATGGTTGTTAGAGAAAGGGACAACCCAACATGAAAAATTACAAACTGGGGACATGAAAATCAAACAAGTACAATAATTTAAATATCTGGCTGTTGTTTTAACAGGTGACGGAAAGTGTGGCACTGAAATACGAAGGCGTAATGGGAAACAGATAAATCTTTCTTAGAAGCAAAGAAAATAGTACTGAACTGTAACATTAGATTACTCCTCTTATGTGGCAGTGAAAGTTGGATAATCTCCTCACAGATGAAGTGACTTAAAACAAAAAAATTGTCGTTCTATAGAACGATAATAAAATACCATGAGCCGAAACTGTGAACGACGATTATGCTTTAGAGCAAATGGAAACAATACGGACCTTTGCAATTAACATTAGAATGAAACAGTTGAAATTTCTAGGGCATATAATAAAGAAAAGAAGGCTTAGAAATTTGATACTCACGGGACAGGTTAAATGTAAGAGAGATAGTGAAAAATAATACTTAAGTAAGCATGAGTAAATTAATGGCAGAACAATATTTAGAAAGACAACAAAAAGAGCTACAAAGGACAGGAAATTGTAGAGAGCCATGATCGCCAACGTCATGAAAGGACTCGGTACCTAGAAAAAAAATGTGGTTTACTTAGAAACCAGAAAATCACGACATGCGTGAAATTCGATTTTCTTTCAAAAATAAGCTTGTTGCGCAGGGGTAAAACTTTCTTTAATATTGTTGTCTCTCAGATAATTGGATGAAGTTTTTTTTTTTTTTTTTTTTTTTAAGTTTATAAGCAAAGCAGTTTGTAAAACAGAACGAAGAATATTGGGAAAGAGAAAGTGAGGCAGAATTTTTGGAAGAAAATCTAAAGGACGGGAACATGATATATTAAGATAGACTTTATTAAAAACAAAAAAAAAAAATTAAAATACGGTAAGTAAATAAAAAGAAAAAATTAACCACCTCTGTCTCTGAAAACAAATTCGATAAAAAAAAAAATGCATATGCAACATCCTTACAATGGTTTCAGTTTTCGAAAATGAGACAGAAATTATAGAAAAAAAACTGTAAAGGACTTCCAGATAATATAATGGAAATATAGACTTTATTTATAAAAAAATATTACTAAAAACTGCAAAATTGTTCAGTTGTTAGATTAAGCTTCAAACCGTTATATCCTAGAAATGATTAAAGATATCTTACTGGAATTTTCTGAGATTTCTATTGGAGTCTACTTTGAGCAATACAAATGTATGATTACTATCCAAGCGTAACAAAAGAATCGTGATGAAATCGATCGTAAACGAAAATGACATGTTCATCATTAATTAATCATTGCTAAGGATTGGAAGCTTATGAAGATTGAAATAAAGTTCATATATATATATATATATATATATATATATATATATATATATATATATATATATATATTCCAGGATCATTTTCCAATTTATTCAAGATGAACTTCGCCCTATCTAACCTTTTAACTTTCTGTCCTGGGGTAACAAGGTTCCTTACAGGTTTTACGTACGTTCATTTTGGAGTTTTTTTCTCACTGCTCTTTCGAGTGTCATATCTGAAACTCCTCTCTCACGTGCCAAACATGTTATGGGTTGAGTTGGATCTTTTCTAATTTATCTCTTTAGGTCTAATTTGAAATGATGATGTCTCTTGCTTTTGTGACCTCCTGGTCCAGTTTTCTTCTCTGCTGTTCCCTCTTTTTAAAACTTATTCACTGGATATTTCTTAAACGGATTTGAAGATGGAAGTCCGAGTATGAATGTTGGTACCGTTACTGAAGGCCTTGTGGAATAACACAGTATTTCCACCTACATTTTACGCGAGCGCGAGTTTTTCCATCCCTTCCTCTCACTTTCAGCTAGTAATCGCAGTAAACGGTAGCCGCCGTTAAGTGAACCAGCTGCTGCTGATTTTGTTGCCGACATCGACGTTGCTAGCTGCTCCTAGTTCCAGCTTGGACAGGATTTGAATTTTTCCCGCGCTTTTCTCTGACGTCACGGACGAACATCGTTTTTCAAGTCAGTCGCGGTTTGTTTCGTGAAGTAGAAGGACGACTCATTTATGTGGCGCCCCTATACCCATACGCGGGCCGGAATATCTTAACTAACAAAAATTTCCTAGTGATTCCTTGGCCCATCATGCCGAATAATTTTCCTGTGATTTGCAACTTGTCTTCGAACAACTTGTTTGAACTTTCCTCCGTTTTCTGCTAGAAAACGCAGAGACTACGTACTGTCGTCATTATACCTTTCCAAGAAATATCCCTCCTCTTGAAGCGAACAACTCGTTCGAATTTTCCTCCGTTCACTGCCAGCGAACGTAGAGTTTTTCTTCACTGAAGAATGATGAACTTTTCATACACCTCTTTTGAATTCTAATCTTTACGAACGAGTTTAAATTTTGTTGCGGACCCGATAGCAATGCAGTTCTGGCCTACGAAAAGTTGGCCTTGTGCCAGACACTACACACGACTACCGAATCCACTAACAAAGTAAAAAAAAAAGAATTTATAAATATAACGTGTTCTTTCACTGTAAAATTATCACAATTTCCTCGGTGAGGAAAAAGAAGGGTCGTTTAACTCGTGCATAAAATGTGAAAAATAAGTAGAGAGGAGGAACGACGAAAGTAAGTCTGGTAAAAGCACAAATATAAAATTTTATTATTTTTTTAACAAGTAATTTGTCTCAACAGTGGAGACATTCAGTAAAGTTACTGTATCTTTGCAATAAATGAAAAGGTTGTGACAAGTAGAATGTTAAAGTTCCGCGCCAAAATGAAAATCAAAATGGCTAAGGCGGGAAAAGTTTCTTCAGCAACTTGTCTTCGAACAACTCGTTCGAATTTTCCTCCGTTCACTGCCAGCGAACGTAGAGTTTTTCTTCACTGAAGAATGATGAACTTTTCATACACCTCTTTTGAATTCTAATCTTTACGAACCAGTTCTAAAAAAAAAAGATTACATTACACACACATTATTAAACCTCGCAGTGAGAATTTTTCCTTGTTGCATACACTTTTTTTCACAAGTAGACTATTTTCCAGAACCTTCCTGCTGAAGAAACCTTTCCCGCCTTAGCCATTTTGATTTTCATTTTGGTGCGGAAATTACTTGTTACAAAAAATAATAAAATTTTATATTTGTGCTTTTACCAGACTTACTTTCGTCGTTCCTCCTGTCTACTTATTTTTCACATTTTATGCACGAGTTAAACGACCCTTCTTTTTCCTCACCGAGGAAATTGTGATAATTTTACAGTGAAAGAACACGTTATATTTATAAATTCTTTTTTTTTTACTTTGTTAGATGATTCGGTAGTAGTGTGTAGTGTCTGGCACAAGGCCACCTTTTCGTAGGCCGGCACTGCATTGCTATCGGGTCCGCAACAGCCTGAATGATTTTTTCCTCTCACCATTACTCAGTTGGGAAGACAGTTGGGCTGGCACAAAATGATTTTAACTTTTGTTACATGATTTGGACAATTTTGCTATTACACCCGGTAAACATCCCATCGAATTCTGGTTCTAAACATAATGTAGACACCAACACGAAATTGTCATTATCCAATCTAAAAACAGCTAAATAAAGAACACAAGAGCATGTGCGGAAGGTAAAGCAAATATACTAAGCTTAAGATGTCCGATTATAATGTTTTTAAAAGAATAAGCAATGTACATGCATAATTTAATACCATATCAAAAAACCTTACTCAGTAAAAATCATTTTATCAGTTACGGTGTTCCATATCAAGGATCCATAAAGAGTGATTGGTAAACTTTGACTATTGTCCTATGAACACAGTAACACCTATAAAAGGTTTTGATAAAAAGGCTTGTAATTTAATAGGAATAGACAAAGCTTTTACTACTAATACGAAATATTAGCACTAAGTCCTGTGATTCTCTTAAACTCTTTACTACCAGAAGACGCTTATATGAACCTGTTGGGATGCTGGGTATTATTTCTGGCGCATATGTGCCTCCATCCTTTGGTTTTTCTTTAAGAAAATATATTAAGTTGGTGCAAAAATAATGACGTAATAATGTCGTTGTTTGACGTTAAAAAATACGTCAAAAACGACATTATTACGTCATTATTTTTGCATCAACCTAATAGCTATTCTAAATGAATTTTTTTCACAACGATTTGTAGGACTGGTTTTGTGTTTTTTTTAAATAAAGACTATGATTTGAGTTGTGTCAAATAACATTTTGGACATTAAAAATTAAAAAAAAAACGCCAATATACATTAGAGTCTTTTTTTCACTGTTTATAAATTGAATTTTATTTAATAAATTCATTATAACAATTTGAGTTGGTAAAGCTAATACCAATAGAGATGCAATTGCATTGAATATGTTATGCAAAGTGAATTATATTTCCTAAAATATTTTCATATTACAATACCTAATGGTAAAGCAAATAAAAAAAGATTGCTACGAATTTCCTACAAAAGCATAAAAAGTTACTATAAAATATTAGGTTGGTGCAAAAATAATGACGTAATAATTTCGTTTTTTGACGTATTTTTTAAAGTCAAAAAACGACATTAATACGTCATTATTTTTGCACCAACCTAATAATAAAAGTCGATACAAACAATAAAAAGTTGCTACAAAATAAAAAAAAAAGTTGCTACAAAATCATACAAGCATCCTAGAAAACTATAAAAAGTAGCTACAAAACCAAAATATTTATTTAAAAACCAAAATGAATGTTCTTATGAATGTCATGAATGCGCCGATATCTAAACTGTCAGCTCTATCAACCGCTTTCTCAGATCAAAGATTAAAAATTACTTCGATCAAATGAAACGTGAAATCACTTTTCTTGAAAAATCATGGATTGGCGTGACAGATTCAAAGAGAGACCCTGTAGCAGATTAACAGACAACACACATCACTTAGGGACATCAAAGAAGAGCAACAACTAAAATAAATCGCAAATGACTCAAAGATAAAATAATCAAGACATTCAATTTGCACAATATTTCATTTCAAAAAAGAAATCAGTAAGGAAACTCCCATCAGTATAAGAAAGAGCAATAACAGTTACTGAACCTAAGAAACCTTTTTCTTTCTTTTTATGTGCCATGTTGTTTCAGGACGTAAGCGGTCATGGCCCTCCACTTCTCCCTATCCCTTGTGCCTCTCAACAGGATTTGTGTTTCTGCCAACTCCCCCAGTCTACTCTCTGCCATCCACCTGCCTTGTCTCATTTACTCCTCTGTTCGTCCCGTGAGTATCAGATTCTCCAGGCCCTCCTTTCTCATCACGTGTCCCAGAAATTTCACCTGCCCCTTCCTTATGTTAAGCCTAGACTTCCTCCTTGTTTGCATCCTCTCCAAGACGTTATCGTTGCTCACACGCTCGGTCCATGATATCCTCCGCATCCTTCTGTAGCCGCCTCGAGTCTCTTCTTCATCCTTGAGGATACCGTCCAACATTCGCTGCCGTATACGGACGAGTTCAGTGCTCTTTTCATTGTCATCAAAGAAATCCTCCTGTTTCACAGCACTCTACCCAACTTCTGGAATGAATCCTTGGCCATCCCAATCCGTCTTCGGATCTCAGCGTCACACGTACCTTCCTCCGTCAGAACACTTCCCAGATACTTAAACTTTCGCACAGGTTTTATTTTAGAGTCCCCGACCTGCAAATCGCATTTTGGATACATCGTTTTTACTGATGACCATGCATGCATTTTATTTGCATTTATTCTTGAAATATTAAAATAAGCAAATTATTATGCATTTTTGTACATTTTTTCAGACGATCTTTGAAACGAAATTCTCAAAATGAATAAAAGCTATGAACCTCATTTTTGTTATTACTACTATTACATTAAATCCCAGCTTTCGCATCGAGTGTTATTGGGACATTTTAAAAGCATTGAAAAATCAAGATGACCTAAGAAGACAATCCTGTGTACATGCCATATCTAATCGTAGCTGAGGTTTTAACTGGTGAAATTTCCTGGATAATTTTGGGGGGCGGTACAAGGAAATAAGCAATTTTCCAGTATCTTTAGAAATGCTAATAATATACGAGTTCCTCTTAAGGTTTGGAATATACTTTAATCTAAACAGACTTTCGTGTGGATGGCTAAGGTGGTTGGCCTAGAGTAGTGTTTCTAAACTTTTTTAGGCAACGGCACAGCTTGTAACAAATGAAAATATCACCGCACACTTCGCAAAAATTTTAAAGGGTATACATTTAAATGTTATGAAATAAAACATAGATTTTTTTTTAAATACACACACAAATATGAACTTAGTTTATTTCAACGTTTCTATTCAACTATTTGTGCAGCTTATTTAACGTGAAACCTGTGCGTGATGTTTTTTTTTTTTTTTTTTTTGTTGTTTTTTTTTCGATTTCTTCAATGCTTTGTTGAATGAGCGATAAACTGAGCTTCATTTCTTTTTCGGTTGAGCCTTGTCTTTCTCGCTTCCTATTTTTGATGTTATTTAAGGTTTAGGGAGCCTAATTCGCATAAATAACAAATAGAAAATTGCAATAAAACTGATAAAGCTCTTTTAGTTAATGCGTGATATTTCTATTGTATTTAAACGCAAAACGTATCAATGAGTACCGTTGAATGTTTATTTCGAGCCATCGATAACTAGAAATGGTGACCAAACCTTCTTCACAAAACTGAAATAAACATTTATGAAGGGATTTCAAACCAAATCAAACTTTTCTCTCTGCACAATAGTTAGTTTTTTCGTCGAACGCTTTCATATTACTACTTCCCCCCCACACACATACATAGGTGTTCCGTGAGAAGCACTGGGCAGAGTCATTGCTGTATATAGTCAATCGGCTCTACTAAAATGGCAACCGGGTATGTAGAGTTTTGGGCTAGTATTGCGGGTGATAATATGTAAATAATGCAGGTAGTAAAATGATAATATTGAAGGTAATAAAAGAAGCTTTACAAACTATATATGCACAAGATACAAGACACACAGACATTATTACTAAATCATTTTGCCGTCAAATGAGATCTTATTTATTTTCAGAGGGGATCAATTTACCTATTTTATCAAGCTATATCATATACAGTCCTGTAGTTTTCGTGCAATTTTAAAGAAACAATATAAATTTAAAACATTTTATCTTATAATCTAGGCCCAGCAGTAATTTGGTGTTATATGTACTTTTATCTATTTTTTTTTAATTCTGACCTATTAACACATGTTTCAAATCCAATTGGTTTCTTTATATTCCCTTACGCACTAATACCCTTGAGAAAGGTAGGAATACACCTTTTCTTTCATCAGGTTAATTAGTAAGACTTGTATCAATAAATCACCCCAAAATTCTTAAAATCTAAAAATATTTTCCGGCTTTAAATAACATGCAAAAGGTTAATTAGCCGTAAAAAAGAAATCAATGAATCCCAAATAAATCTACTTTTCCCCACAGTTCAGATATAGCTTCCTGGCACATGTCAGAGGATATTCTCCAGACGAGGCTCTGCCCGATGGAGAGAGTCTCGTCTCGGGAATCTGACGCCGTTTTTACGTGGTCTATAGGGAATTTTTCCCGAGCTACGGGCTCGGATACCCACGTTAAAACTCGGCCTTGTGCTACATCTTGCTGCGTGATGCAGTGGGTAAATAATTATAGCTTCGTGACCTGCTTTAACAAATGGTTTTGCGTAAAATGGTTAACAGGACCATCCATATGTGTTTAATGTAAGTGTGGGTCTTAATAAATGGGTTGTTGGATTTTTTATCAGTGCGTAATAATCGGGGCGGTTTTAATAAATCAGGGGTCAATAAATTAAATTAAAGTTTGGAAAAATTTCTGCAAAAAATTAAGTTTTCCTGTCTTCTATGTTACGTCTAAGATTACTTCGTCAGCCATTAGCGCATGCTTGATAGGTCAGCCTCTTCTTGAAATGACACTAACCAAGGAACAAAGCAATTTGTCAAACTCATTCATTATTCGTACTCTTTACTTCCCCAAACATTCATACCGTATTTCCACAGCCAATTCCAGTTCGAAATACAAACTCTGACATCAAATAGGTTTTTCGCGGGGAGACCAATTTTCTGTCGTTCGTCTGGTTTGCTGATAGTAAGCAATTCTCAATTAGACTTGCATTGTGTAGAAATGGCGTCGTACACACAAAGCAATCACCATTGTTGCCGGGAAAGTTTTTAGACAATCCACCCTTCTCATTTATATTCAATACAGTTTTATATATATGTAGCCGTCTCTTCTACTCCAATAGCTTCATATCTTGCACCTCTCGCTTGTGGAACTCCCTCCCTATTTCATGTTTCCCTGGTAGCTATAATCTCCAACAATTCAAAGGTAATGTCAATCGACGTCTCCAGATGCCTTGATCTATCCCCTAACCTTCTCTTGATCACTCCTTTTTGCTCTCGCTCCAACTCTCTGTAAACCCTTGTGTGCTAGTGGCTTCACGCCATACTTGTGGTGAAACGCTTGATATATATATATATATATATATATATATATATATATGTGTGTGTGTGTGTGTGTGTGTGTGTGTGTGTGTGTGTGTGTGTGTGTGTGTGTGTGTGTGTGTGCGTGCGTGCGTGTGTGTGTAAAAAATAGAGAAAATAGGAAAGAACTCGTTAGGTAAATAATCCAAAGTTCTTTAGTATTTTTGTTATTATTTTTAAAAAATAGTGCTCGATACAAAAGTAGAGCATAAATATAATTATCTATTTAAAAATATGATTCTACGCTACATAAGAGTTCTCATGTTTCAAAAGAAGAGCCGAAAACTTCAATATAATTATTTGAATTAAATTCAATTAAAGTACTAAGCTCTGTTCCATCTTCAAGCGAAGTTTTACTGGAATAACTTATTCCTGAAATTTACGCGTTTTATAAGCATATTCATTATTGAAATCAAAATGTCTATGGTAACGGCTAGAGCAATTGTTTAAAAAAAAGGGGCGTAAGGTGTTAAAAATTTGTATCAATATCTCAATTACATTCACAGATTTCTTGTCAGGGTAAGGTTGGGGTGTCTAAATTTAAAGCGGAAGATGACATCGTCGAGTCTGGTTAAGTGTCTATGGAGATTTATTTATTTTTTTATTTTATTTTTTATTTTTCTGAAAGGGTTTTGTGTATATAAAAAACTGTAAGCATCGTAAACATAAGTCGTAAACATTTGTTTTTTGACGACTTCATAAAGGGTTATTTTTTTGTAGGGCAATTAAACTATTTATTTAGACTATGGAATTTAAAATTATTTTATTGTTTGTTTGTTTTTATGCTAATTATTCAATGCGAAAATTTGATGATGTCGGCAAAAAACCGTTAACTCCTGTCTATTGTTTAATAGATTTTTATTATTTAGAAACTTAATAATGTGTAGTTTTTCATATATACATTTATATGTAGTAAGCCGTTGGTATAATTGAAGGGAGTCCTATTAACACAAAATAGAATTTTAAATATTAAACATTAAATGTTAAAACTGACTCACAATTAGCGCTCAATGTTTATTTTCATTAAACTGATCAAAATATTTCATACAATTGAAAATAAGATTCCCTATGTTAATGATCATTTTCACTCGCGAATTTTAAATTTAAAGTTAAGAGAGTCAACATAACGGCATAAGAACTTACGTTTGAAAATTTAATGTTGAACAAAATTCACAATGAATTAATGGGTAGACGTAGTTCCTGTTTATATTTGAGTCAAAACGGTCCACAGAGGTCGGGTATATACCCGAGTTTGAAATATGCACCTGAAAAGGCTCCTTTTAAAGTCTCTTTACCTACTCTTCAGGAAATAAAATCAGCGTATCTTAAGCCCTATCCCTCGTCAGATAGAAGTGAGCGCTATTTCAGCCGTATGGCGTTTATATACCACTTATATAATGCATTAAAAATTACATTTCTCTGCCGTTCGCAAATAGCCTATGGGTAAGTGTTTCTGACTGAACTTAAACCAGTCCAGTTTCGATCCTGGCTTGAAGCAAATGGATATCTAGCCACATTAATGACCTGTACTACAATGAAACTGTCTCTCTGTGGATTATATATATATATATATATATATATATATATATATATATATATATATATATATATATATATATATATATATATATATATATATATATATATTCATGGTGGACTCTCCTGTCGTATGAGGGTTCACAGTCCAGACAACAGCACATATGATTTGATTATAGTGGTGAAAGCGTTGTACAGAAAAAAACAGGTTTTTGAAGGGCCGAATACAGAGACCTTTTGCACTACGTGCCACAAAGTCCCAAACGATCCTCCGCAGGTTTTGAATTCAGAGTTGTCGTTCTCCTAGACCAGTTGCTATCCACGGCTATAGAACCCAGTCTGCCCTGCTATTCACCTATAGATGGGGGGGTGGAGGAGAAGAGGATTCATACCTTACCCAAGTGTATTAGCACATAAGTGAATCTAATGAATTCGACAGGAATTCGAACTGGATAGCAACCGTCCTACTCTGTAAGCTACTGAAAAAACTTTGTAAGAACCTAGGCGCAATTTTACTGTGGATGAACTAGCGATTAAAGAATTTTCTAAATATTTTCGTCACACTGTTTTCTCTTTTAATTCGAGTAGCATTTGTTATTTCAAAATTGTTGCCAATCTCATTAAGGTGAACAACTAATAAGTTTAATGTGTTGTTTCTGTTTTTTTTTTGTTTTGTTTTTTTAATGTCCCTTTTGTCTTCATATAATCTTTTATTTAAACCTCTTGATGTTTCTCCAATATATTCTTTCTGGCAGTCCTTACAGATGATGTGAATTCCTCCTTCAAGTTTTAGCTTGTCGTTTTGTTTTGTATTGCTTTATTGATTTAAAGTTAGTTGTAACAACTTTTATGTTGAGTTTAGATAAATTCTTTTTCAATTGTACTTCGGATATTTTTATTGGTTAGAACAATATTTTTTTGATTCATTGGGTTTGTCAGGAGGGCCTGTTTTTCTATTTTCCTATTTTATGAGCCTTTGGTTTCGCATTGAATATGAAATAGGGTATTGTAGGGCCTTTCAATGTATTTCTCCCTTTCGTGTAAATATCAAGGGCTCCACATTCTGAGTGCTCTTAAGTAGGAACTGTCATATTTATCATTCGCCACCATTTTTCAAACAGGTTTCTCGAAATCGTAATTTGTGATAGCCTGATTCTTTCAAGAAGTGTCAAAAAGTTTGGAACAAAATCTAATGCAAACATTTCGATTAATAGATGTGTTTTTATTGTTTATTTTTTTTAGTGAATATAAATATTGTTCCTCATGCAAATATACCGTGTACATACGGCTTAATTGTACCAATACACACACACAGACACACACACAACACATATCTATCTATCTATCTATCTATCTATCTATATATATATATATATATATATATATATGTATATATATATATATATATTGGCTCATTAGGTTTTCTAGTTTTTGCTCTACGTACTGTATTGAACATTTTTTTTCTTAAGTTACTCTGTCGATGTTTTTTTCTTTTGTCTAGACATTGCGATGCTGATTGATTATTTTCAAGCGCTACGGCTTTTCTTTTTTTATCAATTTTCCTCCCTGATACCAGTCTGTTTAATATTTTTATTTATAAATTGTATTACGTGTGTTTTTTTTTCTCACACCGCCCGAATATAGGTATTAATATATATATATATATATATATATATATATATATATATATATATATATATATATACATATATATATATATATATATATATATATATATATATATATATATATATATATATATATTGTCATCCACAGACAGACTGTTTCTCAGTTCATCAGTGTGTGGTTTGACACGATGACTCACCCTCCACCTTTTCGACCATATCTCAATTAGATCTCATTTAAATATTCATGGAGACCTACCGGACACTATTCGTAACATACTTGTTGACAACACTAATAGCATCATCTACATGAAAAAAGAGCAAAATTAATGGAAGCCTCTATTAATAAAAGCAAAAAAACAACGGTTAATAATATCGACTATGAAGTTCGACACAATATCTTGAAAATATTATCCAAATGCTTACATGTAACAAACTATTGAGAAATTGTATAAAAAACTAAATCAAAGCACCTTGTCTCTGTATTCAATGAAATATATATATATATATATATATATATATATATATATATATATATATATATATATATATAATAACCGATTTCAAAGCGGCAAACCCTTATGATACCAACATGTGTAACTATAGAAATCCTAACGAGTGCCCATTACAAAATATGTGCCAAACTGATTCTCTTGTTCACCTAAGTACTATTTCATCAAGTGAAAATCCAACAATTAAAAATTTTATATCGACAGTACCAAGAATTCCTTTAAATCTAGGTACCATTAACATATATTGTCTTTCAATAACAATGCATACCATCATAGGACGTCACTTTTTAAAATATTTTTGGTTTTTAAAATCTGGCAATTATAAATTTTATATCGACAGTACCAAGAATTCCTTTAAATCTAGAGGTATTAACATATATTGTCTTTTAATAACAATATATACCGTCATATGACGTCATTTTTCTAAATATTTTTGGTTCTTAAAATCCAACAATTAAAAATTTTATACCGACTGTACCAAGAATTCCTTTAAATCCAGGTGGTATCAACATATATTGTCTTTTAATAGCCATGCATACCGTCATAGGACGTCACTTTTCTAAAGATTTTTGGTTCTTAAAAGAATTTAACAAATCCCCTTCGGTAAAATGGAAAATATTATAAAAAAAAAATAGAACTTGTAAATCTTTGTATAATCTATGTTTCCTGGGCTTACAAGAAAAATTCAATATTATAAAGTTTGCTGACAAAAAAGCTCTGTGAAACCAAAGAAAAGAATTAACAGTAATATGTCGACATTGTCGGTTTTTACCTTAAAATATAGTTTTAAAAGGTTTCATAAAGGATTACGTATTACTATTTTATAGCCATTATTTTATTAGTATATAATAATCCCCGACATTACGTGTAATTTATTTATTTGGTTTATTCAAACTTAATATTTCCATGGTTTGCCATCTATTTAGTATTATAACATACAAATATTTAAGTAAATGCTCTGTTTATGATAAACAATATTAAACAGCATTTACCGGCCTGAATGTAGGAGAAATTTTCATAGAAAATATTCGTCCTCCGACAGGATTCGAACCTGTATCCTATACGGAAAAGGCACGTCAGGCTATATGACGGTTCTGTATACGATACAGTTTCGATTTGTACCTATAAAAAGAATGAATAAACATGAAAATGTCTTAAAATAATTGTCGGACTTTGTCCATTTCATATATATATATATATATATATATATATATATATATATATATATATATATATATATATATATATATAATTATTTATTTAAAAATATGATTCCAATTATATTTATGCTCTACTTTTGTATCGAGCACTATTTTTTAAAAATAATAACAAAAATACTAAAGAACTTTGGATTATTTACCTAACCACCAGTTCTTTCCTATTTTCTGCATATTTTCACACACACACACACACACACATATATATATATATATATTTATATATATATATATATATATATACTGCAGGAAATAATCATAACTTCTCTGGTTTAATTAACCTCTACAGAGGTGAAACTATTTAAGCCATCAGTGCATAGCATCTAATCTTTTTAGAAAAGGGTTTAAATAAAATTTAAAATCGGCTAACCCTAAGATTACTATAAGCCAACAAACAGATTAGGCAAATGACTAAAAATGTTAAGAAAATTTTATTATTATTATGATTGTTATTATTATTATTATTATTATTATTATTATTATTGAATATAGCATAAAATATCTTCCTTATTATAAAGTACTTTTGGCCTGAAGTGAGATTTTAAATTAGTTTCGAAAAAAAGCACGTAACTTTCAACTTTTACACGAAGGGTGTCTGCAAATTCTTGTTTGGATGTTTGGTTTTTTGGGGCTTTTTTGGGCTTTTTTGGGGTTTTTTTTAACTCGAGCGGCATATCAACCCTTAAGGGTTATTTAATGCCGAAATTTAAGTATTCTGTGCTCAATTTTATTTTATTATTTGAAGATAGTAATGGCTCATTGATACAAGACTTATTATTTAACCCATAACTGAGCGGCGGAAGAGGTGGATAGTTGTGCGTAAAGGGATATAACGAAACCACCTGGAATTGGAACTTTGCTCTCCATTTTTCACTCCCGAGTAATTATCCATTACGCCACCCGCACATCTAAGCTTCCAGCACCTGCTATTCCTCAGGGGTTACCCACCTAGGTACTGCCCAGGCTCGACATTGCTTAACCTTGATCGTACAGGAAACGGTTTAAGTCCCAAACTTTTGGCCTATGGAATATATATATATATATATTGGTTCTTCTGTTCGTATTCTTTATATCGACACTCTCTACTCAATATCGGGCTTTCTTTCTTCACAGAATTTTTTTTTTCTTTTTACAGTGGTTACATAAACATTTCTACTTGTAAATGTGAATATATACTGTGGTATTTTAAGTGTTTTTATTTATAGCTCATATAAATATGCTTCTCTATTCAAATATGCCGCGTACATATGCCTTACGTACACCAACACACACAAACACACACACACACACACACACACACACATATATATATATATATATATATGAATTATGATATAAGGTACTTACATGGAATCCATTTTTGTTCTTAGGAGATATACAGGTATAAAGAGATATGCGTCACTCTGTCAATACAACTCGTCACACTTTTGTTTTATTGCCTATCTTCCCGCTAGGAGGCGCTGTTTTATATTCTGTTCAATTGTTGTTTTTACCAAAACAAAAATGGTCGGCCATGCGACATGGAATATATTTATTCCTTTCACAGCACACGGCCTTCTCTCTCTTTTCTGTCATCCGTTCTACCCCTGCTACGTTCTTCTGCCCCCGGCGCTGATTCGTTTGCCTCCTGCCCCAGCCAAAATTTGATTTATTCATGAACTCAGAAACAAGGTTTTCGTCCAAATGATGTTCGGATTTTAGAATGAAGTAAAGGATAGAAATAACTCGAGTGACTTCCATTTAATTTTCCAACTTTCGTTCATTTCCCATCTTCGACATAGAAGTTTCCTTTCTTTCGACGAATGTCCCATCTCTTTTTTTTTTTCTTTCCTTATGTCCTGTTTTGCCTTTTTTTTTAAATTTATATATTCCGTTGTTTCTTTTTTAGAGGGAAACCTTATTTTTTTTATTTTTTTTTTTTACCTTTTCTTTCTCTTACTTTCGCATATTTTAATTGTTTTCTTTTTCTTTTTTTCTGTAGTCTCTCTTCTTTTCCGCAGTGATTTTTATCTTTATTTCTTCCTTGTTTTCTCTCCCATCTTTCCTTTATCCCTTCCTTCCTACCTACCTTCCTTCCTTCCTTTCTTCCTCACTTCCTTCCTTCCTTTCTTCCTTCCTTCCTTCCTTCCTTCCTTCCTCACTTCCTTTCTCCCTTCCTTCCTTCCTCACATCCTTTCTTCCTTCCTACCTACCTTCCTTCCTTCCTTCCTCACTTCCTTTCTTCCTACTTCTTACCTACCTAGCTTCCTTCCTTCCTTCCTTCCTATCTACCTACCTTCCTTCCTTCCTTCCCCCTCACTTCCTTTCTTCCTTCTTACCTACCTACCTTCATTCCATCCATCTTCCTTCCTTCCTTCCTTCCTATCTACCTACCTACCTTCCTTCCTTCCTTCCTCACTATCTTTCTTCCTTCCTTCCTTCCTTCCTTTCTTCCTTCCTTCCTTTTAGCATGAATTTCCTTGTTTAGAATTTCTTTCTTTCTTTTTTGTATTCTGTTCACCGTTTTTTATAATTTATTCTTGTTTTCTCGTCCCCACAATTTCCATTTCCTTCTTTCTTTCTTTCTTGCTTTCTTTCTTTCTTTCCTTTTTTCTTTCTTTCTTTCTTTCGCTCCCTTCATCATATTCTTATTCATTTAACATACTTTCTTTTTCTAGCTTGCTCTTTTCTTTCTTTCTTTCTCTCTTTCTTTCTTTCTTTCTTTCTTTCTTTCTTTCTTTCTTTCTTTCTTTCTACCTTCCTTTCTTTCTTTCTTTCTTTCTTTAGCTCCTTTTCTTTTTCTTTTGCTGGTGATTTAACATACTTTCTTTTTCTAGCTTCCTTCTTCCTCACCTTATTTCCTTCTTTCTTTAATTCGTTTCCTTCTTCATTTCGTTATTTATTTGACGTACATTCTTTTAGCTTTCCTTTTTCTTTCTTTCTTTTTCTATATTGTCTTTTCTTTTCATCAGTTTTTTTTTACCTTTAATAATGTTTTATTCCTCCTTTCTTTCGTTCCTTCCTTCCTTTTTACATCCTTCCTTTTTCTACCTTCTTTCTTCTTTACTACATTCATTTATCCTTCCTTCTTTCTTTCTTTCTTTCTTTCTTTGTTTCTTTCTTTCTTTCATTCATTTGTTTTTTTTCTTCGTTATAGATGACAACCTATTCTTATTTACTTTTTCCGACACATTTTTTTCTTCATTTTAGATTTTTATTCTTCCTTTTATTTTACTTACATTTTTATTTTTCGCCCTTGGCTTCTGATATGATTTCATTTTTCTGTGCGCAAAAACCCAGACGGACAATATTCTTGGCAATCTACAAATGTCTGAAGCTATCTATGCAACTGCATCGAAGTCAATACCAAACGTACATATATATGACCGGAGAGGATTAAAAAAAAAGCTCAGACACGAAGAAATAAAGAATTATATAGCGGAAGAAATACACTTGATGCCATATAGGTGAGGCTCCTCTCTGCATTCGTCAAAGAGTACCATTACTATGAAATTAACTATAGACCTGCCACTATATTTCTCAGAATTTAACGCGTTTTTACCGACTGTATAATCCGGCATTTATACCGACTGTATAATCCGTTATTAATACCGGCTGTGTAGTCCAGCATTAATACTGACTGTGTAATCCGGCATTAATACAGACTGTGTAACCCGGCATTAACACCGACTGTGTAATACGGCATTAATACAAACTGTGTAGTCCGGCATTAATACTGACTGTGTAATCCAGCATTAATACAGACCGTGTAATTCGGCATTAACTGCGACTGTTTAATTCGGCATTAATACAGACTGTGTAATCTGCCATTAATACAGACCGTGTAATCCGGCATTAACACTGAATGCGTAATCCGGTATTAATACAGACTGTGTAATGCGGCATTAACACCGACTGTGTAATGCGGGATTAATACAGACTGTGTAATCTGACATTAATACAGACGGTGTAATCCGGCATTAACACCGACTGTGTAATGCGGCATTTATACAAACCGCGTAGTCTGCCATTAATAAAGACCGTGTAATTCGGCATTAATACAGACCGTGTAAACAGCATTAATACAGAGCGTATAATCCAGCATTAACAGCGACTGTGTAATCCGGCATTAACAATGACGTTGTAATACGACCTTAATACAAACTGTGTAATGCGGCATTTATACAAACCGCGTAGTCTGCCATTAATAAAGACCGTGTAATTCGGCATTAATACAGACCGTGTAAACAGCATTAATACAGAGCGTATAATCCAGCATTAACAGCGACTGTGTAATCCGGCATTAACAATGACGTTGTAATACGACCTTAATACAAACTGTGTAATGCGGCATTAATACAGACTGTGTAATCTGACATTAACAGCGACTATGTAATCCGGCATTAATACAGACTGTGTAATCTGCCATTAATACAGACCGTGTAATCCGGTATTAATACAGACTGTGTAATGCGGCATTAATACAGACTTTATAATCCAACATTAATACAGACTGTGTAATCCGGCATTTATACAAACCGCGTAATCTGCCATTAATACAGACCGCGTAATCCGGCATTTACATTGACTGTGTAATCCGGCATTAATACAGACTGTGTAATCCGGCATTAATACAGACTGTGTAATCTGACATTAATACAGACCATGTAATCCGGCATTAATACAGACTGTGTAATCCGGCATTAACACCGACTGTGTAATCTGCCATTAATACAGACCGTGTAATGCGGCATTACAATGACTGTGTAATCCGGCATTTACACCAACTGTGTAATACGGCATTAATACAAACGGTGTAATATGCCATTAATACAGACCGTGTAATCCGGCTTTAACACTGACTGCGTAATCCGGTATTAATACTGACTGTGTAATCCGGCATTAACACCGTCTGTGTAATGCGGCATTAATACAGACTGTGTAATCTGACATTAATACAGACCCAGTAATCCAGCATTAACAGCGACTGTGTAATTCGGCAACTGTTTAATCTGGTATTAATACAGGGCATGTATTCTGGCATTTACACTGACTGTGTAATCCGGCATTATTATAGACTGTGCAATGCGGCATTAATATTGACTGTGTAATCCAGCATTAACAACGACTGTGTAATGCGGCATTAATACAAAGAGTTTAATCTGACATTAATACAGACCGTGTTATCCGGCATTAACAGCGAGTGTGTAATCCAGCATTAATACAGCCTGTGTAATCTGACATTAATACACACCGTGTAATCCGGCATTAACAGCGACTGTGTAATCGGGTATTAATACAGACTGTGTAATCCGCCATTAACAGCGACTGTGTAATCCGGTATTAATACAGACTGTGTAATCCGGTATTAATATAGACTGTGTAATCTGCCATTAATACAGACCGTGTAATCCGGTATTAACACTGACTGTGTAATCCGGTATTAACACAGACTGTGTAATCCGGCATTAATACAGACTGTGTAATCCGGCATTAATACAAACTGTTTAGTCCGGCATTAATACAGACCGTGTAATCCGGCATTAACACCGACTGTGTAATCCGGCATTAATACAAAGTGTGTAATACAGACCGAGTAATTCGGCATTAATTCTGACTGTGTAATCCGGTATTAACACCGACTGTGTATTGCGGCATTAATACAAACTGTTTAATCTCGCATTAATACAGACCGTGTAATCCGGACATAACACTGACTATATAATCCGGCATTAATACAGACTGTGCAATCCGGCATTAACACCGACAGTGTTGTCCGGCAATAATACTGACTGTGTAATCCGGCATTAATATAGACAGTGTAATCCGGCATTAATACCCACTGTGTATTGCGGCATTTATACAGACTGTGTAATCCGGCATTAATACTGATTGTGTAATACGGCATTAATACTGATTGTGCAATCTTTACCTTTAGTCCGAACCTTTAGTGATCTAATGGCACTCAATTCGGCTCTTCACAATGTGTGAGGTTGGGTTCTGCATAAAAACCTTCATCACTATAATCAAATCGTATGTGCTGGTTGTCTGGGTTGTCGGTTTTTAGGAACTGATGTGCCTGAAGTATGGTTTTATATCTATTATATAAAATAGTATTATATTATAGTAAAAGCATAGATGTAAAACAATACACATATATAACTACAGTTAGCCTGTTTAGCTGCATCACAGCTCATCAGTGTGCCTACCCATACGATTGCTGTAACTCGAGATCGAAACTCGACCGCTTTGTCATCAGTCAGAGACTCAACCCCTCAGCTGTCGGCGCACGGCAATCGAAAATATCTTTCAACGTATTATGCACGTGATGTATACAAACGCTAGACCAGAAGACAGAGCGCGCAATTCTGATTATATATTTATATGTATATATGTATGTATATATATATATATATATATGAAGTGAACATTGAAGTGGGTGGGTGATAAAATGAAGAACAAGTAAGTATCCCAATGTAAAATGTTTCACTTTTATTAAAGCTTCGTCAGAGATCAAGATAGAAATGATAAAAGCAAAGAGACATGATGGTATGTTATTATTTTGGGTTAGTTCATATTTGGCCAGATATGTATCATGTGTCTTTAACGCAATCAATAAAATATATGTTTGATGAATATTTTGAACGTTAAAGTGTGTACATTATTTACATTATTTGGACTATTCTGCTCATCTTTGTCGCCATATTTATTACAACGTTTCGGCCGTTGTACGCTCCGACCTTCTCCAGAATGTCGAACTGAACCCTTTATTTCGCTCACTGGTGTAGACTGTTCTAGTTCCACGCGTCAAGCTTTAATGGATGTCACTTATCAGTTATCTCCTGTTAATCTCCCTCTGAAAGTTCTCCACTGCCTTAGCCGGGTGTTGAACTGACTCTCTTTAGATTCTGTCACTGGATCTAACTAACGCCTTTATCCACTGGGCTATGTGTCCTTGAGTGTGGGTTCAATACTCGGCTAAGACAGTGGAGAACATTCAGAGGGGATTTGACAGGAGATAACTGATAACTGACATCCATTAAAACATGGCACGTAGAACTAGTACCCCAGTGAGCGAAATAAAGGGTTCAGTGCGACATTCCAACCACCTGAAGAAGGCCAGAGCGTACAACGGCCGAAATATGGCGACAAATATGAGGACAATAGTCCGAATAATGTAAATAATGTACATAATACCACATCTCAGAAATATAGACAGACGTTAAAGTGTGTAGTAGTATGTGTGTGAATGAAAAGAAACGTTTGTTTGTCTAGGTGTATATTGGACAGTAACGTTAATTTATGTAATTGTATAAGTATGTATGTGAGGAATATGTATAGATGTCACCTCCGCATATGTCGGTGAAATGTAGCGAAATGTTGCAATAATTTTTTTATTTGGTTTCGTTTTGTTTTTTTATTTTCATGGATCTGTATGTGTAAGTATATGTGGAGAATGTCTGTTGTCGTAACGTTTATGTGCGTCGATGAAACGCAGCAAGATATTGTAATAATCGTATTTTGGTCAGATTTATCATTATACACATGTCGGAAAGTACAAGCGTGACATTTATTGTAAACTTTAGACAGAACAAGGAACAGTTTAGGGGCAAATTTTTTTACGGCAATAGCCGAGATAACGTCGAGCCTCATGAGAATCTATCTTAGAAATGACTGCAGAAACCATGGCCATATAGATATAGACAAATTACTCAGTAGAGACTCTGTTCTGGAAGGTAGGGGAGAATCTGGCAGAGCAACTTCAGATGAATTGAGAGGGGAGAGAATTCTCGGGGAAAGAAATATGCTTTATCTGCAATAAATGGCAACTCTTCAAGAGAATAGAGAGTGAGGATTTTCCCTTGTTTAGTACAGTCAGTTATGTGCCATGAGGGATACACGCTTAGGTGATCATATATCTTTCGATACATGACTGACGAGGCAGATTTTTTTTCGACAGTAGGTTGCCATTTCTTTCTGCGGTAGACCAGTTGCTATCCAAACCTGTAGAACTCGAGCAACTTCATATGAATTAAGATTGGAATTGAAAGAGAATTTCCGGGGTAAGAACTACGCTTTATCTGTAATAGATGGCAACTTCAAACTAATTAAAGAGGGTAGGGAGTGAGAATTTCTCTTGATCAGTACGGTCAGTCAGTCAGTTATGTGCCATGAGGGATACACGCTTAGGCGATCATGTATCTTTCTATACATGACTGACGAGGCAGATTATTTTTTTCGCAGTGGGTTGCCATTTCTTTCTGCGGTAGACCAGTTGCCATCCAAGTCTATAGAACCCGGTCTATCCTGTTATTTACCCACAGCTGGAGAAAGAAGAAGAGGATTCATATCTTTCCCAAGGCTATTAGCCCGTAAGTGAATGTAATTGATTCGACTGTAATTCGAACTCGGCTCTCCGATTCCTCAAACCGAACCGCTATCCATTAATCCACCATGCCTCCTTCAGTACACACTGGCAGAACCACAAGTATTCTCTAGAACCAAATTTCAACCATTCTTTGATGACATGCTTACATTTTTTATGAGCGGTGACGTCTGTTACAATCGGACCTGTCGGGCTGGTAGAGCCGGAAGAAATGATTAGCGGCTGAACAGGCAGGAGAGGACCAAGGAGAAGGTCTGGGCTTCACTCAGTATTTCCGGACTGTTGCGAAACATTCAATTGACCGAGAACGACATTTCTCAATGGGATGATTAAAAATATCCATCCAAGTTGCATTGCGAAGAAAATAACAAAATGAACCCCAATAAGTGCATTGTAACAGAAACATGTTCTCTTATAGGCGGTTCTTGCTTTATGGGAGAGCGGATACCTATAGACACTACTGTGTGGTTGGAGTTGACAAGAGGACAGAGTTGCAGAGCACGACATGAGATCAGGGAGCAGGTAAGTAAGAGATCAAGCAGTGTCTGTCTGAATTACGAGGGAAACAAGTAGGGAAATCTACTATTTGAGAGATTGGTCAATTTAGAAGTTCAAAGTATGTATTCCAGTAAGTTTATTAGCATTGGAGTGATGAGGCCAATTTACATGATGTGCATTGAAGTTGACAAACACTAAGATATTTAGACGAGTGTAAAGATACCTTAAACTTACCTATTGTATCAGAAATTCTATCTAGCAAATGGCGAAAGGTTCGATTCGGGCTTTGATCGAGGAAGACATTTCTCAACGGGATGATTATTTGTTTTGTACGTTTTGATTTAGTCATAAGTCATGTTATTTTGGAACAAAATTATTTACCTGTAAGTTACAGATTTTATTTACTCTTTTTAATGATGATATGGTTGTAGGAATTTGATTTCGTGCCCGCATTTGGGAATGTAATTATTACTATTCTCTGACCTAGACAAAGGTGAAAACGTTTCAGGTGTTGTTCTTTCACCTTTTTTTCATATGTTATTTTTACTGCATGTTTGTTTGTGACTTTGAATTACCATAGATGTTTTCATGAGGCTGTTGCCACAAATGATTTCATAGGGATGTGCTGTTTCTTTTTTTTTGTGGCTATTTTCGATTATTTCTTATAACAGTGAATCATTGTAATTCTATATCTATCATCCTACCAAGTTTAGTTCTTTAGGGGAAAGGTCCTGGCGGTGATTTTGCTGGGATGTTATTTATTTGTCGCGCATTGCAGGCGGTCGATTTTGCATGGTTTGTGTTTGCCTCAAATCGCCTTCAGCGTTTGGCCATATTTAACCGGCTTTCACCAAGAAGAAAACGTTAGAACCAATGGCTTCCATGATTCCGAGAGCGAACGGATGCGCGTAAGAATCTGACAATCTTCTCAAATTGCTGATCTGTTTTCTTCAGTTTCTTCTCCATCGCTATCTTCTATCGCACAACGAAGCCTCTACAGATTTCATTGTAAACAGAATTTTCTCGTGATGTAGACACAGGATTCTGGTGGTTTTGCCAATATTAAATAAATAACAGTATTTGAATTTATATTCACAAAATAATACGCCTATATATATATATATATATATATATGTGTGTGTGTGTGTGTGTGTGTGTGTATTTGGGAAGCGTATACTCATTCAAACATGTTCCATGGAATAATATAGACATACTGTGTCTACTTAAATTATAATGGTCCTTTCCAATTGTCTAATCAGTTTCTTGATGTTGAGATTACATTCATCACGGAAGGCACCCTACTATTACGAACCCGAGTACTTTCGACTTTCTTCAAGGTCATTTTTAGGGATAATAAGAAACATGCTATTGTGACTGCGATAAAATCTGCATTCTGTTGTCCTAGTGATTTTAAACACGCGCGCGAAAGCACTATTTTATAGTTGTTTTAGAATTTCAAAATTTAACCGTTGTAGTTATAGATATTGCAAAACAAACGTTTCAATATGAGGGAGATGAATAGAAATTAGTAGAAATGTAAAATGTCATTAAAAGTTATATGCACATTACTATGTTGCTGTTATATTCGTAATAAATTTTGTTGAGTGTTGGTAAGTTGATTTTGATATAAAGGACCTTGATAATTTGATTATTTTCATGGTGTAGTATATTGGTGTTGTCAACAAGCATTTTGCTGTATTGTGAAGGTGGATAGGGAGGTGTTTTAGATGTTGGGCAAAAGAACTTATATACAATAAATGAAGTATAAGATGTCTTGATAGTATTGTGGTGTATATATATATAGTATATATATAGTATATATATATATATATATATATATATATATATATGCGTGGTGGTACTCACTTGGAAAAACCTCACATAACTCGACTTGCAGTAGAACAAATCGGTACCCGAGGAAAAATGGGGAATAAAAAAAGAAAGAACCAAGAACATTAAACCAAAGCGAAAACAATCGCCGAGTGTTCAATCTCCAAGTCCAAAAAAAAATAAAAACCCAAAATGAGCAAAAAGACGACTACGTAAAGTGCTCAATACACTAAGTAGAGCAAAACCTAAGATAATCCTAAGTAGTCAGGCAAACTTACCTAGGTTTCACCTAAACGGATCCGTTTAGCTGAAACCTAGGTAGGTTTGCCTGGCTACTTAGGATTATCTTATATATATATATATATATATATATATGCGTGTGTGTGTGTCTGTGTGTGTGCGTATATATATATGAATATATATATATATATAATACATAAAAAGGTTAATAGTCAGAGTTGAATCAGTCAAGGAAACAGTGGTATTAAAAAATGCGCAATACACGTGTGAAAAAATGAAATAAAAGTAAAAATATTAGGTTGGTGCAAAAATAATGACGTAATAATGTCGTTTTTTTGACGTATTTTTTAACGTCAAAAAACGACATTATTACGTCATTATTTTTGACCCAACCTAATAACATGTAGAGCTTTTAACTTTAAAAAATCAAGTCAGCTGAATAAGTTATCTTGGTTTCAAACTTACCGTATCCTCAGGCAATTTTTATTAAAAAAATCCATATAAATCAACTGAAGATGCCGTAAGTTTGAAACTGACTTCCTGATTTTTCAAGTATATATATATATATATATATATTATATATATATATATATATATATATATATATATATATATATATATATATATATATATATATATATATATATATGTATGTATGTATATTAATAAAAAGAAAGAACACTAAGATATATAATCCGGTGTTCTTATAGATATTTTTATTTTTACAAAATAGTGCTCAATGTAAATTTACAAAGCGTTGATATTATAAATTAATTGATTTAAAATATGGTTTTTTTTCCATACACAGTTCTAACCATGTTTCAAAAATGGAACCTAAAAGCCGCGAATTTAATTTTGTAATTAAATTAAAGACATTAGTTCCATTTCATCCTCAAGCGAATTATATATATATGTATATATATATATTGTATATTTAGGCAGCAATTTTTCATTGATTTTATATTTCATTAAATAATATAGACAATTTTTGTCAATTTATTTTAAGCAAGTTCATTTGATATTGTCTAAGTTTAATAACATCATCATTGAAGGACGTGGTAGTCGTTTTTTAGAAATTTTTCATGCAACAGAAACAGACTATTATTATTGTTTCTTTCTTGTATTGTTTGATATATTGAAAAGTAATTGTCATCTTTGATAATGGCTTATGTAAGCTGAAAGCTTGGATTGGATTTAAACATGTATCAATATGGTGATTTCCTTTCGTCTTTCAATGATAATGTTGTTAAGCTTATCAGACAATATGAAAGGAACTTACTTTAAATAGACAAAACCTGTCTATATTATTTAATGAAGCATGCATCAATATATATTTCTGATAATATTAAAAAAAAATGGTAAAATTTTTGCTCATAATAAGGTATTGATGGTAATATTTTTTTTTTCTTTTGCAAAGAGCTATTATTACACTTTCATAGTGTTTTGACCCCAATTTTAGGGTAATTATTTTCCCATAGTTGGAATCCTAACAGGTACTACCACCCAGGGTCATAGTGGACCTGGGAATGCTTGCAATTAAGAGGTGGTTCCACGCTCTTCAAAACATTCTGCTCAGAGGTCTTGCTGTTGGACGTAGTTTATCATCATACCCAGGCCACATATGTAGTTTATCGTCATACCCAGGACGTAGAAGATTTGTTGAAGGAGACTATATATATATATATATATATATATATATATATATATATATATATATAAGTGGGTGTTTGTTGGAATGTGAGGTGTTGGGAGGTGTGCTGGTGTGGTTCAAGGACAAACACACGGTCTCGATTCAGTGTTGCCACCTTATATTAGATTTCAGCCAAAATTAGATATCTTAGTATGCCCTGCTATTCAACCCAAAGGTGGGGGAGCAGTGTTGGATTCATACATTTCCCAAGGGTATTGGTGGGAAAGTGAATGCTGTAATTCTCAATATAATGCTCAACCGTAATTCGAATTCATCTCGCCGATTTTTCATTCATGCCCCCCCCCATGATACCACCTGTTCATCCCAGGTCCAATTACCTGATGCTAATTAAAAAATAAGATAAAATACCGTGGTGCTTATCCGCAGAATATTACAGACCTGCAAAGAAATTGGAAGCAAGAGTGAAAAAAAAAAAAAAAAGAAAGAAAGAAAGAAACAGCCGAAAAAACAAAAATTAATCTTCATTAGAATTTATTCAAATTTCTCCCAATCCAAGCCTGCATAGGATAGTCAGCTCACGATGTCAGCCAATGGAAATGATAAGCTTGAACAATTGGGAATGCAAACCTCTATAAAATCTTTTTCATCCCGGAGCTGTATGTTTTATTAGAAGTTTATTACTGCGTTTGCGCGTTACCATATGTTCGTCTCCCTTATTCAATATGCCACTGTCGTCAACTCTTTCTAAAACCATTTTCATCCCAAACTTGTATATTGTACTTTTCCCATTCTTTTCTGTAACTGTTGCCAAAAATTCTCCTTTTTATCTCTGAGATTGCATCATAATAGTCTGAAAATTTATAAAACTGTTGAATTTTGGTTTAAGAAATAAGAAAATAGAATAAGCTGCTCTAGGTATAGTTTCTCCCAACACCGCAAGTTGCTAGAGAACCAAAACATTAGCCTACAAATTTGAGCTATGTTCTTAAATATCATTATCAGGTCGAAACGTTCCTATGCTGATTTTCTAAGCGTAGTTCAGATGTAGAACTAATTTCTATTAAACAACCCACAAAAATCAGTCGTTCATATGGTAATATTATCCGTGTCTTTATAAGGAAAAACTCAGTGAACAAGCAGCTAACGTTACTTTCGGTTGAAATTTATAAAATATTTCTTTAAAAACACTTTCAGGAAGACAGATTTCTCACGTCCAGTAGTTGTTATTACTCTTTTTAGTACTGATGGGAGTTTCCTTCCCTGACTTTTGTTTGATGTAGTGTGGAGTAACACAATCTTAATTATTCTCTCTTTAAGTTATATGCGTTACACAATTTGCTTGCTGCTGCTGAAAGTCCTCAAGCAATGTTTCTATTACTAATACAGCTATTGATTTTGTGATTCTGTGGCGCCAATTTACGATGCTTGAATAATGGTCTTCACTAACATCAACAATCTTCATCCATATGAATTTGTTGTATGTTTACAGTAGTGAATGTTCTCAGCTCTCTTTTTTCTCTTAGCCGGTGATCGCCAATCTTTTCGGTTCGGCAGTGAAAAACTTCAACACAGAGGATTTTAACATCTATTTTTATTATTATGTCGACATTTACTAAGCATCGAGTGGGGATGGGTCTCCCCCTTACTGGGGAGCCTTTTCAAACACGAAAGAAAACACATCTACATCACTTCACAGTCAAAAAATAACTCCTAGAAAAATCTTACCCTGTCATTCCAAATCGACTGCCTTATTATGTCTTACATCTGACCGTGAAGGTCAACCTCCGGATATCGGAGCTGAGATAAACTTTTCCCCTAAAAATAATAGTCTGCTAAACAATTATTTAACAAATGTCCCGATGGGCACTTCGACGTCAAGGAATGGTTAGTAAGTGTGTCTCGCTAGATCACTTACGAGTGAATAGTAAGTCCGATGGTCATTGGACACCCCATACTATCGGTCTTGTTCTACTTCTGAACTACTCTTAGAAAATCAGCATAGGAACGTTTTGACCTGATAATGATATTTAAGAACATAGCTCATTTTTTTAGGCTAATGTTTTGGTTTTGTAGCAACTTGCGGTGTTGGGAGAAACTATACCTAGAGCAGCTTATTCTATTTTCTTATTTCCTAAATCAAAGTTGATATAATTGATGCGTTAATAATTCCACATCCTGAATTTTTTATGATGTACATGAATTTCATGAAAGTACCGAAGAGGAGAGCAATTGTTATGAAACATAGACAAGCCTCATAGGGCATTACCGCTTACCAATGATTTACAGGTAACGCTATTCATTTGAGCAAAAACTGTATTCTTACTGAGCGACTTCGGCTTTTGGTCTTGAGGTAGATTATGTTTAATAGTTAGGTCTCGTTTATTTGTGTCCTTGTGCCGTACTCATCCAAGTTCTGAGAACTCTTGTGAGGCATGTAATGCCACAGCTAGACGTTGCTGGAGTGGGTTCTGTAGTAATCTGGTTTATACGGGGCCAAACTAAGAGAACATCATTATATCCTTACATCGTTTCAGGTATGTTGTATCTTGGTTGGGGAATATAATGACATTGTTGGAACCTTTCTGGAACGTTCCAATCAAACATTTTCCTAACTCAAAACTGTTCGCTCTTTCAATACGCTGTCAAAAAGTTATAGTAACATTAGGTAGTGCTGTAATTAAATAATTCCAAACTGTTCTATTATAACATCAGAATACTGTCTCTCCGCTTGACGATAGGAAGTGGAACGCTTATATATGATTCATCGCTAAAGATAAAAGGATCGGCTCCCTGTACCGCTCCAGAAAGTACCTGACTCTTCAAGCTTTCCTTTACCTTTACAAGAGCCACATCAAGCCCAACATGGAGTCACTGCACTGTGGAACAGACTCCCGAGAGGATGTTCCCATGATCACTACAATCTTAAACTGTTCGAGTCTAGAGTTAATAGTTAACTTTCTAAACTACCCCTTTACATGACACTCTACCTCAAGTGCCATCCGGGCTCTGCACAAGGTGAACCTTACTCTGAAAAAGAAATTGGAATTTTTTTTCTCAAATTACCATATTAGTAATAAAAAAACAAACAAAAAAAAACGCACTCTCTTAAATTTAAAAAAAAAAAAATTCAACCATAGCGTTGTGACTGCACGCTCCAAAATCTCTTATCCGTTAAGAATAACACAATTAAAAAAAAAAAAAAACATATTTCGATTAGCATTTAATCTTTCGTGTCCCGCTAATACCTAGATTTACTAAAAAAAAAAAATAAAATAATTTCCATGCCTGAGAATGGCTGTAAGTACAGCTGAAAGTACTATCAAAATAAAAAAAAGACCTTATACAACTTGAAGTTATTAAAAACAAGGATCATAACATTCATCGAGTGGTTCGTAGGTTAATGCAACTTTAATAAATTTGTTTGTGAAGATGTTTTTCGGCAATTATATCATTAACTTTACTAATCTACTTTTTGTATGAATGATTCATGTAATATAAATTGAACTGCAACACATATCTGATATTTATATATATATATATACAAACACACACACACACACACACACACATATATATATATATATATATATATATATATATATATATATATATATATATATATATATATATATCCGATGCAATGAGAACGAAAGTAATATATAAATTCCGACGTTCACAGTATTAATCCAGAAGATGGTTCGATACCGATAGTAGAGTGATATTTATTTATTATAATTGTATCATATAGACCAAAGCATTTTACTTACTACAAAGATGCAACTTGGTTTCAGTGCATTTAAACGGCACTTCGACGACTGAGAATCGAAAATGATTGTGAACAATCCTGCTTGTGGGCAAGCCGTATGTGAAAGATCACGCCCTTTTTGTTCATTTGCTTGAGAAGAAAAATATATAGTTGATGGTGTGAAACGATAGTGCTTGTTGATAGCAGTTTGGTGATGAATGGATTGGGTGTTTAATGTTGACTGGTCTGTGGAAATTTTCCTGTTGATAAACACCGGTCAAAAGTCCAGGCACATCATCTCGCAAGCGTCCAAAGAGTGAGAGGTAGGGGAGGAAAGATGGAGATAGTGGATAGTATTACGTTTAAGTAGGTAAAAAAATTAGCGATACTTCTAGTAGTAATTGGGAATGTTATTTTTGGTTTACTATAAAAATTCTAGAGCTGAATTACATGTATTTATGTTATATATATATATATATATATATATATATATATATATATATATATATTTGTGTGTGTATTTGCTAATTGTCCTTATTTATATCCTGTTTAATTCTGAGTCAGGTAGAAAGAAATATTAGACGGAGAAGTGGAAGAGTTAATGATATTATCCCAGACAACAGAATATGACCTTGGGTATGCTTATCAATTTTCAGTAACAAATATTAAATCAGCTAATGAAATAAGTGTTTGTTTTTATGCAATAATCAATATTTATGTTTGGTTTTTATTAAAATAATCAATAATGGATCGACTTTTTTGTTGCCTTTTTTTTCTTTTTCGAAGAAATCAAGTATATTAATTTTTTAAATGGAAATAGGAGAAATTGATTTTGAGATATAGCTAATAATTGTATGACTCGTAATCATTTTACTATTAATAGTACAAGAAGTAATAGCTTCTTTAATGCGCCATACCCATTTAGGACACTGAGGATCATGTCTCTCCACAATTTCCTGTTCATAGTAGCTTTTAATAAAGTTTGCCTTTTCACTATCTCTCTTAATCACTGATCTTCCAATCATTTACACAAGCTCATTAGGTAGTTTACGAGATGCTCTCCCCCATCACTGTTGCCTTCAATATAAACTGCGAGTATCAAATTTTCTAAGCCCTCTTTCCTCATTAAGTGTAATAGAATTGTTTTTCTTTTTGACTGTCTCTCCTAATCCCTGATCTGCCAACCATTTACACAAACTCGTTAGGTAGTTTACGAAATGCTTTCCCCCATCACTCTTGCCTTCAATATTACCTGCGAGTATCAAATTTTCTCATTAAGTGTAATAGCATTTTTTTTCTTTTTGGCTGTCTCTCCTAATCCCTGATCTGCCAACCATTTACACAAACTCGTTAGGTAGTTTACAAGATACTTTTCCCATCACTCTTGCCTTCAATATTACCTGCGAGTATCAAATTTTCTAAGCCCTCTTTCCTCATTAAGTTTAATAGAATTGATTTTCTTTTTGGCTGTCTCTCCTAATTGCTTATCTGCCAACCATATACACAAGCTCGTTAGGTAGTTTACGAGAAGCTTTCCCCCATCACTCTTGCCTTCAATATAACCTTTGAGTATCAAATTTTCTAAGTTCTTTTTCCTCTTTCGTTAGTTAGGTTATATCTTGTGAGCTTCCTTTTTTTTTTACATTCTCTAAATCGTCATCGTTTGTCACATATGCATGTCATGTTATTGTTAGAATCCTTCTGTAGAACCACATTTCTCTTGCCTGAAATTTCTTTTTTACCTTTAAGGGTATTGTCCGACATTCATGGACGTGTTGTCGACTGATATTACGTAACTGTTCAGTGCACATTTTTGTTTCTTAATACTTTGCCTAGTTTTTGGAAGGACCACTGTACCTAATATTGCAACTGGCTGGCGTTTTTCAATCTTCTGTTCGCCCCAGCTGATGTATTCTCTCCCAGTAACTACGGTCAACTCAACATGTTAGCTGTAAATACCACAGATGGACTTTGTGAGTGTTGAGAGCGAACAGCCAACCATTATGTGTGTATGGGAGTGTGATCGAATTTTTGACACTTTCACTTTACGAAAATTTCGAATCTCAATAGGGTCGATAGCCAGTAAGGTGACTTCTTGGTGTTATCATCTCGTCAAGGAGATCCGAATGCCCGATTCTTTTGAAATATTCCTGAAAAGCATCCCACGATTTGACCCAAGCCTTGTGAGTGTAATTTGGTTGACGAAATATTCATTGGCCGTTGATGGTTATGCCAGTACGAAGTTACAAGTCATCGTGACCGAGTGTTTCACCGTGTAACTAATGTCCGCTCAGTATAGTTGCAGTATAAACCACATGTGAACTCCTTGGGTGCTGGACAAACAAGAAGGTACCTGATCAGGTTTGTTCAAAAGGGGTTGGCTAAATGCTCTTGCACGCGAATATGCGTGGTAAACGGGCAATTGGTCCTTGTTATAAGGTAGGTACACATATTCGTGTTGTATAACATACAGAATTTATAATTTAAACACTAGTACACACACATGTGACATATACACCCTTATACAAATTAACTGAAACAACTGCTTTAGTTTCCTTTCTTTCACCACTGGAGTGAAAGGGTGTCATCGATTTCTATTTTTCCCCTCAGATTAGGTCATTTGAAGTGATGTACGGTAATATGAATCTATTTCCGGGGTATATGATGAGATTTATTTCACTTTGAAAATTTTTACCTCATCTGTGATTGCATCAGATCTTTATCACACCCACACACTATTGTCTCGACTGTTGATTAGTTATCCTACGCCCATTGCCTGCGATGGACGTTACTCCAAGGTTCAATACGAAAATTGTAACGCTGCAACACTCTGACAAGCCTTACCAGTGAGCGAATCAAAGTATTATTGACTAACCCGGAAACTATCCTGATTTCAATCCAATCCAGAATCTATGGTCAATCTGCAAGGAACGACTTCGTGGAATGGACATACGAAGTACTAACATTGTGCATTGGGTCATGTTTCATTGGAAAAATACGAAAAAATGTAAATAATAATAGAATTATTCGTTTTGTTTCAATTAATTTACACAAGGGTGTACACTGATAACATGAAGTGGAAAACTTATATTGAATTAATTGCTAGGTCTGTTGCTAGGAAAGTCAGTTTACTGTGTCGAGCTCGAGAATTTTTCTTGCTCGTATTTATCTGACACATTTATAAGTCTACCATTCTTTCATGCTTTGAATATTTCTGTCACATATCGTTTGGTGGTGCTGCTATATGTTTAGATATTCTTGATAAAATCCAAAGAAGAATCTGCAATGTTATTATTCCCCACCGCTTTAAAGTAGTTTCCCTGTGTCTTTTCTATAAATACTTTCATGGTAATTGTTCTGATGAAGATTCCACTATGTTAGCTAAACTTCGTGAATTTAAGAGCATTAGTAGATTGGCAGTAATGTCACATTATTTTAGTCGAAAATAGACTTACACGTGACACATTGGGTCACTGATGGTTCACGTTATAACACCTTGAAGTTTATTCAACTTTAAAAAATTATCTATTTAAAGAAATTTGAAATAAAACTACTTACTGTATGAACAACTCGTATTTTTAAATCTCATTCACTTAAAATAATTTTTAAAACAGGTTAACTTAAAAATAATTTCAAATATTTTTTGTTTAAAGAAAGCTGAAATATAAATAGTTACTCTACAAACAACTGGAAAAAACGGGAACTCTTTGTGTAACTTAAAAATATTTTAATTAAAAACTGTTTAAAGAAAGTTAAAATAAAAATACTTACGGTATAAACAACTCGTATTTTTAAATCTCATTCACTTAAATCAGATTAACTTAAATCATTATGCGCCCGACGTACTTTTCAAATATGCCAATATTTTTTTTTTTAAATATTAAAGTATTGTTTGTTTAAGAAAGCTGAAATATGAATAATTACTCTAGAAACAACTGTACGAAACAGCAAATCGGGATCTCTTTGTGTCTGTCTTTATATTAAAAATATTTTAATTTTGAAAAAAAATGTTTGAAAAAAGTTAAAATAAAAATACTTAATGTATAAACAATTCATAAATCATTATATGCCGGACGGATGCACCACATAAGCACGCAAGCACTCACGCAGTCATAGACATTTTAGTATTATTAGGTTGGTGCAAAAATAATGACGTATTAATGTCGTTTTTTGACGTTAAAAAATACGTCAAAAAACGACATTATTACGTCATTATTTTTTCACCAACCTAATATATAGATGACTAGTTGAAACCGCAAGTTCTATGGTAATATTTTCTTTTCTCGCATTTCCCGCTTCCGGAAGTTTCTTCCAACTTCTTGCTTTCCTGTCAAGTTTGATCTTCAAAAATTTAAACGCATTGTAATCGGTATCTTCTGTCTTCTTAATTCCTGTTCTTTTACTTTTCTTTCTCCTTAATGATTTTCTTTTTCTTATATTCTTTCGCAGTCAGTAAGCCTCTGCGTCTTAGTGACTTTATTGTCTTGCATGGGGTGAAACGACTTTTCTTCAGGGGATGTAATCATTTTTATTTGTTAAAATTCCTTTTTCGTGTTTCTGTATGGTCTTTCTTAGAGGTCCTACAGTCAACAGTCCACCCTAAGACCCACAACGCTCATTCGCTTGCGTCCATTTTTAATCATTGATTTTTGAAAACGGTTGTAGATTACTGATGATTTAAGCATTTCGGAAAGGCTTGTTTACCATACATAATGTTCATAAGGGTTTCAACAGTAATTAATGGATCTAACATTATGTTTATTATTTACACGTTATTTTAGTGGACAGACGTGGACTTCCCAATTTTTAATAGTCTTTGGTAGGTCGATAAACTACGTCCAACAGCGAAGCCTTTGATCAGATTAAGGAGCATGGAAGCAGTTCTTAATTGCTGGTGTTCCCAGGCTCACCCTGACCTGGGGTGGTAGCACCTATTAGGGTTCCAGCTATGGGAAAATAACCCACAAACACATCCCCATCCTGGGTAAGACGTTAAACTATATCCAGCGTCCTGGGTAAGAGGTTAAACAACATCCACGTTCTGGGTAAGACGACAAACTACATCAGCCTGATCAGGAGGTATTAATGAGCGTGGAACCACCTCTTAATTGCTAGTGTTCCCAGGTGCACCATGACCCGGGGTAGTAACACCTGTTAGGGTCCCAGCTATGGGCAAATAGTTAATCCCCAAATTGGAATCAAAACACCAGAAGGTGTAAAAATAGGTTTTAATAACAGTAATATATTTATGAGGGAAGAAATATGGCCAGCAATACATTTTGAAGGAAAAATATTACCAATTTTTAAAATCTTGTCGGCATTAAATAACCCATTCAGATTGATATGCCGTAAAGCAAATCAAACGAAACCAATATATACTGAGATAGATAGATAGATAGATAGGCATGAAGAGACCAAGATAGATAGATAGATAGATAGATAGATAGATAGATAGAATCGAATGTTGTTAATACTGTTTATTATAAACAAAGCATTTACTTATTTGTATCTATAAAAAAAGAATGTATAAACATAAAAATGTCTTAAAATAATTGTCAGACTTTGTCCATTTCATAATGTGTGACGTAATTTGTTTACTTTTAGATACGCTTTGAGCAGTTATGAATATACGTGAGAAAATCATGGAAAATTGTAGTTTAAAAACAGTAAAATCGACCTTGCTAACCTCGAAAAACAGTAAAATCGACCTTGAAACGCTCCTCTATGGCGAAATCAGTAAAAGCATGTCCGGCTATATGCGGTTCCGGATAGATAGATAGATAGATAGATAGATAGATAGATAGATAGATAGATATAACATATTACCAGCAATAATAATCTTGTCGGCATTAAATAAACTATTCAGGTTGATATGCCGTAAAACAAAGCAAACCAAACCAATATAAATTGGGATAGATAGATAGATAGATAGATAGATAGATAGATAGATAGATAGATAGAAAAGAGACTGGGATAGATAGATAGATAGATAGATAGATAGATAGATAGATAGATAGATATGAAGAGAAAAAGATACAGATATACATGAAGAAAACAAGATAGATAGATAGATAGATAGATAGATAGATAAACCAAGATAGACAGATAAAAAAAATATTACCAGCAATAATAATCTTGTCGGCATTAAATAACCCATTGAAGTTGATATACCGTAAAATAAACAAACCAAACCAATTTTTAAAACAATGAAACTGGATACAACAGCCTCTTCAACGAGACATCTTATTAAAGAAATTGAAACTTTCGATTCCTACCGTGAGATATATTTTCGTTCGAATTTCTGTCGGTTGGATTTACTGAATGCTTTTGGCTGAAAATCAATTCCAAATAATCGTGATGAAATCTTTCATACGCACGATTATTTATTTGCTTCTAGACTTCGTCAGTTATTTTCGACGGCAGGGAGGTGTGTCATTTTAGGGACTTTCTTCAAAAGGTGAACTTCTTTTCGAGAGGACACAGGGCGCTTCTAGTCATCTAGTTTTTCCACTCATCCACACCCTCAGCTAATATTTAAATATCAACTGTCTCTGTCATCCTACGAGACACGATTCTATAATTGGTAGTTCTGAGATCATCATCCAGGCCAACGGTCTGATGCACATAGCTCCTTAGACGTTCTGGTCTGACAAGTGCAAAGGTTACTTTGGTATCTCTTATGGTCAGCCCAATATATAATGGGTTCACCACTTCGCTCTATCTTGTGCTTCATTATAACATTCAAGGCCAAATAATTCAATGGCATGCCCGTTCCTTTTGCATCGGGGATGTTGATTTTACCCTCCTCTCAGAGGTTAAGATGCACAAAATGGCCTGAATTCAGTCCAAGACTGTCTTGCTATTTATGTGGGAGTAGTGGGTTGATTCATATCTTTCCCTAAGTATTAGCAGGAAAGTGAATGCAATGAACTGGGCTTGAATTCCAACTCGGCTCTCCGATTCTTAAATCCGATCCGCTAACCATTCGTCTCCTTGTCTCCTCTTAAATTCTTTTGCGGCAATAAATTCCATTCGGGCCATCGGCTATTCTCTGGCGTTATGTACAGACTACCTAATGTTATTCAAAAGACTTTTTATTATAGTAATTTACTAAAAGTATCTTATATATGGGACAAAGACGAAACTATGAAGCACCCAGTGAGGATCGAACTCACTACTCAAACATAATTGATCTAGCGAGACAAGATTGCTAACCATTACACCACAGAGAAGTATTCCCTTTTGATTTTGAAGTATTGCTGCCATATATGGTCTGGGGTCCCTTTCTATTTGTCTCAATGTTCTTGATAAAATCCAGAGACGAATATGCAATGTAATTGCCCCTGATCTGTCATCTCACCTGCAGTCGCTCTCTCACAGACGTGCCAAATCCTCCCTCTGTCTTTTTTTTTTTTTACAAATACTTTCACGGTAACTGCTCCGAGGAGCTGCTTTAGCTGGTTCCCAGACTTCATGAATTTAAGCGTTCAACTAGGCTGGCATCTCGTTCTCACCCTTTCACTATCGAATCTGTTAAATGTAGCTGTCTCTTTTACTCCAGTAGCTTCATGTCTCGCACTTCTCGCCTGTGGAACTCCCTCCCCATTTCTTGTTTCCCTGATAGCTATAATCTCCAACTGTTCAAATGTAATGTCAATCGACGTCTCCAGATGCCTTGATCTATTCACTATCCTTCTCTTCATCCTTTCCTCTATCACTTCTGATTGCTCTCGCTCCAACACTCTGTAACTCATTGCGTGCTAGTAGCTTCCCTCCTTGCTTGAGGTGAAACGCTTAAAAAAAAGTGTATCTTAAGGCCGAAAGTATGAGACACCCAAAGATCAGTCGTAATTGATCTAGCGGGACAAGCTTGTTAATAATTACACCACACCGAAGTGTCCAAGGCCTATTTTCTTATATTTTGGCCTTCCAGTTGGATTTTGTGAAGGGTACTAATTGGTAACCAGTTGAAAATTATTAATAGTATTGTATTTTCTTTTTGCTTTCAAAATTATATTTTATTAGAAGAAAATTCCTTCGTCCATCACAAGGAAAGTTGGCCCCTTGTGCCGCGCCAGGAAATTTTTCTCCCCGGAATCGATCCTCCAGATCTACAAATCAACAATTCGCCCTTGCATGGAGTATTGCTGCCATATATGATCTGGACCCCCTTCTGTTTGCCTCGGGGTCTTGATAATCTCCAGAGGCGGATATGCAATATAATTGGCCCTGCTTTGGCACCTCGTCTACAGTCACTTTCTCACAGACGCGCCGTCGCCTCTCTCTGTCTGTTTTACAAATACTTTCATGACAATTGCTCCGGGGAGCTGCATTCGCTTGTTCCCAGACTTCATGAGTTCAACCACCATATGAGGCTGTCATCTCACTCTCACCATTTCACTGTCAAAACTCCTAAATGTAGCCGTCTCTTCTACTCCAATAGCTTCATGTCTCTCACCTCTCGCTTGTGGAACTCCCTTCCCTATTCCAGTTTCCTTGAGAGCTATTCAAATGTAATGTCAATCGACATCTCCAGTTGCCTTGAGCTATCCACTACCCTTCTCCTCATCCTTTCTTCTATCACTCCTATCTGATCTTGCTCCAAATTTTCTGTAACCCCTTGCGTCTTAGTGGCTTCACGCCTTGCTTGGGGCGAAACAAAAAAAAACTGTACATACAAAATGATATGGAAACATTCAGATGCCATTGATAAAATCTTTCTACAAATTATAGTTTTCTCAAGTTCACTGTTATCGCTCTTTCCTTTATTCATAGGGGACTTCCGTCGACCTTTTGTTTTGTTTTTTGTAATGTGAAAGGCTTTGTCGTTCGAAAATGGAGGATCCCTTTTTAATATTAGGTTGGTGCGAAAATAATGACGTTTTCCTACATAGTAACATATGTGAGAAAACGTCATTATTTTTGCACCAACCTAATACATACAGGTTACTCCTGCAGGAAGGTAACTTTAATCGTCGATGTGAAAAAACGGTTCTACACAGTCGAGAGTTTAGAGATTTCTGAAAGAGTTTGGAGGCTATGCATGACATTCGTATGAAAGTTTCGATCTGACGAGGCTTTGTATGTGAAATACTTGATTACTTACATTATTTAAATTATTCGGACTGTCGTCGTCATATTGTCATATTCACAACGTTTTGGCCGCTGTACGATCCGGCCTTGTACAGCAGATTGGAATCTGTCACGAAAAAATAAATGATTTCGTCTCTTTCTCTCCTGCTGTCGTAGCGACACATGACCCAATGATTAAATGTGGTTTGGTTCGAATATCGAATCACCTGAAGAAGGTCAGAGCGTACAACGCCCGAAACGTTGATGAAGAAGATGATAACAGTCCGAATAATTTAAATAATGCATTAATCATAATACCTCATCTCAGAGATATAGAGGCCGAAACGTTGTGAATATGGCAATGAAAATGAGGATAACAGTCCGAATAATGTAAATAATTCAAGTAATTATAATACCTCATCTCAGAGATATAGAGGCCGAAACGTTGTGAATATGGCAATGAAAATGAGGATAACAGTCCGAATAATGTAAATAATTCAAGTAATTATAATACCTCATCTCAGAGATATAGAGGCCGAAACGTTGTGAATATGGCAATGAAAATGAGGATAACAGTCCGAATAATGTAAATAATTCAAGTAATTATAATACCTCATCTCAGAGATATAGGCAGATACATGACTTGAGGTTTTTTGTAATGTTTTTAGTTTTGTAACAAGTTGTTGTTTTGGGCGAAACTACTCTTAGATGAGTCTATTCCGTTTTCAGTTTTATACACTAGTATAAACTCGTCTTTATAATTTCTTGCCTGGCAGAATCCGTGTACGACTCTTGAAAACAGATGCTAGAATCGCTGTTTTCGCTCGTTTGACATGCAGCTTGCCACTGTTTCTCGTCTTTTTGATTGATGACTGGAATTACGGAAGGTCACCGCTTTTAGTCTGTCTAGTCTATCGTAAATAGCATCCAATATCCGACAGCTAAACCAGATAAAGATTTGCCGGTTTGAAGAGATACCGAATGTAATATGTTCTTAACTATTTAGTAATATCTTTTTCGCACAGTTCGGATTATAAAGGACAAAAATTAATGGGCGTGAAATCTTGATTCGTTTTCTTTTTTTCTTCATTTTTGCGGTGGGCGAGCGTTCAAGGTTTTTAAAAAATTATTCGAAAGTAACCAAGGTGGGGGTGCAAGGGAGTTTAGATTTCTTTATACATACCGACGATGGCGTTACTAACACTAATTCAGAGCGGAATGCGGTATAAGTTTTGTAACAATTGTTGACTTATAACTCTTACAATACAAATAAAAGGAATTATTTTTCCTGTATTATACTGGGTGTCCATAAAGTTCGTGTGCACTTCAAAAAATTTATAATTTTATTTGTATTTGCGATAGAAATCATTTGTAAAATGGATTAGAAAGAAGTAAATCTATATTTTTTAAGGTTTTATTGAAATTTTATATAAGATTCAACATGTCCTCCATCATTAGCAATACAAAGGGGGTCACGAAAAAATAAATGATTTCGTCTCTTTCTTTCCTGCTGTCGTAGCGACGAGCACAGTCTCCACTTCTGAGACTGAAAATTGCCCTCCTTCGCATTCCAGCTCTTTACATAGAGCTTGGTAACTCACCTATGAAAAAACACCAACAAGCCAGCTACCAATCACAGTTCCCGCGCCTGCCCACCTCCACTCGCTTTGGGGGTTTCAAGTTGACCGACCAACTCATTACACGCCCCCCTCATCTTAAGATCACAAAGCTTCTCAGTTCGATAGAATGTCGTATCTGTCTGGTGACTGCGTCCGCATATATACAACTTGCCCGCTTGACATATTGGGATAACCAAATATGCGCGAAATCGTTTGCTCCGAGGTGGCAGATTTCCAGATTCATCCCGTGTCTCGCTGTCATGATCGCACACCATGCAACTCGGGGCAGGCCTCTTCTGACGGTCACTCCTCCTGAGCAGGATGACAGGGTCCTCATCCTCGGATGAACTCTAATCCATTGAGCTACCATCCGCCTCTGGACAGCTGGCCACATTGACGCCCGCAGGTAGAGTACTGATGTTTGAGGTAAAACTCAGTGGATCCGACTTTAAATATACCACTCGCGCACCATCTTCAGAGTCACTTTCATCATCTGATGACGGTTTTAACCCTACAACTGGCCGCAAGTCTTTACCATGACGAGGCACGCCATCGACCCGCACTGACTGGGGGCTGATATCTCGGTAACATATTGCATTCTAAGCTTGTCCGTACACTTGATGTGCGGGGTCTTAACCCAAACTACGCTACCAATTCTGTATTTAGCTTGCGCGTCGCTCGGAGCCATTGTGATGTCAATGCATCTGCTCTGTTGACTGCCGATTTAACTAACACGACATCCACAGACAGGTTGTACTCTTTGATAATTTCAATCAGCGTGGTGAGCCGCCTTCGTATCAACATCTCGCTCGATGCCTTGGTGGTCAGTCGTGCTTTTCCGCTAAGTGCATCTGATATCCAAAGCTGAGTGCATGCTGAGTCCGTGACGATGAGTAGCACTGTTGCTTGCCATTGTAGCGCCAGGTTAACCCCCTTCAGAGTGACGTCTAGTTTAGCCCGGTTTATGTGTCGTGCATCATTTTCAGATCGTAACTAGCAGGCGTCTTCTATGATGGACCCGTTATCATCGAGGGCGACACCCATGGCTAACGAGATGACATCCACCCAAACGGTGAGCTCGTTCCCCTTAACGCACCAGTCACCTCGCATGGGATCGTCTTGCATCACTCTCTCCATAGTTTCAGTTATCATGCATCTTAGGGTAACTTCGTGCACCTCGTCATCCCATCCTGACGAAACAGAAGTTACGCGGCGCTTTATGGCTGCTGCCGCCACTCTGAGCCAACCGCATACGGGAAAATTGGCTACCAGTTTACCACACAGGGAGAAGGTACTACGACAAGTAATCACTGGCGGGACTTCCGAGACGTCACTACCTCGCCTCCAGCGACGTTTTTCTCCATCACTACTGACGTGTAGTCCAAGTACATTCGCTCCATCCTGTAGCGGCTCTGGGGACTTGCACACCAAGCCAAAGCGCACCAGATGTTCCTTAACCCTCGTTGAAGAGGCCACATTTTCATTGACGTAAACATCGTCAATGTAGGATGACGTTGCCCTTTGAACTTCCTCATCCTGCGACATGACCACATTCATAATCGCTGACATGATTTTTGGAGCCACATTAAGACCAAATCCCAATCGAGTGAGGCAATATCTCTGTCCTTTTACCATGACAGTATGAAAGGGCCAGAGTGATCAGTGGACTCGGACTTGGAGGTAGACCCTTCTTATATCGAGGGTGGCCCCATTGCTCCCTTGCTGTCGCCATTCACGCAATTTCTGGGCACAAACGTCCGCGTTGGCCGTATATGCATCTACAAAGGTATTCAATTCCCTGTAGTCCATGACTGGTCTAACTTTCCCCTTATTCTCTTGCACTATTGCCATCAACGGAATCAGTCCTCGAGGCGGCCCTAACTCCTCCTCGGGGTACGGCACAAGCCAGCCGTTTGCTATCCAAAGCTGCAATTCATTTTCGTATTCGCTCCTGATATGCTCTGGAACCGGGTACTGCTATTCTATTTTTCAGTGGCGTGGGCGTACGTCCACCCGCCCACTTCCACGTTGCGATCCATACGCGCATGCGCTGGTCGAAAGTTGCACTGAAGTCAGGTTCGTTAATCCTCAAAGCAGCACAGATTGGCAGATCAGAAAACTCGACTTCGCCCGCCTCTGTGATGCGTACGCCGCCCAGCTCCTTAATAATGTCCATCCCAAGGAGCAGATCAAAACCTAATAACGCGCTGTCCACGACCAACACGCTGATTGAAACGGGGTTACCGTTGTTGATTGTGAGTTTGATGTTTCCAACGCCCCGGCTTCTGAGAGCTTTTCCATCAGCCGTTAGTACGTCCATCTTTTGGCTGCTTCACTGTCGACAAATCGAACCGTTCGTGAGTGACCGAGAGCAGCCCGAATCTACTAAAGCGGTACGCGTTATTCCATTGATGCGCACCTTAATAACAGGGAGCGCCTCTTTCATGCCCGGTGCGGAGAAGAGACCGGCTCACGTCGCATCCCCCATTCAATTTCCAGGACACTTAGAGGCAATGTGACCTACTTTATGACATTGGAAACATCGTAGATCGAAACGTGCCTTTCGCGTCGACCCGCTGCGCATTGCTTTGCGTTGATAACGGCAGTCTTTGGCAAAATGATTCGGCCTACAGCACCGATAGCAGGTGACATCGCCATGGCGACCGATGGCTGGGGTCGGATCCTCTTTGACATCAATTGGGGGAACGACTGCGGCCACTGGTTCATCAGCCTCTTTTTCTTTTTCGTCGATCATGATAGCACGGGCTCTGGTCAATAATTGATTGAGCGTCATGTCTTCCATTCTGGATGATGTGCGGAGTATCTGATTAACATGACTAGGCAATCCAGACACGAAGGTGAAGGTCATCCATTCTACAGGAAGCGGTGCAATCGGTACGGCGAGCTTCTTTAATCCCGCCACATATACATCTACTGCCTCGCAAGGTCACAGACGCCGCGCCTGGAATTGGTCGTAGGCCACGAACCGGTCAGTTCCAAACGCGGTTAGTAGAGCGTGCTTCATTTACTCAATGTCACTTTTCTGTTCTTTTCTCAACTACCTGTACACAGCAAGTGCGCCGCCTTTCAAGCACAGTGGAAGAATCCGTTCAACCACAGACTGTCCATTCGTATCACCACTGAATTCGGAGATCAGTTTTATGTAGAACGGTCTTTCCGTCATCTTGCTAGAGACAAAGTAAATGACGAAATAGCTTGTGTTGGAATGTGTCACGAAAAAATAAATGATTTCGTCTCTTTCTCTCCTGCTGTCGTAGCGACAGGCACAGTCTCCCCTTCTGAGACTAAAAAACTGCCCGCCTTCTCATTCCAGCCTTTTACATAGAGCTTGGTAACTCGCCTATGCAAAACACCAACAAGCCAGCTACCAATCACAGTTCCCGCGCCTGCCCACCTCCACTCGCTTTGGGGGTTTCAAGTTGACCGACCAACTCATTACAGTAATAAATGTGGCGACAAAGATGAGGACAATAGTCCGAATAATGTAAATAGTGTACATAATACCTCATCCTAGAAATATAGACAGATACTGAAAGGCCGAAACGTTGGAATAAATATGGCAACAAAGATGAAGACAATAGTCCAAATAATGTAAATACTGTACATAATACCTCATCTCAGAAATATAGACAGTTCCTGAAAGGCCTAAACCTTGTAATAAATATGGCGACAAAGATGAGAACAATAATCCGAATAATGTAAATAGTGTACATAATACCTCATCTCAGAAATATAGACAGTTCCTGAAAGGCCAAATCCTTCTAACAAATATGGCGACAAAGATGAGGACAATATTCCGAATAATGTAAATAGTGTGCATAATACCTCATCTCAGAAATATAAACAGATAATTAAGGGGCGAAACGTTGTAATAAATATGGCGGCAAAAATGAGGACAATAGTTCGAATAATGTAAATAGTGTGCATAATACCTAATCTCTGTAATACAGACAGATAATATATGGCCGAAACGTTGTAATAAATATGGCGACAAAGATAAGGACAATAGTCCGAATAATGTAAATAGTGTGCATAATACATCATCTCAGAAATACAGACAGATACTGAAGGGTCGAAACGTTGTAATAAATATGACGACAATGACGAGGACAATAGTCCGAACAATGTAAATAATGTGCATAATACCTCATCTCAATAATATAGACGGTTAATGAATGGCAGAAACTTTGTAATAAATATGGCGACAAAGTTGAGTACTATAGTCCTAATAATGAAAATAGTGTACATAATACCTCATCTCAGAAATATAGACAGATGCTAAAGGGCCGAAACTTTGTAATAAATATGGTAACAAAGATGAGGACAATAGTCCTAATAATGTAAATAGTGTACATAATATCTCATCTCAGAAATATAGACAGATACTGAAAGATCGAAAATTTGTAATAAATATGGCGACAAAGATAAGGTCAATAGTCCGAATAATGTAAATAGTGTGCATAATACCTCTTCTCAGTAATATAGACAGATAATGAAGGGCCGAAACTTTGTAATAAATATGGCGACAAAGATATGGTGAATAGTGCGAATAATGTAAATAGTGTACATAATACCTCGTCTCAGAAATATAGACTTTTATTGAAATGTCGAAACGTTGTAATAAATATGGCGACCAAGATGAGGACAATAGTCCTAATAATGTAAATAATGTGCATAATGACTCATCTCAGTAATATAGACAGATACTGAAGGGCCGAAACGTTGTAATATTTATGACGACAAAGACGAGGACAATAGTCCGAATAATGTAAATAGTGAGCATAATACCTCATCTTAAAAATATAGACAGATACTGAAGGGCCGATATTTTGTAATAAATATGTCGACAAAGATGAGGACAATAGTCGTAATAATGTAAATAGTTTACATAATACATCAGCTCAGAAATATAGACAGATACTGAAGGGACCCATCATTCTAAAAAATATGAGGACAAAGATGAGGAGAATAATCCGAATAATGTAAATACTGTACATAATACCTCATCTCAGAAATATAGACATTTACTGAAATGTCGACACTTTGTAATAAATCTGGCGACAAAGATGAAAACAATAGTCCGAATAATGTAAATAGTGTGCATAATACCTCATCTCCGAAATATAGACTGACACTGAATGGCCGAAACGATGTAATAAATGTGGCGACAAAGATGAGGACAACAGTCCGAATAATGTAAGTAGACTGCATAATACCTTATCTCAGATATATATATACAGATACTGAAGGTCCGAAACGCTGTAAGATATAAGGAGACAAAAATGAGGACAATAGTCATAATAATGTAAATAGTGTACATAGTACATCATCTCAGAAATATAGACAGATACTTGAAAGCCGAAATGTTCTAATAAAGATGAGTACAATAATCCGAATAATGAAAATAGTATACATAATACCTCATCTCTGAAATATAAACAGATACTGAAGGGCCGAAATTTTGTAAATAATATGGCGACAAAGATGAGGAGAATAGTTCTAATAATGTCAATAGTGTACATCACATCTCAGAAATAGAGACAGATATTAAAAGGCCGAAACGTTGTAATAAATATGGCGACAAAGATGAGCACAATAGTCCGAATAATGTAAATAGTGTGCATAGTACCTCATCTCAGTAATATAGACAGCTAATGAATGGCCGAAACTTTGTAATAAATATGGGGAGAAAGATTGGCACAATCGTCCGAATAATGTAATTAGTGTACATAATACGACATCTCAGTAATATAGACCGATACTGTAGGGCCGAAATGTAATAAATATGGCGAGAAAGATGAAGACAATAGTCCGAATAATGCAAATAGTGTACATAATGCCTCATCACATTAATATTGACAGCTACTAAAATATTAGTGTTGAATTTGAGTATGGGAGTAACAGCCAATTATTTACAAAAGAAGGATGTAGTATCAAATAAAGTAACATTATGAAAGATTTTTTTTGCATTAAGATTAATTATATATGTTGAATTTTATTGAATCACTAACATTTTTATAAATTTTTGTCTGCAAAATACTTTTCTCTATATTTTTTATCGTTTTCGCCCAATGGAAGCCCCAAGACTCACACCGTTATCTCCATATAGCAACTTCCTGCAGTAAACCTCCGCATTCTGCGGCGAAGTACTGTCGTATAAATAATTTTTATTTTATTTGATATCAGAATTAAGGGCCAGACGCTGTAACACAGAATCAGAATAGTAGAAACACGCCATTTTTTAGCGCCAAGATTGATATCAATGAAGTTTTGTTGGCAAAAATTTAAAGATATATTTATTTAATGTGAATTTTTGATTAGAAATGTTTGCAATAACTCATTCGAGGGTTCCTTAGGGAATATATCTAATTAGTAGCAGCCGTTTAAATTGCACACCTTTTTTGTTTGAATTTTGTTTTCTTGCTTTCCCTGAAACGAAACTACGCCTCTCATATGTTTTTCTAGTCTTCCCTTATGATCAAAACGGGACAATCTATTATAAGGGGCGTTTATTAATTTTTTAATTGAAAGCAAAATGCATCTCTGATAGTGTCGCGATCCAAACGGAACAGTTCATTATTTATGAGGTATTGACAGCTTCTTTCTTTCTTCATTCCTCTAAAAGAAATCAAATTACGTCTCTCATATGTCTTTTCCGTTTTCCTCATGATCAAAACGGAACAATCGATTATTTTGTTGGAATTTAATTTGAGAACAATATTTTCAAGTTCACATTCTCGCTGTTTTTTCTATCTCACCCCAAACCTCTTTTTACTTTCAAAACCGGCTCCCAAAGCCTTGATTCTTATCAGAGATAAGAATATATTTTCTGACTAACGAGAGAGCTGGAAAATATAGAAAGGAATTCCACCACCATTATTCTTTACATGGTGCCATAAAATCTGGGGGAAACCTCACAGCTTCTTCACTCCAATCTGTTTTCACTACCTTCAAAACTGGCTCCCAAGGCCCCGATTCATATCAGAGAGAATGTTTTTTTCTGACCAATAGAGGGCCAGGAAATCTGTTCAACGATTTTAGAGGGAAACGTCCCCGATCCATTGGAGCCTACCAAAACTCCATAAATTTGGAGAATTTTGCCAGTGAGAATCCTGCCCAACGTCTGAGAGGTCGACATTGGGGAGCCCCAGAACCTCTTTCAACCAAAGAAAAACTCCTTACTAAAGGGCTGTCGAGAACGAACGTCGGCTCACAATTCAAGACCACTTGAAAGCTGCATCCCTTCACCACTCCTTCTGTCGTGCCCACTGGACTTCTGTCGTCGACCTACGAACTCACTCACTGCAAGATTCCAGTATCTAGCAACAATTTTCATACTCTACAAGAACTGTGAGTGTTTCTAAACCTTAACAAAATTCTACTCGCTTAAAGAACTTTTTAGGCGCACACAAGAAATATTTTGAGCAAGCCTTTTTTCTGTTATGAACATAAAGGATATTTTCTCTTTTCCCTTTTTTTCGCTCCTAATTGTCTTCATCGCTTTACCCTTTTTTTCTGTATATGTAAATAAACACTTTCTTCCTTTATTGTTACAAACCGAGCAGGAGTTTTTTTCTTTATTCTTCCGCGCTCTAATCTTGCTGTTATTATACGCGTTTTGTCACAATTTTTTTAACCTCAACCCAATTTTTTAACCTCAACCCTTGGATGCGGGAAAGCCGGCAAAGATGCATCAGCAATTTATGAGTTATTGGCAGCGCGCTTATTTATTTATTTATTTACTGAAACCAAACTGCGTTTCTGATATGTCTTTTCCGTCTTTCCCCGCGATCAAAACGAAACAGTCCAACATTTCTGTTGCCTCAAGTTTTCTTCTCATCCGTTCGGGAGATTGTCCGGCATTCACTGCCATATATGCCAATGATGATCACATAACAATCCAGCATTCTGGACAATCTCTTCACGGATCACGCAGGGGCTTGAGGCAACAGCGATTTAGTTTTAGCGAATATAAAAAATGAGGAATGTTTAAGGAAACAAAAACTACACTTATACTTAGAATGAGAAAGAAACAGTTGGAATTTCTAGGATATATAATGAGAAAAGGGGACTTAGAGAATTTGGCACACACAACACATATTGAATATAAGAGACGCTGAGAAAAACAAAAAAAGCCTAGCTAACAGGGGATGATGAAAAAAAAGGAAACGTTACTGAGAGCAACAAAGTATAGAACGTTGTGGGGAGCCATAATCGCTCACATCCTGAACAGACAGGGCACGTAAAAGAAGAAATCAATATTTTTTACAAAATATAGCCTTGTGTCAAACTTGTGCTTAATAGATCAAAATAGGCTTGCTATGATTCAGACACGTTTCATAAAACTTAATATCTCGAGAGAGATTGGCTTGCCTTTATGTGTAATTAAGTTTGACTTCTTTTGAATGAGTTTATGGTAACCAGCCTCTTTGACTCACCACCTGAGGTCATGATTCTTGACTGGAATTTGGCAAATGAAGCTGACGAATTTATATTTATTATATTTGATGACAGAATTAACCGGAGTATGATCCTAAAAATATTCTTTGCTGACCTCGGGGCCAAGCGTATCGTGGTAGTAAGGAGAACCTGTATCGAACTTTCTTGCACCGAAAACAGTGGCTGCCTGGGGATCTTTGATAAAAGGAATGAAAGAATTTCAATTGTTTTTGTTTCCCGTCTAGACACAGAAACATTCTGCCCGGTCGCTCGCAGGTAAACGCGAAATCAGTTATGATAATGAAATTGTAATCGTATTGTTTTGTTTGTGGCTGCCAGCCATATAATCTGTTACGGTGAGATGGTTCGGATTGGCACGGGGCGGTGACCGGGTTTATAGTTAGGAAGGTTGAAGAATCGGACGCAGAGAATATACCTACCTCGGCACACTCTTTTGACAAGATAAAAAAAAACAATTTCTCATCGCCTACCACCGACACCCTTTTAGCAAAAATCGCCACCAGTTCTTCCTATTACAAAATCCACCCGCACATCGCTGTACATCCCAGCATCCCACCTACAATGCCACCCTCCGACAAACATTGATTCACTCGACAAGTCCCGTACACGTGATGTTAGCCATTTTCCTAATGTTATTATGAATTTTACCCGCCTTCTAATGTCTATGATGATTTGAGAGCGTTATGGAAGGTAACAAGTTGCTTGTTAGTGCGTATGTTTTGGCGAAGGTGCTTGTTCATATATGATAAACTAAGAAGAAACATGCAAAAAAAAAAAAAAACTTGTATTTCTACTACATACATTCTTTTTATAGCGACTATAGTGAAACAAAGTTCTCAATGTCTCTTGGATACACCCATTCTGGTTCTGAAGTTACGGTAGGTAAGTACAACTATAGTATTCATGGTTAAGCTCAAGTCAGCCTTGCGCTGAGTTAGAACAACTAAAAGAAAGTTTCTACTGACTTTATTGTTGGCCAGGCTGTCCGTTTTCTTTTCCTTAGTGCAGAAGTTAGGATAATTCAGTATAAGCGTCGTTACAATGGTCGCAATCAAGTTAGCCTTGCGATGGGTTGGAACAACAAAAGAAAAAGCTAGACCTCCTTCAAAGGTTGAGATTTTGGAAGACGCATGCGAGTGCCATACGTCTGAAAATGTGAAGAGAAGTGGGTAGTTAATGGACCGGGGAAACTAACATTCCCCATTGAAAACGTAATTACCACGTAGTTCACATCTTAGAGTAGGCATGGGCAACCTTTTCTGAACAGTGGGCCGCATCAGATATAATTCATCATAAGGCGGGTCGCACTACTAAAAAGATCCACTACAGAAGACCATACACGTAAACGCCTGCTTTAGAAATGTGGAAAGATAAATTGTTTTTGGAGAAAAAGATAATTTTAATAATTAAAAAATGAAGTCACAGTATAATAATATTAGGGATATGATTTGTTTCTTATTTATTCATTCGGAATACAAAAAATAATTTTTAAATAAAGATATATATTTCTTCTCCAGAGAAAACAAATATTATGGACGTCCTATTTCTAAAGCAAATGATATTCATACGCCTGATCTTCCATAGTGAATATCACCAATCGGTTAAATTGATGAAAATGTTAGTTTCATGTCAGACGCAATCATCAGGCCACCTGACGATTGCGTCTAGCACGGAAGAGTCTGTCGCCACTAAGTGTTGATTTCAATGTTCACTTTTATACAAGGTGTCCATAAAGTTTGTTTACACTTTAAAAAATTTATAACTTTATTTGTATTTGCGAAAGAAATAATTTGCAAAAAATATTAGAAAGAAGTAAATCTATATTTTTTAAAGTTTTATTGATATTTTATTTAAGTTTCCACATGTCCTCCATCATTAGCAATACAAAGGATAATAAGATTTTGCAGTTCACGGAAAACATTTGCCAACTGATTGACAGTAATGCCTGAAATCACATCAGTTATTTTAGCTATACTTAAAAACTTTATAACATTTTTACAGATTATTTCTATGGCAAATACAAATAAAGTGATTTTTTAAAGTGCACACGAACTTTATGGACACCATGTATTTACAGACGCTCTATCTCTGATATTGAACACTTTATCCCATAAATATAGCACATCTAAACAGTATATTTTTTCATATATATATATATATATATATATATATATATATATATATATATGAAGACATTTTTATGTTTATACATTCTTTTTAGGCTCCAGAGGCGGATATGCAATGTAGTTTACCCTGCTCTGGCGTCTCGTCTACAGTCACTTTCTCACAGACGCGCCGTCGCCTCCCTGTGTATGTTCTACAAATACTTTCATGAAAATTGCTCCGAGGAGCTGCATTCGCTGGTTCCCAGACGTCATGATTTCAAGCGCCATACGAGGCTGGCATCCCGCACTCACCGCTTCACTGTCGAAACTCCTAAATGTAGCCGTCTCTTCTACTCCAATAGCTTAATGTCTCGCACCTCTCGCCTGTGGAACTCCCTTCCCTATTCCTGTTTCCCTGTGAGCTATAATCTCCAACTATTCAAGTGTAATGTCAATCGACATCTCCATTTGCCTTGATCTATCCAATACCCTCATTCTTTCTTCTATCACTCCTATCTGATCTTGCTCTAAATTATCTGTAACCCCTTGCGTCCTAGTGTCTTCCCGCCTTGCTTGGGGTGAAATGCTTAAAAAAAAAAAAAAAAAAAGACAAATATTTAATTAAATGATCTGTTTATAATAAAACAGTATTAAACAACATTTACCGGTTTGAATGTCCAAGACATTTTCACAGAAAATTTTCGTCATCCGACAGGATTTGAACCTGTACTCTATACAAAACCAGTCATTAGCTTAACGTGCCTTTAACCGATTCGGCCACACAGAAGTGTTCGGTTTGCAAGGTTGAATTTACCGTATTTGAACTTCAATCTTCTATGAATCTCTTACGTACATTCATATCTGCTCATGGCGTATCCAAATGTAAAGAAATGACGTCACACATTATGAAATGGACAAAGTCCGACAATTATTTTAGGACATTTTTATGTTTATACATTCTTTTTTAGATACAAATATTTAAGTAAATGCTCTGTTTATAATAAACAGTATTCAACAACATTCACCGGCCTGAATGTCCGAGAAATTTTCACAGATAATAATCCTTGTAAATTATGTTGGTTTTTTGCAAATCGCTAACGGGGAGGAGAGAAGAATCATTGCGAATAATTAAGTTGAATATACTAGATTTAGTGTAGTATATGATTAGCCTAATTTTTTTGCTAGGATTTGTCGTATTTACTATTTTTTTAGTATATATTCATCTTGTTTATAATTAGTGTGCATTTGACTACGATAAAAGAGATTAATATATTTGGAATTAGTTCAAGCAGTATTATGTTCTATTTGCTTCTAAGAAAGCATCTTATTTGTTCAACTATATAGTTTGGAAAGCTATTATTAATAAGTGTTTGTTTTATATTCTTTAGTTCACTGTTAAAAATCAGTTTTGTAGATGAATTAGTTTCTGCACGATGTATTAGATTTTTTATAATATCTATTTTATAGTAATATGGACATTTGCTTTTGTAGTTCAGTGCCCATGGTCGTATTTTTTTATATGGCGAAATAGTAAATTTCTTATTATTTGTATTTATCAATATGTCAAGGAAGGGAATTATATATATATATATATATATATATATATATATATATATATACCTTATTTTAGGATATGCAACAACATGTGAATAAACGCTACATAAATGCAATCATGTTTCGATGTGGACTAACACATCTCATCTGGCGTTAGTAAATGCCTGGTTAATAGACAATTTATTGAAATTTAAAACCACATGCAGCCTCTTTTCACACGAAAAAAGAAAAGAAAATAAGTAAGAAAGAAAGACACAAGAGACAACCTCTTTTCCAGAATAAGAAAAAAAAGGTAAGAAAGAAGAGATAGGAGACAGCAGCAAAATTGTTATGCTTATAATCATAACAATTTTGCTGCTATTTCCTCCCTGCAAAATTATTATGTTTGGAGTGATTACTGAGGATGGCGACCTTAGGCCTCCATTCATCTTTCCACGGTGTTTCAGACTCAACACGGAGGTCTACATCAATGACTTGAGGAGGTAGGGATTTTTGGGTCAAAATGGTGTAAGAAGCCATGTCTGGCAACGGAATTCTGCATCATACCACACAAGCAGGAGAACCCAGTTATGGCTGTTAGTCTTATTTCTTCAACCATATCACCCCTATCCAGTCTGCAACCCCCTTGTTTATTATGTGTGTGTCGTAGTTGGGCGAGACACCAACAAAACTCCTTCCAGCACCAAAGATGAAATAAAGGCAAGGATTATGGCAGCATTCCCCAACTTAAACAAGGAACTGTCCAGAAGAGTTGGAAATTCTGAAATCGTCATGAGGACGTGCCCGAGGCCAATGGAGATTTTATCGGATAAATTTATTTTTTCTAGACTCGATGAATTACTTAATTATAATTCTCTCACGTCCTCCTAATTTTTATCACTTGTATATCCTTGCTTGAACCGGCTTTTAATGCTTTGGCTGAGCGGCTTGGGGATAGTAGTGGTAACTCGTGGGAGCAAAATCCTATGGGTAAAAGAGAAACTCGGATGATTTCCACCACGGTATATGCAATCGAGCAGCTCTATATCGAATCTGATTTGCTACCTCTTCGTTCACCGAGGCCCGTGGAAACAGTTGGTATGACGTTTGCCTGATAATGCAACTGTCCGGGTTTCAATTCTCAGTAGTGGATGCGCACAGGACGAAACGATCGTCCAGTGCATTCCGTTGAGGTTTCTTCTAGACTCGATGAATTAATTACGATTTAGTATTTCAAGATAATTTTGTGAAATTTGGTAAATATATATGTGAAAATGAGATGCCAGTGATTATTTTCATTTTGTCTAATTTAGATGATAGATATATATATATATATATATATATATATATATATATATATATATATATATATATATATATATATATATATATATATATGGGGCAAACTGCAATTACCAAGTCTAGAGGAAATTTTTCCCAAATTGGATGGAAGTTATTATTTTCTAAATTGGACCTGTCAGACGCTTACCTATATGTACTAGTAGACAAAGAGTGCTCAAAATTATTAACAATTAACACTCGTAGAGGGTTCTACAAATTCAACCGACTTCCTTTCGGTATAAAGGAAGCACCAAGCATATTCTAAAAGATACTGGATACCATGCTTTTCCGTTTGGATTGTGCTTAAACATATTTGGATGACGTACTTATTAAGAGTAAGACGCGAAAGCAACACACAGAAGATTTAAAGAAGCTATTTGAAAGAATCAAAGAATATGGTTTTATGATTAGTGAAGGAAAATACGAATTGTTCATGTCCAGACTTACATATCTAAGACAAATTATCGACAAGAACGGTAGACGGCTGAATTTTTCAAGGTCGAACGCAATAAAAGACATGCTCGCTCCAACAAATATAACAAAGCTACAAGCATTTTTAGAATTGGCTAATTACTATCGTATATATATATATATATATATATATATATATATATATATATATATATATATATATGCACGAATTAAGAGCAACCTTGAATAACCTGGTATAGAAAGATGGGGAATGGAATTGGACAGATAAATGCCAAAGTGCTTTTGAGGAGATCAAGAAAGTTTTAGTATCGGATTTGTCACTAGAAGATTGTTGTTGCATCAGATGCAAGTGATTCGGGTATTGGAGCAGTGATGCTACACAAATATTAGGACGTAACAACTAAACCAATAGCTCATGCTTCAAGATTATTGATTGCAGCTGATAAAGCTACAGCCAGATAGAAAAGGAAGCATTGGCAATCATATTTTCCATATATATATATATAATGTTACACAATAAAATCCAAAACTGCTTCATGTGAGGGATATATCTATTTCAACCGACGAAAACTTCGTCAGTCTTATTTAACCGGGGTATAAAGACTGAGATCGTGTCGGAATTTTACTATGCATTGCTAGTTATTGTCTCCGTTATAATGAATACATTGAGCTCTTTCTGTGAATCAGTTTTAATGTTTTCTTTTACTTGGACCCACTTGGATTATATATCCACGGATTCATTTGCTTTAATATATATATATATATATATATATATATATATATATATATATATATATATATATGTATACTAACATGTGATTTAGCTCTTGAAAATATATTTTCAATTGAGCACTGTTGAATGACAAGCTAATTCTAATAACAACGGTCAACTGCGTAAATGCGAAGCTCTTCAGTAAATTAAATGGAGCACTATGGCTGCTTGGCGTTTGTTTTGGTTGATTCATTCTGTCCAGTGAAGATCGCTCAATGGTAGAAGCTCTGACTGACACCAAATCTGTTGGTGTCAATCCTGGTTTGAGGCATTCGGTTGTCTAGTCACACTGAGAACCTGTGATACAGCGAAACAGTAATTTCTGCGAATGATATAATATATATATATATATATATATATATATATATATATATACATATATATATATATATATATATATATATATATATATATATATATATATGTATATATATATATATATATATATATATATATATGTATATATATATATATATATGTTAAGATATATATATGCCATAAGATCCAAATTTAAAGACACTAAGATTTTTTTCAGTTTTTATCTTATACCAATTTGTCTTGTCTACAGAATTGATCTGGAAATTTAAAATTATAATGTCGATATGGAAAAAAAACTCTTAGTATAAATGAAATTTACATTAGCCAGAAAGACGCTTACGCAGAAGCGTCTCTCCCTTTTTTAAATTTGGATTTTGTTATGTGACTATACAACAAAAACGTTTCGATTTCATTGTTGCCTTGAACAAAGTCGGAAGACGAAACGCGTCAGCAAAACTAAGAATTGTCATACCAATTTGTCTTGTCTACAGAATTGATCTGGGAATTTACCTCTCTCTCTCTCCCTCTCTCTCTCCCCCCCTCTCTCTCTCTCTCTGTATATATATATATATATATATATATATATATATATATATATATATTCATTTATATGTATATTGCTGTATTATTAAATCTATTGCTTCATAATAGAAATCATTTATTTGACACAAGACAACTTTATTTTCCACATAAATTCGCCCCTACTTAAGTCCTTTTAGATCCTTCTTAAATTGATAACCATGTCAATAAACGGACTGACTGACTCATTTCTTGTTCGAACTGTGCTGTTTTGGTTACCACAACGACATCTCATTCGAAAAAGCCTTCAAGGTCACCAGTGCATCCAACCATTTCGGCTCGATGCCCATCAAGATGCAACAGATGGTTATCACTGGCATTGCAAATCGTCGAAGCGTCACAGAGGATACATGCTTTACTAACAGCAGGTGCCCACTAAAGCAGCTGATCTGTTACTTCTATTACGGTTCAGTTTCATTGATGTCTATGTCAGCCAACTGTCGGCCTGAATGAGTTACTATTACGAGAAGATATCTTGCAGCTTATTTTCCTCTGCTTAATTGAAAAATAACACGTGCAAATGAAAAATCCATATTCCCCAAGCTTTAAGTTAAGTAACAGGGCAGAATGACCTTTCTGAACTAACCCGGAAGCCTGTCTAAGAGAATAACAAAAGGTGTCTTACTAGCGGGGTTCCTGTATAAATTTATTGTCTTTTGATGCTGGCATTAAATTCCTTTGCAATAAATCATAACTACTGCTCCGAGTTTCCCTGGCACTTTTACTTCATATCTTTTATCTGTGTTTGCTTCGACTTTTACATAAGCCTTCTTCATTATAATCAAATCCTGTGGGGAGGGGAGAATGATTCCGTTCTAAACTAAATGCCCCACAGCCAATCGTCGATTCGAATGAATTATTATCGCACGAAGATATTTTGCAAGAAGATTGATGCTTATTGGACCACGTAAATCATCTTAGCAAGTCTGTTCTGCGTTGGTTAGCACAACGACAGCTCATTCCAAACAGCCCACATTGCAAGCAGCGCGACGGCCCATTTGGGCTAGATTCCCATCAATACGCAACAGATGGTGTTTGCTGCTATTACAAATCATGTCAACATCGTTGGAACTGTCAGATAAGTCTCGTTTTCGTTTCAACATTTATTGGCTGCGTAGTTCATCGTTACATGTTGTCATAATATTTAATGGTAATAAATGGATATACACCCTGGTCTATCTATCTCAGTTTCTTCATATTTATGTTCAAATTTATCTATTTATATCAGTCTCTTCACATCTATCTATCTATGACATTCACATCTAAGTTTTTTCACATCTACCTAAAACTTTCACACCTATCTATCTATCTATCTATCTATCTATCTATCTATCTTTCTATCTATCTATCTATCTGTTTCAGTCTGTTCCTTCCTTTCTTCTTACCTACCTACCTACCTTCCTATGTATCTATCTATCTATCTATCTATCTATCTATCTATCTATCTATCTATCCCAGTCTCGTTCGGGGAATGGCAGTTTATATTACGACGCTTACATTCACTTATATGTTAATACCAATTGAAAAGTTATTAATCAATTTCTTCTGAAAACTATTGTATGTGCTATATCATGGTAAGCTTTGTAAATATAGGGATTTACTAAGCATAGCTTAGATATGACACAATGCCACTAGAATGGAGCACCCAATAAGGGTTGAAGTGACTACTGATTCAGCGATTCGAGCTTGCTGACGATTACAACACGTCGATGGGTCCAAGCGTTGTAAACATAATTACAAAGGTATTCTTTCTGTTTTATTTATTTTATCTCTCTCTTCTTCTATCTCCCACGCTCTTATTTCCTTCTTTCTCTCTTTCCTCCAATCATTCTCTTTTTCTTTCCTTCTCTTTCTCTGTCTTTCTTACCCTCTCAATTTCTCTCTCTCTACCTCCCCACTCTCTATTTTTCTTCATCCTTCTTCCATTCCCTCTTTTCAGTAGCTCTTTCTTATTTTCTCTTCCTCCTCTTTTCTCTGTCGTTTTCTCTTTTCTTCACTTCCACTGTCTCTCTTTCTTTTATATCCTCTCTTTCTCTCTCTTTCTTTCTTTCTTTCTCCGGTCTTAGGCTATTTCTTTATCTCTTTCCTCCTTTCTCGCTGTGTTTCTCTCTATATATCTCCTGCTCTCTTTTTCTCTCTCCCTCTCTCTGTTTCTCTCTATATATCTCTCTTTCTCTCCCTCTTTCTCTTTCATTTTTATCACACTATGTTTTAGTCCATCTCTACCTCTATCTTCCTTTCTTTATCACTCCCTCCCTCTATTTACTTCTATTTTTCCATCTCTATTTTTCTCTACATCTTTGGTTTTCTCTATTTCTCCTCCGCTAGTTTTCATCTTCTACCTCTCTCTATCTCTTTATCTTTCTCCCTATCTCCCTCCGTCTTTCTATTTCTCTGCATAATTTTCCCTCCTTCTATTTCTCTTCTCCCGCTCTCTCTCTCTCTCTCTGCTTCGTTCTCTCTTTATCTTTATATCTCCCGACATTTAACTCCCTTTCTTTTTATGCTTTTCATTATCTTTTTCATTTTATTTTTCTGTCTTCTACTTCACCGTCTCTCGTCCTCTCTTCCTTTTGCTGAGTCTCTCACTATATATCACTTCATCGCGACACGAATGGCCTCATCTATCTTCATCAGGCCACGTGACATTCGCCGATTGATGATAATATTCACCAGACTCCAGGAATCTCAAACACAGTCTCAAAGAACCTTCGTCACTGAAACACGTTGAGATAAATAAAAGAAGCTAGGATAACCTCTCCCTCTAACGAATTAGGTCCTTCTGCACTATCAGTGAAACAACCAACAATTCTTTGCACGCATCTCCAACCACAAACTTTCTCTTGCAATGCGTTGTTGACCCAGACCAGCTCATTACATCCTAATTGTAGGGAGAAATAAAAATAAAGTCTACGAGACTGACTCACTAATTTCCGGTGGCTACAGAGGCTGTCCAGCCCGCAGAAATATGGAGGTCGATTCAATAAAATCTTGTTCCTTTTCGTTGGTGGCGCCACTCCGCGGACAACAACAGAACACACGACGAACGCACTAATCTAAACTTGATTAATTTTCAACGAACGCCATCCGGACCGAGGCACTGGACTGGGCCGACTGATAACAACGGAAACTCGTCTTTCGTTCTCGATTGCTCTCTCATCTCTCCGTTGTTTCTGCTTGTTTGGTTGTTTTCATTTACCTTTCAGATTGGTTCTATGGCTTTTTTCTCTCTCTCTCGCGTTCATTGATTTAGTCTTTTAGGTCGAATATTTGCCACTCCTCTCTTTCTCTTCATCTCTCGTTCGTGCAATCTATCCCTCTTCTTTCTCTCTACGTCTCCGGTCTCGCTCTCTCTTTTTTTTAATAATCACTCTCCCTCGTCTGTCCCTCTTTCTCTTCATTTCTCTCTTCCTTCTCTCTTATAATTTCTCTCTGCCTACTCTCATTCCCGCTCCTCTCTCTTCCCTCATTATCGTAACCTCTCTCCCTCCACTCTCTCTTGCATTTCATTCAATTTCTTTTCCCCCTCTCTCTATTTCCCCTTCCCCTTTTTGTCTCTTTTTCTTAGTCTCTCTCTATCATTCTCCCTCCTCACTTTCTCTTTTTCTTTTTCTCCTAATCTCTCTCTTTCCTCTCTCTAACATCTCACGCCTCACTTTCCCTATCTACCATATATATATATATATATATATATATATATATATATATATGTGTGTGTGTGTGTGTGTGTGTGTATTTGCACATCCCAAAAGGTCAGGTAATTTGAAGAGAGTGGTACTACTTTTCGCTTTCAGGACCTTTGCCCTTGCCCTTCTTGAGCAGTAATTTCGGTGACAGTATGCACCAACAGTATACAGAGGACACTAAATGTTAGGGAAAGTCATTTATATATATATATATATATATATATATATATTGTGTGTAACAGAAAAATTGACCAAATCGTTTAAAAGCATAATTGTTGATCCCACAAAATGTTTAATATCTAAAAAAAAAAAAAACACTAGACTAATTGAGTTTCTTTTTTTAGGTTTTCAGAAGAAAAAAATGTTTAGCCATTTTGGCACCATTTGTTGTAAGAATCACTGGAAAACCCTTTGAGTTATTCAGCTACAAAGAGAACAGTTTAAAATCATTTTGTATCAGCCTCACTATGTCTTCCCAACTGAGCAATTGTGAGAGGAAAAAGATCATTCAGGCATTCAATAATAGTACCAACATTCATCTTCTGGTTTCCCTCTTCAAAGTCCATATAAGAACCATCCAGAGAACGGTAAATAAGTTTAAAAATGAGGAAACAATAAAGAGGAAAACTGGATCAGAAGGAGACAGTAGAAAGAGGGATCATCATTTCAACTTAGAGCTAAAAAGATCAATTAGAAAAGATCCAACTCAATCCATAATATATTTGGCACTTAAGAGATGAGTTTCAACTATGACAGTCCAAAGAGCAGTGAAAAAAGTCTTGAAAACGAAATCGTACGTGAAACATGTGAGGCACCTTGTTAGAAAGTTAGAAGATTAGAAAGTTAGAAGATTAGAAAGTTAGAAGATTAGAAAGGGCGAAGATTCTCTTGAATAAGTTGGAAAATGATCCTAAAATAATACATATATATTTCAACTTTACTTCAACCCTTCATGACCTCTCGATCCTTAGCTACGATTAATTAATGATTGACATGTCATGTCATGAGCGATTTCATCACGATTCTTGTGTTAAGCTTAGAGAATAATTACACATTATAAGTGGTCAAAGTAGATTCCAGTAGTGTCATAAAAATCTCGAAAAAATCCAGTAAGATATCTTTAATCATTTCTAAGATAAAACGATTCAATTCTTAATCTAACAATTGGGCAATTTTGCTTTTACATGGTTTGGAGAATTTTGCTATTACACCCGGTATATACAGCATTGAACAAATTAATTGAAATAACCGCCTTAATTTTCTTTTCTTTCACCATATATTCACTATTAGATCTACTGTACTGACACGGTGTAATCGTTTTCTATTTGTTTCTAAGATTAGGTCATTTGCAGTGGTGCGCAGTAATATGAATCTAATTTCGGGATGTATGATGAAATTTGTTTGGCCTTGAAAAATATTGCGTCATCCGTGATTGTATCAGCAGACCAAGACACTATTGTCTCGACTTTCGATTAGTTGTCCTACGACCATTGTCTGCGACGGACGTCACTCCAAGGAAGCGTACGAAGATTGTAGCACTTGTGAGAAAATCAAAGTGCTATAGATCGGCCCGGAAACTCTCCTGATTTAAATCTAATCGCGAATCTGTGGTGAATCTGAAAGGAATGACTTTGTGGAATGGATATTGGACATAGGAAGTACTAACTAAGCACTGGGGTGGGTTTCATTGGAAGAATACGAAAAAAAGGGATCAAATACTGATCATATATGGATTAGAATCAAACGGAATGATGGGATACGGAAATAATTCTTCTTTTTACCTTTATCTTATTCTCTGTTAAAACTTTAATAAAAGTGAAACATATTAAATTGATATAATAGTTTCCTATTAGTTTTTATCCCCCCCTCTCTCTCCCTCACACACACATATACATCTATTAGGTTGGTGCAAAAATAATGACGCAATAATGTCGTTTTTTGACGTTAAAAAATACGTCAAAAAACGACATTATTACGTCATTATTTTTGCACCAACCTAATATATAAAAGAATGGATTTTACACGCATTACTTTTCTTCATTTGATGTTGTGCAGATTTTGTGTGAGTCAATATATGAATTAATAAAATTATTAAATTTATTTCAATATCATCTTAATAGATTTAATATGTTGAAAGTTTTATCCCTTTTTTTTTGTTATTATGTGTACAAGGCTCAAGAGCTACTCAAGGTAGATAATTACTGTTAAACTGGTTTTAATGAATGATGAATGAAATACACAACATTAACAAAGTCCAAAATGGTAGGAAATTAAGATTATAAGAATAAGGACGATAGAAGAGGAATGACTCCCATGATGAAGAGGTTAAGATTGTAATGAGCAGGGAAACATTCAACTGGGAGTCTGTCCTTTTATGAGAAAAATTGATGCGTATTTCGTACAGAGAAAAACGTTCAAATTCCTTTCCTACCCTGCCGTGCGGAGATGGCCTGGATGTAATATATCTGACTGTCAAACCAGTCGGGTTTTGGACGTCTAGCCACAATGAGGAGCTGTGATACAGCGAAGCAGTCTGTCTGTGGATGACTATATATGCTCCCGGAAATCTGGTTGAGCTCTCTAGGGAAAATGATTTTTTTTAGCTCCTACTGGTATTAGGCATTACTATTCAAGTAAAATTGAATTGAGTTCTACGAGTCGCTGGGGTATTTCGTATAGATGATGGCCTAGAGGTAAGATATCTGACTGATATCAAATTAGTCGGGTTTCGATCCCAGATTGAAGTAATCGGACGTCCAGCCACGCCGAGGAGCTGTGATATAGCGGAACAGTTTGTCGCTGATGACACTGTATGTACAGTACTTAGTGGAAAGTGCTCAATATCAGTGATAGAGCTAATGTATTCAATTGTATGGATATGAGTTTGTGAGCCTGCATTACACACTTTTGCGATCATCAGACAAACTTTATATATATATATATATATATATATATATATATATATATATATATATATATATATATATATTCAGTTGTATGGATATGAGTTTGAGACTGCGATCATCAGACAAACTGGTTTATTTTTTGATAAATTGGATCTATGTATGTTTGTGTTTCATTATGTTTGATGGTGCGAGGGGAGAATTGTACTTTGTGTCCATTTGGGATGACACTCTCACACAAACATACATACATACAGGTGTACGCATTGAAGTTAATACAAACATATCCATATAAACAATCCGAGATTAGACGCAGATACAAATCCATGCGCCAACATTTACATATATATATATATATATATATATATATATATATATATATATATATATATATATATATATATATTCAGAGCAGATAACATTAGAAAGATTTTAGAGTTCCATGAAAATAAGTGGATACAACGTCTAAAAACGCACTATCCAGCCGGGCTAAACAATAAATTTAGCAGTATAGATAGTACTAATATATCTACAAATCAAAACCTACCCACATTTCTCACCCACACAAGACAGACATTCTTACGGATGTGTTGAGGCCTCACACTTATACACACACCCACACGAATATACACACTTGCACACATCATACTCACTCATTTCCTAATGAGCCAAATGATAACACACACCCACAGCAATTCACACGCTTACACATACCATACTCACTCACTCCCTAAGAACCAAATAACACACATACAAACACTTAACAGAGACAGATCCCCTCTCCAGGACCAATAAAACTGTCAAACTGACCAGGGGGAATTCAGAGAAGCATGGATCCATCCAGCTCTTTTCTCAAATAACAACTTAAAAGAGACTGTTTGACTAACACAAGGAATGTTAAAAGATTCATGTTAAAAAGATAAAAAAATAAAACAAAACAAATGAAAACTACAGACAAAAGTTCATTTTCTCCATCAAGACATTCATTTCTGTAGTTTAGTGCTACCAGCAAGCAGAAATATTTCTTCTCCTGATGATGGCCATTTTGGCCGAAACTAGTCGAGGAATCTAAATGAAATAATAATTAAAAAAAAAAACGAAAGAATATTAATCTACAACCCAGTGTGTCTGAAGATTTTAATATTTTTTTATTGTTCAATATATATATATATATATATACTCGACTTTCCCGTCGAATTTGAAGTAAGAGGGTCAAGCAGATCTGTTCCAAGAAAACTGACGGCTCGACACCAGCACATAAGAATTGATTATATTGGTGAAGATTTTGTGCAGAATCATCTACACTTTTTGAAGGACCGAATACAGAGACAAGCTGCACTACGTGCCGCAGGCTCCTCAAACGACCCTCCGCAGGTTTTGAATTAAGAGTTGTTGTTCTCCTAGACCAGTCTGTCCTGCTATTTACACATAGCTGGAGGGAGAAGAAGAGGACTCACATCTTTCCCAAGGGTATTAGCACGTAAGTGAATATAATGGATTCGACTGGAATTCGAACTCAGCTCTTCGATTCCTCAATTCAAGCCGCTATCCATTACTCCACCGTGCCTCATAAACATATGGGGAGAAAAGAAATTTGAGTTTATCAAAGTAGTAATTTTTAATCAGGCAGAACTCCCAATATTATTTGCGATACCTGAGGCTCTGGGCCATATGAAACAATATATCCACGTCGTGGATTCACACATATTTGCCCCCAGGGTTGTTGGCCTTAAGGCATGCCAAAAAATGTTACCTCCGGACATTGTATCAATACATCAGCAAAATATTTTCACCAATCTTATCAGAGGTCCACGATAGCCAAAACCACGAGCAGGTCTCGATGTTTGATATTGAAGGTGCCCTTGACATTAACTCCTGACTAAGCGTCGTATCGATCGCCGTAATGTTGCAAAACCGCGTCCACCGGGGTATAATTTCCCGTCAGAGAATATTTTAACTGTGTATCCATGATTCTTATGGTAATATACAACTTTATTGCATATTTGCTAGCCTCCGGGTGTTAATGTACTCTGAAGTTTAGAACATTTCTGTTACATTATATATATATATATATATATATATATATATATATATATATATATATATATATATATATATATATATATATTTCTGTTATTTAACATTGAGCACTGCTTTTCTTACACTAAAAGATTTATTACATATTTGTATTTGAACACTTACACTGATATTTATTTATATTTATTAATTTGATTATATATATATATATATATATATATATATATATATATATATATATATATATATATATATATATAATTATATATTTATATATAATTATATTTATGCTCTACTTTTGTATCGAGCACTATTTTTTTAAAATAATAACAAAAATACTAAAGAACTTTGGATGACTTACCTAACCCGTTCTTTCCTATTTTCTATATATTTTTCACACACACACACACACTAATATATATATATATATATATATATATATATATATATATATATATATATATATAAAAGTGAACATTGAAGTCAACACTCAGAGGCAACAGGCTGTTTCATGCGAGGCGCAATCGTCAGACCGCCTGACGCCTTCAGATCTACAAATCAACAATTAGCCCTTGCATGGTGTATTGCTGCCATCTATGATCTGGAGTCCCCTCTATTTGCCTCGGGGTTCTTGATAAAATCCAGAGACGAATATGCAATGTAATTGGCCCTGATCCGCCATCTCGTCTACAGTCGCTCTCTCACAGACGCGCCGTCGCCTCTCTCTGTCTTTTTTATACATACTTTCATGGTAGTTGCTCCGAGGAGCTGCATTGGCTGGTTCCCAGACTTCATGAGTTCAAGCGCTCTACGAGGCTGGCATCCCGCTCTCATTCTTTCACTGTTGAAACTATTAAATGTAGCCGTCTCTTCTACTCCAATAGCTTCATGTCTCGCACCTTTCGCCTGTGAAACTCCCTTCCCTATTCCAGTTTCCCTGAGAGCTATAATCTCCAACTATTCAAAGGTAGTGTCAATCGATATCTCCAGTTGCCTTGATCTATCCACTACCCTTTTCCTCATCCTTTCTTCTATCACTCCTATCTGATCTTGCTCCAAATCTTCTGTAAACCTTGCGCCCTAGTGGCTTCCCGCCTTGCATGGGGTGAAACGCTTAAATAATTAAAAAAAAAATAGGTACAATTTTCTCAGATGTTATCAGTACTAAGTAAATTATGGTGTATTCACAATATGAGTCAGCCTTTTGTCATGCAACCGAAAATACAACCCTGTTACCGTGAAACAACGTAATAAATGAAGGGTCATTACTTGCTACTTTTTTTATTTTTATTTTTTTTTTTGTTTTTTCCTCATTTTTTGTCAATCGATTCCCTTATTGTGTTTTTCCGTTAATTCCCACATCTTATCTTATGTCTTCCATAGTATTTTTGCTTTCTTCCTTTCTTTTTCCGTTAAATATTTCCATCTTCCTTCTCTCTCATTTTAAGATACCTTTCTTTCTTTCTTTCTTTCTTTCTTTCTTTCTTTCTTTCTTCCCTCATATATTTTATTTTAAATATTTTCTTTCGGTTCGACTTATTTCCATTTCTCTTTTTGCTTCTCTTTTTCTTTTTCCTTCAATTACTTGGGAAATCAGCATCTGCCAAGTTAAACAGAAACGTAACAAGACCAAATGAAATTGCAGTAGAGATGGTGGCACCCTTAGATTATTTCGACATAAGCAAGATTACAGGCATAATAAATGGAATCTACAACAGAGGTGATATACCGGAAGTAGATCAATTCTTATGGCACTACCTAATAAACCCTGGCGCAAGTGAATGTGAACTCCATCGAACAATCGTTTTAATGAGCTATATGACAAAACTTATACGATTTCTGATAAATACATAGGCAGTTGGACAGTCACCTCACAGATAAAGAAGAGACTTGAGGCAGTAGAAATTTGGTTCTACAGGAGCATGCTGGCGGTACTATGCACCGAACATGTGGGCCAGAACGAAGTTTTAAAGAAAATGGAAAGAAAAATGAAACTTTACTTCACACCAGGAAGAGACAGTTGAAATTTCTAGGACACATGATGAGGAAAGAGGGCTTGGAAAATCTTATATTCACAAGGCAGATTAAGAGAAAAAGGTGCAGAGTAGCAACTCATAACCTACTTAGGGAGCTTGAAAAACTGAATGGTGGAACAAAGCTTTAGGAGAAATAACAAAAAGACAAAAAATTTTAAGAGCTAAAAACGAAAAGGTAATTGTGGAGAGTCATAATTGCCAACTCCTTGAAGGGACACGGCACATAGAATCAGCTTGAGTAAATGGATAGTGGAACAATGCTTTAAGAGAAATATTATAACAAAAAGACAAAATTTATTAAAAGCTACAAAGACCAGGAAATTATGGAGAGCCATTATCGCCTTCGTCATAGAAGAAGCTTTTGTAGAGAAAAAAAAGGTTTTATTAAAACGTTTTAAAATTGTTGAAGGCCATGATGGCTGTTTGTCACTTGTGTTTAGAGACGAGTAGGAAATTCTACGAGGTCAGCCTCTAATCAAAGGTGACAACTCACATGGTCTGTCAGCGCTTCGCCGAAGTTAGACCTCCCATAATGCACTGCGGCTACACGTCAATACGACGGAGTAGGGATTGTATGAAAAAAATCAACGAAAAACGGATGTCAGTTGAAGCAGAATATAAATCAAAATTTCTTTTATTTGCTTGTTTTTTTGTCTAGGTTTATTTCTTTTACTTTCTTTTTTTCAATGTTTTTTTTTTCTGTTTCTAGTTTTTCTTTTTTTTCATTTATTTATTGCTTGTATGTTTTATATCTTTTCCTCGTGTTCTTTCCTCAATTTACTTTAAAATAATTTCCTTTTTTTTCTCTTTTCTTTTCTTATTCCCTTTCTTTCTACAATTTCCTTCTTGTTCTTATCACATTCTTTACTTTCCGTCTTCTTTCTCTCTTTCTTTTTCATTCTTTTCATCTCTTATTTCTTTTATTTCCTATGTTATTTCAATTCTGTATTATTTTTTTTTCTTATTGATCCGTGGATTTTATTCTTCTTTCTTCTTTTCTTTCGTTCTTCCATTCTTTTTCTTTCTTCTTTTTTTTCTTTCATTAAATTCTTCATTCTTTTCTTTCTTTTCTTTCTTTTCTTTTTAAAGTTTTTCATTTTTTCTTTATTTTCTTTTTTCCCTTTTTCCACTAAGTTATTTCTTCCTTTCTTTCTTTTTTTCTTTGGCCAGCTATTTCTTGCTTGTCTTTTCTTCTTACTTTCTTTCTTTCTTTCTTTCTTTCTTTGACCAGCTATTTCATGCTTGTCTTTGTTTCCTTTTCTCACTCTTTTTCTCTTCTTTCTTTCTTTCTTTCTTTGACCAGCTATTTCATGCTTGTCTTTCTTTCCTTTTCTCACCCTTTTTCTTTTCTTTCTTTCATTCTTTCTTTCTTTCTTTCTTTCTTTATTTGACCAGCTATTTCATGCTTGTCTTTCTTTCCTTTTCTCACTCTTTTTCCTTTCTTTCTTTCTTTCTTTCTTTCTTTCTTTCTTTCTTTCTTTCTTTCTTTCTTTGACCAGTTATTTCATGCTTGTCTTTCTTTCCTTTTCTCACCCTTTTTCTTTTCTTTCTTTCTTTCTTTCTTTCTTTCATTCTTTCTTTCTTTCTTTCTTTGACCAGCTATTTCATGCTTGTCTTTCTTTCCTTTTCTCACTCTTTTTCTTTGCTTTCTTTCATTCTTTCTTTCTTTCTTTTTTCTTTGACCAGCTATTTCATGCATGTCTTTCTTTCCTTTTCTCACTCTTTTTCTTTTCTTTCTTTCATTCTTTCTTTCTTTCTTTCTTTCTTTCTTTCATTCTTTCTTTCATTCTTTCTTTCTTTCTTTCTTTCTTTCAGGCTGCTTTCTCTTCCTTTTTCCTTTCCCTTCTATTGTTTATTCTGGTTTGCTTTTTTGCTTTCTTCTTTTATTTACTTTTTTCTTTTTCTTTTTTTCTTTCATTTCTTTTTCTCCTTCATTGCTGCTTTCGATTTACTTTTGTGTCTTTTTCTCATTTTTTGCCAATCGATTCCCTTGTTTCTTTCTTTTTTTCTTTCTTTCTTTCTTTCTTTCATATTAATTATTTTAAATACCCATCACTGTATTTCCTCTTTTCTCTCCTTTTTTATCCTTTCCTCCATCTTCCTTCCTTCTTTCTTGCCTTCCTCCCTTCCTTCCTTCCTTCCTTCCTTCCTTCCTTCCTTCCTCCATTCCTCCTTCCTTCCTCTCTTCCTCCCTCCCTTTCTTTCTTCCCTCATTCTTTCTAAATTCTTATCGCTCTATTTCCTCTTTTGTCTTTTTTTATCATCCTTTCCTTACCATACCATTTTTCTTACTTTCTTATTATAAATAACGATCAATCTAGACATCATGCAACTTCCTATATCTATGTGTTTCCTCTATGGTCACGGGATCTACTTAATTCAATAATGGGATCGCGTGCTTTTTCTCACTGGCGATCTATGTTCAAACTCAAGTGTTGGCAGCGAACTTTATTTCTCTATAACACGTCCCGTTTGGGATGACTTCCTATGAAATCTATATTTTTTCAGCTTTGGTTCAATATTCAAATGTTACTTTGCTGTTCTTTTTCTTTTACTGTATCTCCTTGGTTCACTAATTTCTGGTGGTGTGGGGTACGTCAAACTTGTGTTGAAATTTCTTGATGTTTTCGCCTTGCGTTCTGGTAATAATTTGTTAAATACGGACTTAATTTTCCTGGCAAATATCAACTCTGCAGGTGACATTCCAGATATGGTGTTCAGGTTTGGTATTATTCTGTAAACAATCAGAAATCTTTGAAGCATTTCTTCAGCTGACTCCCCTCCCACCGACTTTTTAGTGCCGTTTTAAGCGTATCGATTAACCATTCCGCTTGTCCTTTTGATTTTTGCTGATAAGTGGGAGTTTTAATATGTTGTATTGCTAATTGATTTAAAAAATGGGATTTGGGTCCCTTTATCTGAAACGATTGAGTCAGAAACACCGAACCTTTTCGTGTAGGAAATTTGTCGTTACCGCGGTAGTCAGTTTTATACATTTTAAAATTCCTGGCCATTTAGTATAAAGATAGACTACCACTAGATAGTATGCTCCATTTAATGGTCCTGCGAAGTCTATATGTATTCTGGACCATGGCATATTGGCTTTTAGCCAGGGTTGAATTTTGATAGGCGGTGAATTCGTTGCCAGAGCACAAGTTCTGCACGATTTTACTAAATTTTCGTTATCTTGATCCATTTTTGGCCATTAAGGATATCATTCTAGAAATTCCAGGAAGTTCTATTAAATTCCTTGAGCATAATGTTTTTCAATAGTGCTGGTATCACAATCCTTTCTGCGTACATAAGTACATCATTACATAATGAAAATGCGTTATTTTCATTAATATTTTTCCTTTAAATCTTAATTGCTTTTTCATTTTTATTATAAAGTCATATTTTTTCCCACTTAATTCTTGTTTCCTCTAATGTTTTCTTACACTATTGTATAATGCGTTATTAATTTCAGCTCTTATGGCCGCAATTACTGTGTCTTCAAGTGGTTCGCAGTATCTTGGTATTAGTCTAGATAATCTAGTCTATTTGCTGTATGTGTGGGGACACCCTTTTTTGATCCATATATGGACAATAATAGACGATGGTCTGTCTGTAGTATGAATTCTCTAGCATATATGAATTTAAGAAAATTTTTCATTGCAAATATGATTGCAAATGCTTCCTTTTCAATATGGCTGTAGCTTTATCGGCTGCAATCAATAATCTTGAAGCATGAGCTATTGGTTTAGTTGTTACGTCCTAATATTTGTGTAGCATCACTGCTCCAATACCCGAATCACTTGCATCTGATGCAACAACAATCTTCTAGTGATAAATCCGATACTAAAACTTTCTTGATCTCCTCAAAAGCACTTTGGCATTTATCTGTCCAATTCCATTCCCCATCTTTCTTTACCAGATTATTCAAGGTTGCTCTTAATTCGTGCATATATATATATATATATATACGATAGTAATTAGCCAATTCTAAAAATGCTTGTAGCTTTGTTATATTTGTTGGAGCGAGCATGTCTTTTATTGCGTTCGACCTTGAAAAATTCAGCCGTCTACCGTTCTTGTCGATAATTTGTCCTAGATATTTAAGTCTGGACATAAACAATTCGTATTTTCCTTCACTAATCATAAAACTATATTCTTTGATTCTTTCAAATAGCTTCTTGAAATCTTCTGCGTGTTGCTTTCGCGTCTTACTTTTAATAAGTACGTCATCGAAATATGTTTAAGCACAATCCAAACGGAAAAGCATGGTATCCAGTATCTTTTAGAATATGCTTGGTGCTTCCTTTATACCGAAAGGAAGTCGGTTGAATTTGTAGAACCCTCTACGAGTGTTAATTGTTAATAATTTTGAGCACTCTTTGTCTACTAGTACATATAGGTAAGCGTCTGACAGGTCCAATTTAGAAAATAATAACTTCCATTCAATTTGGGAAAAATTTCCTCTAGACTTAGTAATGGGCAGTTAATTGTTTAAAACTTTCATTTAACCCCATTGTAAAATCAGCACATGCGCGGGATTTATTATTCTTTTTTTACGTAGACTGTTGGTGATGCCCATTCCGCATATTCTATTTTTCAGATAACACCTAATTCTTCTAGTCTCTCCAATTCATTATTAATCTAATAATCTACACTCCTTTTTGGTTTAAATGGTGGTGTAGACCTTATGAGAAAACTCCTGGAAAACTCCTTTTCAGCTCATTTTTCAATTTTTCAGTTGCCGTATTAGTACCTGTCGCAACAACATTTATCTTGTTGCGAAAAATGTTAATTAAAAGGTCCCCAAAATCAAATAATGCAATCCAATCTTTTTCAAACAAATTAGCAGTATTCTTTAATACAAACACCACTGCTTTTTTGGGTTTTTCCCACAAAAGAAACATTACAGCTGAATTCACTCCATAAGTTTAATCTCTTTCCCGAGATTGCATGCGCAACATTATCAGAAGACAATAAACTAGGTTTAACCATGTCTGTTCATTTATGATAGTCATATCAGCTCCTTTATTCAGTTGCAATTTTATTTTGGCATCATTAATTTGCACAAAAATAAATTTCCTCTTTTGAGACGTCTTGTTAATTTCCCTTTTAGGCCCCTTATTGTTAGTCTATGAATTTATCGTGTTCACATACGTTTTTTTTTTCTCTATTTCTTGTATCTGCCACACGTACTTTTGTGTCCACATTCATAGCATTTTTTGTTCTTGAAAAGACAATCACTTTTAAAGTCCTTACTTCCACAACCATGGCAAGTAATATGGATTTATCTAGTATCGTCCTTCTTCCTGTTCTGCTAGGAGTTGAAAAACGTTTGTAGTTTTTTCCCCTCAAATGGTCGGACACTATGTACTTGTGAATAGTCTTTTTCCTCAGTCCTTGCAGTATCGAGTTTTAAATTCATAATACATTGGCATTCTTCCGCTATTTTCTGAAGAGTTAATTTTGGATCCTTTTCTAATTCAGAAAATATCCTTCGTTGTTTACCTTCTTTATTTTTTTAACTTTACTCACTGTGTAACACGATTTTTGTCCTTGGGTAGCAAGTGTCATTTCCTATTTGATTACGCCTAGAAAGTATGAAAAATTGCCCAATATTTCCTTCAAAAATTGCTTTTTTGTCCAGGATAATGATATTTCTAAAATTTATTTCCATTGGGAAAACTGGCGAATGTAAACATTCTCGTTCACACAAAGTAAGAACAAAATGACATATCATTCAAAAATTTATTCTAGATTTACACAAGCGACACAACAAAAGATTTAGACGAGAACGGCTTTTCACGATTTACGATGATACTATAAATTACTTTCATGAATCAGACATGAAATATAGTCTCAAAACACGTTTTCATTGGTAGCCAGAACGTTCTAGAAATTCTTGAAACTTTTAGAAACCTCTCGAAAGTTCTTGAAACTTTTAGAAAATTCTCCTTCAGCATCTCAGTAGTGAATCTGTCTGGAATGTAATGGAAAATAGGTTAATTTTAAAAGATCCATGTCCAAATGACAAAAGCAAAGTTTGAAGGAAATAATAGTCATTTCCTTTGACAAAGATAATTAGTAAGTAATACTTAGTGAATGTCAAAAATGGGCCGATATGTCTGTACCAGAATTGCTGACGGCTGTCGTTGATAGATCGACGTGGAAAAGAATTGATGTGGCTTCTGCATTCGGATCCGCCCTACGATTACAAAAGTCAAGCGGATGATGATGATGATGACGATGATGATGTCTAACCGAAAAAAGACAGAAAAAGCCAAACTTTTGTTACACAATGTCATTAATACTTCGGTTTGTTTAATGTGATTATCTGTTGCCGTCCTTGTCTATTGAAGACGACTGTGGGTTGGTTTGTTATGGCGCTCATATTTAACCTTAATATTTGTGGAGGATGGCACTGACTTCGACCCGCTACGGATACAAAGATGTGCAGGGATCGGCAACCTACGACACTCGTGCCACATGTGGCACGCCAAGCAATTTCTAATCGCAAGCAGCCGTAAATGACATCGCGATATCCTAACAAATGATTACTTCACTACAAAGAAGATATTCAGCAGTTTCAATTTTAGTATATACTAAAATATATCTACTATATCTTACTATATAAAATATATTGTAGAACAGGTATACTGACTTTGACTTGTATAAAAAATACGTATACATTTGGCACACTGAATTATTTTAAAACCCAAAGTCGGCACATAGCAAAAGGTTGCCGACCGATGTACTAAAGTATATATACTACAGTGTAACCCGGATATAAGAGACCCGGATATAAGAGAAACCCGGATATAAAAGAGATTTTATCTGGTCCCAAATTAGAGCCTGTGTTAATGTATATATAATAGACCAAACCCGGATATAAGAGAAACCCGTATATAAGGGACTTCTTTTCCGGTCCCGGCAACTCTCTTACATCCGGGTTACACTGTATATAATATATATTGTAGAACAGGTATATTGACCTTGACTTGTATAAAAAAAAACGTATGCTGTTGGCACACTGAATGATTTTAAAACCCTAATTCAGCACATAGCAAAAGGTTGCCAACCCCTACCCTAGAGTTCGTTTGAAACTGCAATTATTAAAATTATAAAAACTGCTCACTTGTTGGACTCCTTTTATTAATAATAATAATAAAAAAACCCTTAAAAACAGTTTATTTCTTTTAATGTGGTTTACATATTATTGTATATATTACTATCTGAAATATATTGTACAACAGATATATTGACCTTGACTTTTATAAGAATACGTCTGCTATTGGCACACTGAAAGATGTTAAAACCCTAAGCCAACACAAAAGGATGGCAAGACCCTGGTCTAGATAAATTTAGGAGTTCGACACTTGGTGTTAAGTGCGGTTTTTAGTAAGGTTCACCCTGTACAAGGTCAGGGGATCATTTGAGATAGAAATTTACAGGTTAAGAGGCAGTCTATGGATATATGAAAGGGAAGATAAGAAAATATTGATACTATTGACAAAAGAGGGCTTGAAAAATTTGATATACACAGGACAGATTGAAGTCAAGTAGCATAGAGGAAAACCATCCATAACCTGTCTAGAAAGCTTGAGTAAATGAATGAAGTGAAAAGGCGTAGGAGAAATAACAAAAAGACAAAAGTTATTAAGGACTACAAAGGACAGGAAATTGTGGAGAGCCATGATCACCTACGTCCTGAAAGGACACGGCACATAGAAGAAAAAGAACGGGCTTGAGTAAATGGATGTCGGAACAAGGCTTAGGAGAGATAACAAAAAGATAAAATTTATTAGGAGCTACAAAGGACAGGAAATTGTGGAGAGCCATGATCACCTAAGTCCTGAAGGGACACGGCACATAGAAGAAAAAGAACGGGCTTGAGTAAATGGATGGCGGAAGAAGGCTTAGCAGAGATAACAAAAAGACAACATTTATTAATAGCTACAAAGGACAAGAAATTGTGGAGAGCCATGATCAACTAAGTCCTTAAGAGACACGGCACATAGAAGAAAAGAGCGGGCTTGAGTAAATGGATGTCGGAACAAGGCTTAGGAGAGATAACAAAAAGACAAAATTTATTAAGAGCTACAAGGGGAGAGGAAATTTCTGGGGAGCCATGATCATGAAATTCTTTTGTTATCTCCATTCTAGTGATGGTGACGTTATGCCTCGATTTAACTTCCTACAGGGCCCTAGACTCAACACGGAGATCTACATAAAGTGCCTTCAGAGTGTAGGGACTTCCTGGGTTAAGAGGGCGGCTGATGGAAGACCCTTCTCTAGCTGTAGGACTTTGCACTCTGCATCACATGCAGAAGAACCCAGTCATGGCTGTCAGACAATTTCTACGACCATATCACTCCTTACATCGGGTCACCTAACTCCCCAGACTGCAACCCCCTGGATTATTATGTTTGGGACAATAGACCACCAAAAGCCTTGTAACGCCAAAGATGATCTGAAAGTAAGCATTATGGCAGCATTCCCCATCTTACAATATGTAGAGGTATAGACAATGTCAACCCTAAGTCAGTATGAATTGAGTGAGGAGGACTGAATCTTTTTTTCCTTGGCGACCGCCGCTAGACACATCCGAACTCGATGGTTGTGAAGTGAAAAGAGATAGATCAACTCCCTTTTCGAAAGTGTGGTCATAAAATTCCCCCGTGACCGGAAACGGTTTTTGGTTTCCTTTGCATTATGGGAAAATAAAATTCTTTAGTTTTTTTTATTATTATTTTATTTATTATTTTAATTTAATTCCCTCGCAGATTACAAAGATATGCCTGACAAAGTTCATCGTCGACATGTCAGCGCATATTTTCAATGGCTGGAATCTTTTCTGCCAATCGACTGGCCAGAAATGTAAATGGAGCCTGGTACACAGTTGCTCGAGCGAAGCCTTTCTTTGGGAAACTTTCTTTCGAACGATAATCGGCGGTGGATTATTTACAGACACGTATGAAAAGTATCTGCTCATACACACGCACACAAATGCGAACACACACACATGCAGAAACACACGCATGCAAACGCGCACACATATGAAGAAACAGAGACAAAGGATACATAAATACATATACGTATAGGTATGCGTGCACAGTTAAGCCCATTATGACGTACACATTTCGAAATAGCTGAATTCAAAAATACGTTTAAGCTTCATTAACCTCAGCGGAAAACACACACACACACACGCACACACACACACACACACATATATATATATATATATATATATATATATATATATATATATATATATATATACATACATACATACATACATACATATATATATATATATATATGTATATATCATTGAATACGACAGACAAGGTGCTTTTATTTAGTTTTTTATACAATTTCTCAAGCGATCTAATAATTTTTTTTCTTTTCGGATGATAAATTATATAAAAACTGTCCGAATGCTCTTTTTATCCGAGCGCTTTCGGCTATACATATATAGATTATATATATATATATATATATATAACTTTATCCAACTGATTTTGAAGAAACTTGGCATATACATTTCACATTGTAAGAGATAGGTTATTAGCGTAAAATTCAATAATTTTTTAAAAGTTAATAAACGACAAAGCCGATTAAATGGCGACTTTTACATGTTTATTTTCTTATTTTTCGTTGACCTTTTAATCAATTTTCATCAAACTTAACAACTAATTTATAAATGTATCCTCTTTTTGATCACTGATAGTACACTAGTAAATTGAATTTGAAAAAACTCCAAAATAATTCTGGTCTGAAGTAAATCTTCATGTTGCCTGTTTTACCCCTTCATGTCCTCGGCTAACTTCGATTGAATAAATACAGACTACTTTTGTTATATCAGTAACTGCATTAATTCAAAATGTCTTTAATAAATGTACTTCAAAGTAATTGAATATAGACTCTGTTACATCTAAATATTATGCTGGTTTTACTCTTTTCTAATTGAATTTTTTTTCCGATCGACCAGTTCGAAATGGCTGCTAGTATACATACATACATACACACATACATATGTATATATATATATATATTTGTGCGTATTTAGGCAGAAAATTCTCTTCTGTGTATGTCTGATTAAATAAATTACAAACATGCTTATTTTTAACATAATCCTTTCGTATTCATGGATATTTTTCCGTGTAATACAATCAAATGATGCAAGAAATGCACTGTAAGATTGAGAATCATTTTTCCAAAGTACTTTCCATCTCTTTCTGAGATCATCATCAGAGGTGCAACTGGTAATGCAAAAAGTACGTATAGCTTTCCATTACTTGAATTTTCTTTTTGCGTTTAAATGCAACGGCTGACAGTTATGCTTTAGCGTTTCATTAGAACGTGAATATTTATCCATCATGGAATTTTTTCTTTTATGTTGGAATGTCATAGTCAAGTGTGCATTAAAGCATGAAAACTGTTCTTTTTAGAAGCATTTTAAAACATTATGACAGTATTTGTACCTGCTTGTTCTTCTATCCAAGTATTCAAGCACGCACCCGAACACTTATTAGGACCTAAAAAGGATAAGAAATTTTGGAGACCCGTGATCGCCAATGTCATGAAAGGACAAGGCTCTTCAAGAAGAAGAAGAAAAAGAAAGTGATGAAGTTATTTAAGAACAAATCCCAAGATCTTAGGTTAATACTTTCGCTACCTCTTTTGGACAAAAATACACCTACATGAATATGGGTAGGGGCAGATTGTTTAGTACTGACCACCATGAGACCCGGGTTCGAATCTCACCATTGTCGATTTGTCCAGAAAGAGACTTCCTGGTGTTATCAGAGTGAAGAGACAATCCCAGCGTGCGGCATCTTTAGAAAGTACCTGAAAACCATACCAGGGTTTGACCTAAGCCTTGTGAGTGAAATTGGGTAGACGGAACCCTTGGTGGGGCGTCGATAGCTGTGCTTGCACGAAGTCACAAGTCATCGTGACAAAAGGCTTGAGGGGCTTGTTCAAATTGTTGATCATGCTAGATAACACTCCGTCTTTGGTATGACGATAAACTACATCCGCGTCCTGGGTAAGACGATAAACCACGTCCAACAGCAAGTCCTTTGATCAGGAGGTTTTGAAGAGCGTAGAACAACCTCTTAATTGCTGGTGTTCACAGGTCTATCAACAATAATTAAAATTTGTAATGAAACATATACTGTTAGAGTGTGTAGATTTTGATCTAGTGCGGACAAAATATTACCAAGTGAGTAATTTAAAAAAAAAAACTTTTTATGAAAATAAAACCAACCAAGATTGTAAATTTTCTAAAAGAAGTTGGATTTTACTAAAAAATATGAGTAATTGAAAAATGGTTCATATATATATATATATATATATATATATATATATATATATATATATATACACACACTTTTTTTTTACCAAACTATCGCTATGAATCTATTTAAAAAATTTTGTTGGCATTAAATGACCTACTGAGGTTGATATGCCATAAAACAAAATAGCTAAACAGTCTAGCTAAATAACACGCTCTTTCCTAGAAACTGTAACTAACATTTGCTCAGTATAGTTGCAGTATAAACCACAGATGCGCCTGCGTAAGCGTCTGCAATAGGGATTGGCTAGCCGCCATAGTAGACGGGTATCCCCGAATACGAGTGGCCGGCTATACGCCGACCTGAATCTATCTTATGGTAAATTTCCGTAGTGGTTTCTATCTTATTTTTTTTTCTGAAAAATATTCGAAAATCAGATTTAACTAGTTTTAAAATATGAACAACAGTCGAGACCCAGCTATAAGCACCTGGTGTGTTTTCTTATACAGACGTTTATTTAATCGCTCCCTGGAAATAATTCCTGACACTGCCCAGATTCTCAGACCAGTACGCAGTTCCAATGACAGTCTGTCACGTTAATCTTTCGAAAGTGACGACACTTAGCGAGAGTAGGCGGCACCGACTCGCCGTCAGCGGCCATATGTGACGTGTCATTTAGATTGAACCCCGTTCTGCCTTGATACCAGTCCAGTAGCATCATCCTCGTCACTTCATCCTTGGACAGACAAGTGGATAATCTGTCCGACTGACTGACTGGCTGCGACTGTAAGCTAACATTGATACTCTGATACTCGCTCGACAAACGACCATAAAGATAATCCATCAAATCTTGTGTCACTTTTTTCCCCACCCCCGGCAGGAAAATCGCTTGTTAAGAGTAACTGATAGGTCATCAATGAGAAACATTATTTGACACGTCTGCATTGCAGTGAACGTTTGGAAAAAAAAAGACAATATGTCGTCAAATATCAGATTCTTAAGAAAATAAGGGAATTTTTTAAATATTAATTTTTAAATGACATATCTCAAGCCAGACTAAACTTTATTAATTGAAATAACAGTAGAATACTCGCAATCGTGAGAAGATATAAATTTATTTATTCCGGTAAACTTAGAATTCTGACACTATGGAAATGCGAAATATATATTTATTAAACTTGTGAAATCTTCTTTAAGTGCTGTGTCCCCTCAGGACGTAGGTGATCATGGCTCTCCACAACATCCTGTCCCTTGCAGCTCGTAAAAAATTATCATTTCTGTTATTTCCCTAAACTTTGTTTCGCCATCAATTTACTCAAGCACACTTGCATTGTTTACATTATTCGAACTGTTATCCTGATTTTCATTGCCATATTCACAAAGTTTCGGCCGCTGTACGCTCCGGCTGTCCTCAGGTGATTGGATCTCTGAGATAAGGTATTATGATTACTAGCATTATTTACATTATTCGAACTGTTATCCAGATTTTCATTGCCATATTCATAACATTTCGGCCGTTGTACGCTCCGGTCTTCTTCAGGTGATTGGATCTCTGAGTTAAGGTATTATGATGACTTGCATTATTTACATTATTCGAACTGTTATCATGATTTTCGTTGTCACATTCACAACGTTTCGGCCGTTGTATGCTCCGGCCTTCTTCAGGTGATTGGAATTTCGAACCAAACCCTTTATTTCGTCCACCGAGGCACATTCTTCTAGTTCCACGTGTCATGCCTCTTCCGGATGTCTCAGTTATTTCCCTTTAATTTATCCAAGTTTTTGGGTTCACCACTGCTCTAGCCTGGTACTATACTCACAACTCTTGGGATCTAATCACTGGATCTAAACAAAGTTTTTATCCACTGGGCTATGTGTCCTTGAGGACTAGACCTAAAGAGTTGCGAGTTCAATACCAAGCCACAGCAGTAGTGAACCAACACTTGGAGAGTTGAGTTAAAGGAAAATAACTGAGACACTCGGAAAAGGCATGGCACGTGGATCTAGAACAGTCTACCCCGGTGGACAAAAAAGTGTTCGGTTCGAAATTCTAAAAAAAGAAATTCCGAAAGAAGGCCGGTGCGTACAACGGCCGAAACGTGGTAAATATGACAATGAAGATGAGGATTTGTCCGAATAATGTAAATAATGCAAGTAATCATAATACCTCAGATAATCAAGCTTTCTAAGCATTTTGTGTGTTTTTCTCTATCTCTTTTGTCTTCAATCTGTCCTATGAGTATCAAATTTTCCAAGCACACTTTCCTCATTATTTGCCCTTGAAACATCAACTCTTCCTGATGTTAAGTATAAGTTTCTTTTTTTTACATTTTCTCTAAAGCTTTGTCGTTGCTAACATGTTTGGTCCATGGTGTCCTCAGCATCCTTCTGTAGAACCACATTTCTGTTGTTTCAAGTCTCTTCTTCATCTTTGAGAAGGTTGTCCAGCAATCACTACCATGCAGGAGGACAGATATCATGTAAGAGTTCCGTACTCTTTTCCTTGTTTCTAGTGTAGTTTTTCTATTTCTTAATACTCTGCTGAGCTTTTGTAAGACATCTTTAGCTATCCCAATATTCCTTCGGATTTCAGTGCTCAGTTTCCTGAAAAAAATGTTTTAAGACAAAGAGTTTAAAATTTCAACCTTGGCACTGGCTGCTCGTTTTATGAACATCGAATATTTATTTATAAGGAAACAGCTAATATAACTATTGCCATAAAAGATGAAAGCAGCAGCAGATATGTCCGAAAGTCGGTTTAAAATGGGGATCCCAACCGCGTGGATATGTGCTAAGGTTCAAAATTGCCCAGTACTCGGACCCAACATCGCGCTGGCGTCGATATTCTACTGACCCTCCTACTTTGGTTTAATGGGGGAGGTCCATCCACAGGGTTGGAATCCTCAGGAACAGGGATGTCTCTTTCTATCTGCACACGAAGACGCAACTGAGTTGCGCTCTATTCGAAGACTGAAACATAATTGAGAGTAAAAATATAGTTTGCTACCCAAAGACAGATAATACACTTTGATCTTAGCCTGTTCAATCAATAAATGATTGGGATCCACAGGAGCAGGTATCTCTCATTTATGTGTTATGTTCTCTCCGAAAACAAACACAACTGAGAGATAAAATGTATTTTGTCTACCCAAAGACAGATACTACACTTTGATCCAAGCCTGATGACCAAGAAATGAAGAAGAGCTGACTGCTCAATCAATAAATTATTGGAATCCATGGGATCAGGTATTTCTCATTTATATGTTGTGTTCTCCCTGGGCAGATTGTATGGACTTGCCAAGCTGGACACAAGGTCATTTTAATTTGAGGAGCACGTAACTCGAACACCTGGGCCAGGTCCCAAAATAGCTCAACCCAGCAAACCTAGGTTGCGCTGATATCATTATTACGCTCGATTATCACTCTTTAGTGCAATGAGGGAGGTAGTATTGCGGGCAGCTGTTTCCCCCAGACGGGACAGATCAATCTAGAAGTGAGGGCCACTAATTGAAAGGTCGGACGTGCCTGCGTCTTCTCTCTCTCTCTTTCTCTCTCTCTCACTCTCTTTCAGTCTCTCCTAGACAGTTGGCTTTATAGATACTTACTACCTATAGTGTAATCATTTACTGGGGTGCCTGGTTATTCTATTACATCAATTACCATTATCATTTGCTCTTTTGTCCAGATACATTTCTGGTTATTTATCAAGATTAGTAAGGCATAAGGTTATATTAGTGAAAGTGTTGCAAGTGAGTAGTGTGCAAACCTTGTTTACACATTATTGCTTCAGATGACCAAAAGATTTTAAATTGCATTTGTTACACACATCCAAGTATCGAAAGCAGACGATGAGCAAATAATATGTCAAACGCTAAATGATTTAAAGTGAAATAAAACAAACTCGGAAAGTGAAACGAATTTTAAAAAATCCCTTGGGTTCATTATAAAATAGTAAATGTCAAATGAAACGAAACGACTTTTGTTGTCACGTGCTTATTCCATAAATCATTTTGGACAGAAAACGAAGTTCGATTAGTTCTGTTTAAACAAATGAGATTTTTTTTTTGTTTTTTTTTTTTCTTTCTTTTTTTTTTCAAAAAAAAAAACTGGAAATTGTCCTTCCTTCTTCCTTTTTTCTTTTCTGCTGAAAGTAGCCATATCGGAAATTTCCGATTCTGATATGTCATGTTTTGCTGTATTTTGCAACACCGTCTTTTTCCTCATGAAATTCAAAGTCAAAATAACTCCTAACAAATGAATTTCTTTAAAAAAAAGTCAGCGAAATGATATTTCTTCAATTTGTAATAAAGAATTGCATTTTTCTTCTTCAGAACAATGTTCTTTTATATGCTCTTAATAGTCGAATAGTTTCTTTTTTTATTTGAATAATAATCGTTATCCATCCTAAGAGATGATAATGAGTGCTTTCAAGGAACAACTTGCGCGTGAGGAAAGAATTGCGTAGGTCAAGATCCACCCTCCCGATATCCCTTCTAGGGTCAAGTGCAAGACGACTGTCTGGAAAATAGGTTAAAGTGAATGATCAGATAAATCTTCGATACATCGAATGTATTTACATCATGTGATTGCCTGGCCAGTTTGAACTCATCTTTTTTTTTAACCAGAGCTAGATTAATTAGTAAGACTTGTATCACTAAATCATTATTATATTAAAAATTCTAAGAATCTAAAAAATATTTTCTAGCATTAAATACCTCCTAAATGGTTGATTAACCATAGAAAACGAATGAAGCGAATCCTTCTTGTTTGGAGGCTTGTATTTGTACTAAGTCGGTCCTAACATAGGTCCGACGTACAAAATGTTAGGAACTTGATATAATGGGTATTACGCAGAGTAATCTTGTTGTGGTCGCTGATACTTTCGTATTCGACTAACTGTCGTCCAACATCGACAAGTATTTAGTCACCCACCCACGAGGGTATCATGTGGTACAAGGCCGGTTTAACGTGGGATCTCCGAGCCCGTGGGCTCGGCCAAAAATATACCCTTTGAACCCGTATAAACGGGTTCAGGGTCGGTTTACCTCCCCAAACGAGACTCCGCCCTTCGGCGTAGCCGCGTTCGGGTTCCTCCCCGCCCAAGGCAGAAAGTTCAACCGTTCAGCCGGTCGTCCGACATCGACTGGTATTTAGTCACCCCACCACGATGGTATCATGTGGCACAAGGCCGGTTTATCGTGGGATCTCCGAGCCCGTGGGATCTCCGAGCCCGTGGGCTCGGCCAAAAATATACCCTTTGAACCCGTATAAACGGGTTCAGGGTCGGTTTATCTTCCCAAACGAGATTCCGCCCTTCGGCGTAGCCTCGTTCGGGTTCCTCCCCGCCCGAAGGTAGGGAGTTCAACCGTTCAGCCGGTCGTCCGACATCGACTGACCGTCGTTTTTATTACTACTCCTACTTATATTAGGTGGGAGAGTCTATTAACTATAGAATAGGTGTGTTCCGCCATAACAATATTTGAAGTGCCCCAAATGACTTTCCAAGTGTAACTTATATGTGACACATAGCCAAAAATATGGGACACCAAGTAGGGATCGAAATAACTATCAAGTTGCAACTAATCTAGCAAGATAAGCTGGCTAACCAGTTAAAACTTTGTATGTGCCCCAAATGACATTCCAAGGGTAGCTTATCTCTTGCAGAAAATATGGAACGTCCGGTGAGGAATTGATCTAGAGAACACCTTAGTTGTAATTTATCTAGCGAGACAAGTTGGTTAACTATTACACCACATCGATGTACCCCCAAAAGATAGATATATGTTCGATTCACGCAAAAGTTTTAAAAAAAAACTGTGTGCAGTTTTCAAGAGAATCAAATAGATAGGCTTAGGTCTGGTTTGCGCTAAAATCAGAATTTAGAATTTTATTTTAGGTTAGTCTTGCATTAAACCTAAAAAACGTCAGAAAACTGTCTCTCGTCTCTCCGACTCTGTAATCATTCACCCAAAAAGTCGCCCTTTATATGGAAGGTGGATCATTTCTCTCTGCAGAGGTTGCAAACGGCGTATTCTAAACTCAATTTCTATGGCAAGTTAATTCTTTGAAGACGCCAAATCAAAGAGGTCGATATCAGCAATAAGCGAGATATATTTTTCTACGCCTAGCTAAAAGACAAGTTGCACCTGCAGTTGCACAAATGGGTTTTGTCACCTACGTCCTTTTTTCTCAAATGTACACGTATCCCTTAAATGATGCCTTCTAAAAAATTGACAAAGTTCTATATCCCCTAAAACATTCGAAAGCATTCGTTCCAGAAAACACCATCTTGTTTTAAAAGCAAGACATTACTGAAATACTCAAAAAACTTTTAACATTATAAATTGAACAATGATATACGTAATCTAGATGTAAAGTATATATATTTTTAATTATTTCACTGCAAGCAAGGCAGTAAGGCCACTAAGACGCAAGGTCGTTACTTGGTGCTAGAGAATATTAGAAGAAAAGCAAGGCACTATTAAGGAAAGAGAACAATAAAAGAACAAGAATTAAGAAGACAAAAGATAAGGATTGGTATTGCGTTTAAATTTCCTCTCCAAGCAAGGCATTAAAGCCACTAAGACGCAAAGCGATTACTGGGTATTAGAGAATATGAGAAAAATTACTATTAAGGAGAGAGGACAATAAAAGAACAAGAATTAAAAAGACGGAAGATAACGATTGACATTGCATTTAAATCCCCCCAAAACAAGGCACTAACTACACTAAAACGCAAAGGGGGTGATGAGTGTTAGAGAATATGATTAAAACTGCAATTAAGGAGAGAGAACAATAAAAGAACAAGAATTAAGAAGACAAATGATGATTAACATTGTATTTACATTTTTGAAGATCACAGATGACTGGGAAGATAGAAACCGGGAGTTCCATGAGTGAAGACTGAGAGAGAAGAAACTGCTTGCATAGAACTTGCGGTTACATCTAGCAATTTCTACTGCAATAAGATGAGACCTTGTCCCCAAACTAGTATTGCACTTAAATTTATAAAGTGCATCTCCCATTAAGGAAAGTTGGTCAGAACAATTGCCATTAAAGCATTTATAGAAACGGCATAGGGAAGCTATATTACGGCGGCAGGTGAGTGACTGAAGGCGAGATGCCAACTCAGAACCAATAATATTGAAGATTCTTCTTTGGATATTATCAAGAATTTCTAAGTGTATAGCAGGGGAACCAGACTAAATGTGAATACAATATTGAAAACATGGATGAATGCTAGATTTATAAATTCGTAAGATAGATTCTAGAGAGAAAAAATTCTCTAGCATGACACAGTAAACCAACTTTCCTATCATCAGTCCTAGCAATGGCTTCAATATAATCTTCCACTTCATGTCAGCGGAAAAATTTTAACCAAGGTAAGTGTCGCGTGTCACTCCCCTGAAATTTAGCTTCAGACATGCATGATGAGGGAAAAATCTTGACACTGTAACCTCTGCACCTTCTAAAGGCAAACAGGTTATATCTGCAGGAGGAGAGATATCATGTAACAGTTCCGTACTCTTTTCCTTGTTTCTCATGAAGTTTTTCTATTTCTTAATATTCTGCTTGGATTTTGTAAGACATCTTTGTCTATCCCAATACTCCTTCGGATTTCAGTGCTCAGTTTCCTGAAAAAAATGCTTTAATAGGAAGTTTAAAATTTCAACCGTGGCACTGTCTGCTCGGTTTATGAAAGTCGAATATTTATTTATAAGGAAACAGCTAATATAACCATTGCCATAAAAGATGATAGAATATATACTATGCTTACTACCACAGCAGATATGTCCGAAAGTCGGTTTAAAGTGAGAAGCCCAACCGCGTGGATATGGGCTAAGGTTCAAAATTGCCCAATCCCCGAACCCAACCTCGTGCTGGCGTCGATATTCTACTGACCCTCCCACTTTGGTTCGATAGGGGAGGTTCATCCACAGGGTTGGAATCCTCGGGAGCAAGTATGTCTCTGTACGGACACGAAGACGCAACTGAGTTGCGCTCTGTCCGAAGACTGAATCATGAGACTTAAAATATAGTTTGCTACCCAAAGACAGATAATACACTTTGTCCTATCCTGATGTCCAGAAAATGAAGAGCTGACTGCTCAAGCAATAAATGATTGGAATCCACTGGAGCAGGTATCTCTCATTTATGTGCTGTCTTCTGTCCGAAAACAGAAACACAACTCTTGACACTGTGGCACCATTTAACGAGGCAGAAAGAGAAAAGGAAAGAGAGGAAGAAAAGGAGAGGCTAAGAACCGAATCGTGAGTGTTAAGCAAGAACACACACACAGCTAAGAGACAATGGATAAAAGGATATTTTGATAAGTAACAAATGGCGAAGGAGTGTCATTACAATGACAGGGAAATTCTGAGTAAAAAGAAAGGGAAAGAAGGAAAGAATCAGATATGTTATGGCATCGGCTGTGTTATCTAAAGATATGAAAACAAACTATTGGTACGGAAGACATCTTATTATCAGCTACAGGCCGGCTGGCCAGAGACAGAGAGAGAAAAATTCAAATGAAAATGTTATTTCGTTAAGTGATGAAAACCATACAACTAAAAAGACTTAGACAGATATGAAAAATTAAAAAAAAATCACCCACGAGCATCCTTGGCCTGCGATAATAAAATTTTGTTATCAGGAATTGTGCCGAGAGAAAATAATTTTTTTTTTCTTTCTTCGAGGCGACAGACCGACTGGGGCTCTGGAGATGTCCTTTTTTGAGACCATGTCGAGAAGGCCACACATTCTGATAATTAGCGATAAAATACTTGAAGTAAACCACGTGTAGAACAAGAGTTATGACCACCATTGTCATATTGTCCCGTTCGCGGCTGGAGAAATGATAAACCATTAAGGGGAAGAAAAAGGAAGGAAAAAGAGATAATTTTTTCTTTAAGCAAGATATTTTTTTCTCCTGAAGCAAAGCCGCAGATTCGTCCACGCCCGACTAAGACATCATTGGTCGAGTGGTGATCACGTGATGCACGAGGGAGGCTGTTGCCGCCCATCTGGAGGATGAGTAAGAGAGGTTGCCACGAATATGTGGGGAGGGCAGTTCACGCTCCTCTGAAGTATGATGAGAAGGTGGGAGTGAGGAAAGGTTCCCAAAAATGGAAAAAGGTGGAAATTCCTAACCAGAGAGGTGGATATGTATTTAGACCCACCGAAACACCAATTTCTTAAAGAGCGGACGACTTGAAGTGTTAAAACTTGTCTAGCGGAAAACGACGTGCCACAATCCATAGAACGGGTCGGGAGATAGATGCAGTCCTATGTATCGAACAACTAGACATAAAGTTTGTTACCTTTTTCTTTGATACTTCGAACTTTTGAGTTTTCATTTTATTGCCTTTTATGCGTATTTTTGTGGTATCACCTCCGTTGGACTCGGTTTGCTGTAAGTAGGACGTCACCGTTGGTGCCGTGGTAATCTGGGATACAACGACACGGTTGGCACTACGACCAGGGGACGACGTCACACACTGTAACCCATGCATCTTCCAAAGGCAAACATGTTTTCTCTTACAAAAGACCGTGTTGGTAAAGGACTATGTCAATTTGAAGTGTCTTAGAAGCTGGCGGCTTTTGGACGCTTCATGAATACTTGCCATTCAACAATGACTGGATGATGAAAGTGACATTCAAGCATCAGATCACCAAATCTTTTAATCCTGGTTCCATGTAAGCTGAAAAATATGTACTCGAAATGGATTTGAAGAGTAATTGGTCAAAAGTCATAAGCAGAAATGCCAAACAAAGAAACTTGACAAAGTGTTATATAGGAATAAATTGTCGCTGGCGACACTGAGGTTTGAACATAGATCGCCAGAAAGCATTTGAAGTAAGTAGATCACGTGATTGTAAATTAAATGTTTATGTGGGAATTAACTTGACCTCCAAATGATCACCGTTTTCATTTTCTATCCTTTCTTACAATACGGATCATTCTTTCTATTCTATCCTCTATTACTATACGGATCGCTATTTCTGCTCTATCCTCTATTACTATTTATCATACTATTTTTCTATACGGATCACTATTCGATGGTTACTATTCGAGCGAGTGTTATCAAGTACAATTAGAGCAAGTGTTATTCGAAGGCGTCTGACACCAGTATTGTTCAACGGCGTTACTATAGTTGTATCTGCAATTACAAAGTCTCTACTACAGCGAGAATTACGAAAGTGACAACGAGTATTCTTTGACATTATTAAAGTAGCAACGAGTGTTCGTTGATATAACGAAACAAAGTTTGCAATTGGGATAATATTGTGGCACTGGTAGTATGAAATTAAGATCAAAAGGGTTCTTGTGAAAAACCCCTATAGGGATTGGAGAATTGGAAAAGTTAAAAAACGTCATCATCATTGTGGTGAAAATATGAATTGAAATATGAGCAAGGGAAAAAAAGATAATTATTTTTCCTGATAAACTGATGTGCAAATAGTATTGTTATGTATCAGCAAAGCCGGAATGTAAGCAGTGTGAAATATGTTCTGAGGAATGAGGAATATGAAAATTCATTGACATCACAAAAATAGAAATAATTTTTAAACACAAAAGTTTGTTATCGAAAAATACTGTTGTCGAAGAATGTATTGTTTTGAATAACTGACCGCTTTGTATGAGGGTCGGTGTCGTTACTCCACAATTGGAGAAAATAATTAATTGATACGCATATTAATTGTCGGTCGAAAAAGCAATTGAGTTATTATAAATCGCAAAACCGATGACGTAATCAGTCTGAAATGTTTCCAGAGGAATGTAAAAATTGTTTGGAATCAGAAAAGTAGAAATAATTTTTGAACACAAAAGTTTGTTACCGGTAAAATTATTGTTGTCAGGAAATGTATTGGTTTCAATAACTCAATTTTAATTCATATATTAAACGATCATTCATCGATTTATAAATTTGTTAAACCAAATGAGTTAAATCTCCATGTCGTATTTCGAAACCGAATCGAACATCTTTTAAATTTGGACAGCAAAGAAAATTGCTCATTTTTTGAAATTTATTGTATGAATAGATTTTTTTTACAACTCTCAGAGTATTTAGTATTGTTGAAGTTATCGCTAACATAGTCTGTTGAGATTTACAAACTCTACGTTTCGTTCAATTTCGCAAACCAATTGATGAAATTTGAATAAGCTGATTTGTTTGGGAAAATACTTTGAAAAAAACTCCACTTCGTAGTTTAATAATTTTCTTTTAATTTAATTTTATAAGATTTCGTTTTAAACAATATTTTTAAGAAAGTTTATTTTTTTCCTTTTTAACAGTGAACAATAATTTTTTAGGATTTCTTATTCTTGAGCATGAGGAACCATTCAGCTTTCAATGAAACATTTATTTAATGCGGGATGAGGAGGAAGAGATGTTTCATTACAAGGAAATATTTAATTTAGCAAACTGTCAATTTCAGTGTCGGTTGTAATTTTTTAAAACTTTCTTTTTAAATAATTTCCAGGAAAAATAGTTTTCTCGTATTCACTGTTATCGCTATTTCTAAAACAGATAGGGTTTCCTTCCCAGTCTTTGGTTTAAGGTAATGTGGAAAGTCAATATCTTGATTATGTCATTATTTTCTCCTCGGGGTACTTGTGCTAAGCATTTTCATACGTTGATGTCTTCAAGTGATGTAGTTTGGGTTATTCGTTTATGATTCTCTAAACCCAGACTAATGTGGTCTTGTATTTACGACTTAATGGCTTCATTCGATTCAAATCAATTTTAGTTATCCATTACACCGCCCGCCTGTCCAAGCTGGTGGTCCCAAGCGGTCACCCATCTGGGTAAACGGAAGGAAAAAATTAATATTTATGACCAAAATGATATTGGAGAAAGTAATAAAAATACTGAAGAACGTGAGCTATATTTCATAGACAACGCAAACTCTTTCGTCTGAAAAAATGGTTTTAAAGGGTGCGATGGGTAAATTGTCGTCAATTTATATGTAGTGGGGCTCTCCCTATTTTACATCAGATGGACTCGTCCAGAGTATACTTATACTGACAGAGAGAATACCTGCTGTTGAGATACGTCTCGATACAGTCTTTGTTTGCGACGTCTGTCGGACTCTCTGCGTTAGCAGAGAGGAACTCGGACGAAGCTTTGCCGAAGGGAAAGGTTTCGTCCGGGGAGGTAGACAGGGCCTGAACCCGTCTAGGCGGGTTCAAAAGCTATATTTTTGCCCGAGCCTACGGGCTCGGAGAAACCCACATTAAACCCGGCCTTGTGCCACATTCAATCCTCGTGGGGGGATCGATAAATACTGAGATACGTCGAGATAGTCTCGACGTCTGTCGAACTGTCTGCTTTGGCAAAGAAGAACCCGGACGAAGCTTTGCCGAAGGGCAAGATTTCGTCCGGGGAGGTAGACAGGCCCTGAACCCGTCTTGGAAGGTTCAAAGGGGAATTTTTGGCCGAGCCTATGGGCTCGGAGAAACCCACTTCAAACTCGCCCTTGTGCCACATATATTCCTTGTGGATGGGATATTAAATACCGAGTTACGTCGAGATACAATCACTGACTGTCAGCTACGTCTGTCGAACTCTCTGCTTTGGCAGAGAGGAACCCGGACGAGGCTTTGCCGAAGGGAAAATTTTCCTCTGGGGCTTATGCGGGTTCAAAGGGGATATTTTTTCGCTGAGCCTTCGGGGTCGGAGAAACCCACTTTTAACTCGGCCTTGTGCCACATATATTCCTAGTGGGTGGAATGTTAAATACCGAGATACGTTGAGATACGTTCAGACACGTTGAGAGATACGGAGACAGACTCATAGTGTTCTCAGAGAGTTATACAAGAGTCCAGAGAGAGAGAGATGATTACGGCTTTACTTACAGAGACTTGTACATATACTTTCTACTAACCCCCATTTCTGGACTACTAATCTTCACTTCAAGTCTGTATTCTTACGTTTAATACACTTATTTTTCTATCTCAATTACTGGCGTTGTTTATTTATTTGTGCAGGATTCCATTCACGGAATCCACATTATATTTTAAATTTCGCGCATGCGGGTTGTTTTTGATTTTGTCGACGGCACAGTATAGTAGGGTCAGTTGAGCACTATCTGTGAGAAAAAGAGCACCATGATGCAATTCAGTCTGTCAGAAATTTGGAAACGGCAAACTGTACAGCTTGGCATTCGCACCCGTAGCTCCAATACGAACATTTCAGAGTGTTTTGGTGTTAATCTGGGAAGAGTTCAAATGATTCGGGAAGAGTTGGATGATATATCCAGTCAACATCATGATTTTTGGAGTGATCACTAGTGATGGCGACGTTATGCCTCCATTCATCAACCCACAGGGCCTCAGAATCAACACGGGGGACAGCATCAAGTGACTTGATGATGTAGTGGGTCAAGAGGGTGGCCTCTAGAAGATTCTATGTCAGGCGACAGACCCATGCCAGATAAGCAGGACTATCCAGTCATCGTCCATCAGACAATTTCTGCTATAACATAACCCGATGCATATAGCCACCTAAGTCCATAGACTATAACTTCCTTTATTACTATGTGTGAAGAGCAGTTTGTCGAGAGACCAACAAAACTCCTTGAAACACCAAAGATGAACTGAAGGCAAGTATTATAGAAATATTCACCAAATTAATCAAGAAGACCATTCAGAAAAGATGCAGAAGTATCAGAACTCGTCTGGTTGCCGTGGTTGAAGCCAAAGGCAACTTTAATGAAGTGATTTACTCTTTAGTATTTCATGATATTTTTGCGTAGTTATTGATAAATATATCTGCTAAAAGGATACGTCAGTGTTATTTTCATTCTTGCCACATTTAGACGACAATTTATCCATCGTACCCTGTATATCTGTTAAAATGAGACATTTTCATTCTTGCGACGTTTAGACGACAATTTATCCATCGCACCCTGTATATCTGTTAAAAAGAGATGTCAGTGTTATTTTCTTTCTTGCCTCATTTAGACGACAATTTATCCATCGCACCCTGTATACCTGTTAAAATGAGACGTCAGTGTTATTTTCATTCTTGCCTCATTTAGACGACAATTTATCTATCGCACCCTGTATACCTGTTAAAATGAGAGGTCAGTATTATTTTCATTCTTGCCTCATTTAGACGACAATTTATCTATCGCACCCTGTATACCTGTTAAAATGAGAGGTCAGTGTTATTTTCATTCTTGCCTCATTTAGACGACAATTTATCCATCGCACCCAGTATACCTGTTAAAATGAGACGTCAGTGTTATTTTCATTCTTGCCTCATTTAGATGACAATTTATCTATCGCACCCTTTATATCTGTTAAAAGGAGACGTCAGTGTTTTCATTCTTGCCTCATTTACACGACAATTTATCCATCGCACCCTGTATATCTGTTAAAAGCAGACGTCAGTGTTATTTTCATTCTTGCCTCATTTAGATGACAATTTATCCATCGCACCCTTTATATCTGTTAAAAGGAGACGTCAGTGTTAATTTCATTCATGTCTCATTTAGACGACAATTTATCCATCGCACCCCGTATACCTGTTATATTTAAGAAGTCCAAAATGTAAGGCAATGCGCTGGTGTAGTAATTACGGTTAACCTCTACGCAGAGAGCTTTATGAATTAGAGAATTTGATACTTACTACGTGCAAGGCATTTATCACTTAACGAAAAATTCCAGAAATACGAATGGAAAAGAAATTGATGGAAGGAGTTTGAACAGATTATGGCCAACATATAGAGAAAGTCAATATAAAAAAAAGTAGTTATTTGGTTTAAAAATAGAAAGAAATTATAGAAATAAAGAAATAACCTCGAAGACGAATTTAGAAGATGACGAACATAGAAAAGAAGGGTATGTTAAAATAAAAGCAAAGAAAAAAAATGGCTGAAAAATAAACACAAGAAACGAAAAAGAAAAACAGTATCAGTTAACATAAAAAAAACTGTCGAGAAAAAAAAAAACAGCGATTGCGTAAAAAATGATTGAATTGAAATGACACTGGATTAAGCAACCATATCGCTTCGAGCAGGGAACATATTTCCTGCTTTCCTATTGGCTAGTTGTGTAGGAAGCTCGCTGTCAGATATTAACTGCAAATAATTTTAGCCAGGAAACAAAAATTGTAATTGCTTTTTCAATTCAAGGAGAGATGATTTTAGACGCAAATTCTTATTTGGCCGTCTCCAACTTCATCTTCATAAAGTGAGGCAAAGTGAATTTATATTCTCAGAAAAAAAAATGCTGAATCGATTATATTTTAGAGTGTAACACATGCAAATCTGGCCAAAATACAGCTGAATTTGGCTGTATCTCTTAAGGTTTTTGTTTGACGCCGTTCACCATTTTTTGCCACCACAATTGACTTAATAAAGTCAACGTTAGTAAATGTAGTCGTTCTTTTCATGTACAGTGCAACCCGGATATAAGAGAAACCCGGATATAAGATAGATTTTCTCTGGTCCCAAATTAGAGCCTGTGTTAATGTATATATAATAGACCAAACCCGGATATAAGAGACTTCGTATCCGGTCCCGACAACTCTCTTATATCCGGGTTACACTGTACTATATGTTTCTTCAGAATAGAGATTTCAGATAATGTGTCTTATATTTCTTCATTTACGATTAGAATTCTTATCTCGCATTGTGACATCGTCCTTTACGATACGGAGAAATGGTTCGATGCTATTCAGTTGGTCGCTTTGGCTGTCTTCAGGCAAATACCCCAGAATCGCACCTTCTCGATCACTCAAGGCATACGACTACATCACGCTGAAACGCCGGTTGTTTCACGATGACGTTAAGCAACCTTTTAACCAGACATTATCTGAATGACAGACCACTTCGGAATACCAAGTGCTGTAAGCTTGGATGTGCGGATGGTGTAATTGTTAACTACTTGGTAAAGGAAATCGGAAAGCCGAGATCTCACCACTTCTAACCCAGTTATGGGTTAATTAAGCTAACTTGCATAACCAAATGATTTTTTTTTCAAAAGAATTCTTTCAAATTAGAAAAATATTTTCTGGTTTCAAATAATTAAAATCTAGAAAACAATATTTTCTACCTGAAGCCATGTAAAAAAAAATCCTCACATCAAATAAGCCGTTTATATAGCGGAATCATTCGACTGTCGGCTAAAAATGATAAAATCTTTCAAGGAATTTAGAAAAATATTCTTTTCATGTTCACTGTTATTGATGGAAGTTTCATTCCTATACTTTAGTTTAAGGTAGTGTAGAAATCGACAAATACTAGAGACACAATCGCCATCTTCTCTCTTCCTGAATCCTATACATTATTGACATTTCTCCTCACTAAAATATTCTCATTCTCTTTCACTACCAGTAAAGGCTTGCGTTTCAGAGGCATTACGCACTCTTCTGTGTCCCAGAATCCTAAAGCCTTCTCATTATCTTACACTACCAGTAAACATTTTGCGTCTTAATGGCATTATCACAATCTTCTGTCTTTCTGAAACCTGCATTTTTATTGCCCTTAATTCTCACTAAAATCTTCTCATTCTCTTCCACTTCCAGTAAACTTTAGCGTATAAGTGGCATTACTACCATCTTCTATCTTCATGAAACCAGTTCTTTTATTGTCTATTCTCTACACTAAGGTTTTCGCATTCTCTTACACGTCCAGTAACGTTTCGCGACTTAGTGACATTATTGCCATCTTCTGTCTTATTGAAACCTGTTCTGTTATTGTCCTTTCTCCTCACTATACTACTCTCATTCTCTTTCATTCACAGTAACCCTTTGTGTCTTAGTGGCATTATCGCCATCTTCTGTCTTCCTGAGACATGTTATTTTATTGTCCATTGTCCTCACTAAAATCTTATTCTCTTCAACTCCAAGTAACCCTTTGCGTCGTAGAACCACTATCGCAATCTTCTATCATCCCGAAACCTGTTCTAAAGTCTTCTTATTCCATTGCACTCGCAGTAACCCCTTGCGTCTTAGTCGTATTATCGCCATCTTCTATTTTCCTGAAACCTGTTTTTTTTATTGTCTTTTCTCCTCAATAATGTCTTCTCATTCTGTTACACACCCCGTAAGCCTTTTGCATCTTAGTGGCATTATTACCATCTTCCGTCTTCCTGAAACCTTTCTTTTATTGCCCTTTATCATGATGAAATTCTTATTTTCATACATTCCCAGTAACCGTTTGCGTCTCATTGGCATTGTCGCCATCTTCTGTCTTCCTGAAACCAGTTCTTTTTATTGTCCTTTCTCCTCGCTAAAGTCTTCTCATTCTCTTTCACTCCCAGTAACCTCTTGCGTCTTAGTGGCATTATCGCCATCTTCTGTCTTCCTGAATATATATATATATATTATATATATATATATATTTTTTGCTCATCTTCGGATTGATTGTTTTACTATCGACTAGACAAAAATTTAAAAAATATATTTTCTCCAGATCTGCTTGAAATGCCTTTTGCAATCTTCCAGGCCAATGATAAAAGCATCGACCAAAATCTCTCCGTGTGAATGAAACTACTAAAATCTTCTACGACTGCCGGGTGTAGTTTATCGTCATACCAACGCCTGGAAAACTAATACTTAGCGATAGTGTCAAAATCTGGATGAATACTACTACTACTACTACTACTAATAATAATAACAACAACAAAAACAATAAATGAATAAAAATCATAAAAACGAAAAGTATTAATCATCATCGTGCCTTGACGAAAATAAGATGGTGTGCGAGGACTGTCGGCCATAATGGTCCCTGGCGCAAGCTCAACAACTGTCAGAGACTATTTGGCATTAGACACTTGCAGCATTTAGGCGGGAAGGTAAGTCATAGGATTGAGCTTATAGCTCCGTCGTGGTAGGGAAACGGAACATCCATTTTGGCAGGCAACACACGCAGTCTGCAGACGGAGACATGATCACCAGCCATCTTAAAGTCAAATGCCTACTGAAGGGTTTTCTTTGAGGTCGTCCTAACAGATTAACGTTGAAATTGCTTTTATTACTCTTGGTGTGTCGCGTATAATTCATCCAGTACGAACGTTTATTAGTTTCAACGGCTGGCTCACGGATCGGGTCTAGAAAATACAGCAGAGAAAGTGTATTCTTCATAAGCTTCCTCATCTGAATGAGATACAAGCCTTGTCTTTCACTTCTTATGTTATTGACATCTTTATATTAGAATTGGCACGGTCTTATTGAATAGATAGTGCAATGGTTAGCTGAAGTAGGCTTTGTGTTTTTTGGGGTGGGGTTGTTTTTAGGGAGGTGGGGTTCGTTTCGTTCCAGGCAAGACAATAAAGCCACTAAGATGCAAGGGGTCACTGATTAAGAAACGGAAAACATTATTAAGGAGAATGAAAAAAAATAGAACAAGAATAAAGATAGAAAATAACGAATGACATGGTATATAAATTTTTGAAAATCAAACGTGACGGGAACGCAGGAAGCCGGAAGTGTGCACCACAAGCGAGAAGTGCGAGAGAAGAATATGTTAGCATAGAACTTACGCTTACATCTAACCATTTCAACTGCAAAAAAATGTGACCTTACCGCCAATCTAGTACTGCGCTTAAATTCATAAAGTCAGGATACGATACAGTAGAGTTCACCAGAACAATTACCATGAAAGTTTTTATAGAAAAGACACATTGAAGCTACGTAACGGTGGTTGAAAAAGGACTAAAGCCGAGATGTCAAGACAGGACCAATAAACTTGCAGATTGTTCTTTGGATTTTATCCAGAATCTCTAAAAAATTAAAAATTGTAGTGATCAGTGTGGCATCCTCTCATGTCTTCGTTCCCCGATGCAACAGTTCTAGAAAAGAAGTCTTCGTGAAACTTCCTCCTTATTAATGGAATACGAAGGGGATAAGGATGTATCATCTCTTCATACGTGGCAGGGCGGTTTTGACCGGTTCAAGCAATAAATGTAGTTCGCCTGAACATATGACATAAAAATAGCGATCATCTAACGAGAGAATATCAACTTTTCGACTCTGGGAAAGAGACTGTATGGTGGAAAGTAATTCATCACACAGAAGTCCGAAATATGCTAGCAATGCTTCGTTTGTTGTCTAATCTGGCTCTTGCAGGGTAGAGAACAGCAGAAGTGGTCAGCCACTTTCTGGAGAGGTACAAAGAAACCGATATTTTTTAGGCATCTTTAACGACCGATTTATAATAACGAGTTCCAATTCTGCTCCAGATTAACTTTAATCTCTTTTAAGCTAGCTCCTATGAATAACTCTTGATTGGGCCTTCATCCCAATTGGTAGGGAGGAGTAGATGCGATAGGCATTAACTAAAATTAACTCAAAATTGATCGCTGCATTTAAGTATTGAATTCTGAAAGTTCAACAATAATTCTTCTGCCGCCACTTAATTAAAAGACAATTTGGCATTTATTATATAGAAGAAGATTAACTATTGAGAGTTGTGTCCTTTTAATTGAAGAAGTGTGACACATTGACATTGACATGTATCATATAGATGGCATGATATGTTGGGCTACGGCCTCTAAGAGTAAAGTTGAAAAAGGTGTGACACAGTGAAATACTGACATTGGTATTTACTATATCGAAGGAGATGAGATATTGAGAGTTGTGTCCCTTCAACTGAGAAAGTCTACCTGCTTTTGCCTTTAGTCATTCTTTCTTGTTTGCCTTTCAGCTTCTTTTTCCCGCTTCTTTTTCCCGCTTCTTTTTCTCATCTTGTTTTCAGCTTTCCTTATTTTATTTCTATTTCCTACCAGCCGCCCTTGTTTCTTTCCTTCGGCCTTACAATCTGCTGTTTATATACGTCTTTCTTTCTTTCATGGTGGCCTTCATTTTTAATCATCCATTCGTTCTTTCTTTCTTTTCTTTTTTTCTTATTCTTCCCTGTTTTCCTCATTTCTTCCTTTTCTTTCTTTTTATCATTTTCCTGTTTTTTACTTTCTTTTTTTTTTCTCTTTTTGTATTTCTTATTTCTTCATTTCCTTTGTTTCTTTTAATTTCCTTTCATCTTCACTATTTTATTTATTTCTTCATTTTCCTTTTCCTTCTTTTATTCCTTCTTTTCTCCACATACCTGTTTCCTTTCTGTATTTCTTTTACTTTTTTTTCTCTTTTTCCCTCTTTCAATTAATTCTTCCTTTTCCTTATATTCCTTTCTTTCATTTATTTCAAAGTTTTTTCCGTTTTCAAACTTTTACAACTGAAATCGACCTTCAAAATTCACATACGTCCTTCAATTTTTCATTTAATTTTTAACCTTTCCTTTTTCTCTCCCCTCAACTTTTCTTCCTATTCTTCGCTATATTTTCTTTTCTTTGTTCCTTCCTTGTTATTTTCTTTCATTTTATATTTCATTTTGTTTTTCATTCCCTACATTTTCACCGCTCTCTCTCTCTCTCTCTCTAAGCGCAAATTCTTCAATCCATTCGCCTACCAAATTTCCGCTGAGTTTGTACAACAAAAACCTCATAACAGGCTGGTTCTTGTGCGCTATCTGGTGGATTATTAGCGGCACTAACTTGCTACTCAGGGGCAAGTCACTCAGAGGTGGTTGAGAATACTTCTTACTGAGTCGTTAGTGTCGTTCATGCAAACCGGAAATGAAGCAACATCAGCCAGCGGGCATGCGCCATTTTCGAGCATGTGTTTTCGTTAAAAATCTGCCCTGGGACAAAGAGCATTGGAATTGGTTCCTTGGACTGACCCGGGAAGAAATCGGTGCTGTTAGTTAGAAATGTCGACGGGGAACGAGGAAAAATATCGCTGAATAAAATGATAAGTGAATATTTTCAGACTTCGTTTATCGATACAAATCCCCGTGGGTATTTTTCAGAAATACAGAATGCAGAGAACAGCCACAATTTCTTTCTGTGGGTTTCTCTGAGTTAAATAGTCCGATACTAGTATCCTACCTTGTCTGATAAGACGCCCGTTAGGAGGCACTCTATTCAGGACTATAAAAGGAAAAAAAAGGACATCCTCTGTTTTAGCCCTGGGGTGCGGTAGGAAGGCGAGTCTAGTTTATTTAGTTGAATGGCAAGCCGACCACTGAATTTCACTCAGCCAGGTAGCGCACTCACAATACCCTGATGATGACATTATGCTATGACGAAAGTACTCGGAATAAATACATTATGAACTAACACGGTGTTTTTTCGTCTTATAATAACCGCACAGAAATATTCGTGAATATGAAAGGATCCTACCGAGAATAAAAAGTCAGAACGTGTCTAAATCATTTATTATCATTTAATAGGAACTGGATTAACTTCGACAAATATTTAATGTATATTTTAGTTTAGACTTTATTTTTTATGGATACACTTATTTGAGAAAATGCCCTGTTCTTTTCATTAAACGGTATTAATTACATTTACCGACCTGAATGTCCGAGAAATTTCGTAGAGAATATGCGTCCTCCGACAGGAATCGAACCTGTATCCTATACAGAACCAAACATTAAGTGTGACCCGCTATGACCGTTCAACTGTAGAGGACGCATATTTTCAAAGGACGGATATTTTCTTGTTTTTGGATTTAATATTCAATCGATTAGTTGTATGCTGTCAAAGCTTAACTCGTTGGTAGTTATTGTGGAAAGCATTACGCTTCATTATTCCTAAATGTAATATGCATACTGTAGAGGGTGAGGCAAACGTCGTGCAGCGTTAATTATGAATGCAATAAAATGATAGAGGAAACTCTTTGACACAGAATTGAAATGTGTTTTGAAAAAGAAGGAGAACATCTTGAACACCACATATATCAATTAACTGGTAAATAAAACGTTCATTTATACTTTTAATAAATTATCCCTATAGTGCACGACATTTGCCTCGACCTGTACATTAGATTAGATACGGTTAACTTTTAAACGCTTCGATATCATTCCTAGATATTAGCAGAGAAAGAGAAATTGTACTAGCAAATAGCGAGATCCAACTTCTCCACACTGAAATAAAATAAAATGATGATACCCTAGAATCACCGACTACCGCCGACAACTAAAAAGAAATATTAAATTATATCTTAACATCTCGACTTCAGTCACTTTCTCACAGACGTGATATGGCTTCCCTCTGTCTTTTCTACAAATATTTTCATGGCAAATGACGAGATTTGTTCTTTCTGTCTCGAATACATGAATTTAAGCGTGCCACTAGATTGGTATCTAGGCTCCAACCTTTTACTGTTTAAATACTTAAATGTAACCGCGACTTCTACCCCAAAAGGTTCTTTTCTGACACTTCCCGCCTCTGGAAGTCCTTTCCGGTTACTTGCTTCTCGGATAACTACAATCTCCAAAGATTTTAATCCAACATCAATCGTCGCCTTCTGTCTTCTTGAATACCGTTCATATTTTGTATTTTTGTCTATCCTTCCTATACTGAGTCTTTTCTTTCCGTATTAATACTAAAACCACTTTACTCAGATTTTTTATTCGGCACCAACAACACTAACTTCACGACTTCTCTTTATGAACAAAACAACTAACGGAACCTCGTGTCTGCTCAACTACAAAAAAAAAAATGAATATCCTCAAAATAGCTGTTATATATAAGAAACAGGATAATACGCTTCAACATAATCTCTTCTTGTGGCACATTATTCTATAAAGAACTAAGCAATCTGAAACTAATCAACAACAACTTACCCAACCATGCTGTCAACAAACAAATAAAATTAGTATTACCGAAATTAAGAAAAATAAGCCAAGGCAAATACGAAAACAAAAATAAACGCACTGTTAACTTATTAACTTATTAAATCGTAACCAGGCACATCTTAATTATAACCGTCCTGGGTATGACGATAAACTACATCCGCGTGCTGGGTATGACGATAAACTACATCCGCGTGCTGGGTATGACGATAAACTACATCCAACAACAAGGCCTCTGATCAGATTTTAAGGAGCGTGGAACTACCTCTTAATTTCTGGTGTTCTCAGGTTCACCCTGACCCGGGGTAGTAGCACTTGTTAGGGTCCGAGCTATGGGCAAATTGTTAACCCCCGAAACTGGGGCCAAAATACTATGAAGGTGTAAAAATAGGTTTTAATACCCGAAATACTTTGTAAAAAAAATTATTACCAGCAATACATTTTTGAAAAAAAAATATTACCAGTGATATATATTTGAAGGAAAATTATTACCAGAAATAGTTTTTTTTGGAAAAAAAAATGTTATCAACAATAAAAATTTTGTCGGCATTAAATAACCAATTGAGGTTGATATGCCGTAAAACAAAACAAAACAAACCAATAGATAGATAGATAGATAGATAGATAGATAGATAGATAATGACAAAGTTATCATAGATAGATAGATAGATAGATAATAACCAAGTTATCATAGATAGATAGATAGATAGATAGATAGATAGATAGATGAAATAAAATTACTAGCAATAAAGATCTTGTCGACATTAAATAACATATTGAGGTTGACATGCCGTAAAACAAACCAAACCAAACCAAATCACGCCAAACCAAACCAAACCAAACCTAATTACAAACAGGATAAGAAAATATAATACATCGATACATACCAATAATTGTTCCCAAAAAACATCTACGATTTACCAACTACTACAAAAACTTTAAAATATCTAATCTAATTGTTGCCAACAAAACAGGACCTAAAAATCTTCCCTGTGTAAAAATAATGGCGTCTGTGAATTCTAATGGCCTCTGGGAAATGACATCTCGGACACTAATAATTAAAAACACAATGTTAAATTCTTACATTCGGCACACAGGCACCACACTCTCGAGGACTCACTTGTCAAAACCCAGTACAATCCGTGCACATATTGACCAGCACATCACGAACTAGCAAAATAAGACAAATATTAGTGGATAATGCTAAAATACTCTACGTCATCTAACGCAAGGAGAGACCCAAACCCCTTATGGGTATTATCATACAAAATTAATAACCTATATTAAATGTTATTCACCTCAGGAGGTGGTATGTTGCATTTATTTTTAAATCATATTCTTTTTAGTGTGTCATCTTTGCCAATAAGCGTTACACTTGACACCAACCGTAGACTATTTCAAACTTCCAGCTTTCCAAAGAAAATCAGTATATAGACAAAGGAATTGTGCCCAACTTTCAGACAACACACCGGTTCTTAAAAATGACTGAGCTGGTCAAAATTTAAAAAAAAGGAAAAAGAAAACACAACAACACGACATGAATTTTGGGCAGTTCATCTATAATTTCGATCGCAATACGTACTACTTTATTACAAAATTGCCAGGCGTGCTTTAACCGGATTTAAGATTTAAGATATGCCTTTCAGGACAACCTTAAGGAGGGAGTATACATTAAAGGCAAATAAAATAAAACCTTGCTTGAGATTCTTGGTAGCCCAGCGGTTAAAGCACAACGGATCAGAGGGTGGTTTCACCTGC
>OZ010604.1:76753736-76781236 GCA_963932145.1 Acanthosepion lycidas | reverse complement strand
CAGTAGCGTCCAAAACTAAGGGACAAAATTTTAAAACCTAATATTTGTTAGAAATAACAACTGTGAAAAGCTGAAATTTTGAAAACTGGTAGTCGTTATCATCCATAATAACATACTAAAATTTGAATCATTTGCAAAGGATAGAAAAAGAATTATTTATTTTCAAATTTGGAACGTCCAAAAGTAAGGGACAAAATTGAGAAAAACAATGTAAACAGCAAAAAACAATAAAAATACATGTACAATCAATATTTAGTAAATGAGCCCTTGCTCTCAATGACAACTCAATGACATCTTCGACTACAAGAACGAATCAGTTCTTGACAATCCTCGATACTAATTTTAGACCATTCTTCTTGAAGCTTCACCCACAAATCCTCCGTGTTAGTGGGATTTCTTTCATAACTTTCACTCCTAAGGTCTTCCAAAGATTTTCTATTGGATTTAAGTCAGGACTTTGCGGTGGCCAATCCATAATTTCCAAATCTTGCTCGCTATGGTAACTCATTACCACCTTTGCCTTGTGACATGGGGCATTATCTTGCATAAAGGTAGCCCTATCGAAACCTGAATTCTGTATGATTGGCACAACATGATCTTGAACAATGTTTTTATAGATCTGCGCGTTTACACGAGTTTGTAACCGGACAAGAGGCGTTGTACCTTGGCTAGAAAACATTCCAAATACCATGACGCTCCCGCACCCAAACTTGACAGTTTTCTTAGTACACTTTGCACTTAATCTTTCACCAATACGTCTCTTTACATTGTTTTTTCCATCATTTCCAGATACATTAAACTTGCTTTCATCACTGAAAAATACTTTTGCCCAATTTTCATGTGTCCAAATTACATACCTGTTTGCAAACTCTAATCTCTTCTTATTCTTCGAACTAACAAGTGGTTTCTTCCCTGGGGTTCGATTAAACAGCCCTATTTCTTGCAGTCGCCTAGAAACAGTCTGTCTTGACACATTAACACATGAGGTACTATTCATAACCCTTTTAATTTCTGTGCAAGACTTAAAACGGTCCTTTAATGACATACGCTGCATTATTCAATCTTCTCTTGCCGAGGTTTTGCGGGGTCTGCCGGTTTTAAAAGCACTAACTATTTTTCCAGTATCATTGTAGGATTTCACAACCCTACCTACAACACTCTTGGAACGTTTCACTTTCTCTGAAATCTCTCTAATGGTGTGCTTTTCCTTGTGTAGCTTCACAAAAGCTTGTCTCACAGAGTAATCAAGTCTTTGGCGTTTCGCCATGGTGCCGGCTGATGCAACGTTTACAAATGACTAAGTAAGACTTATTCTTTAGAGGAAATCAAAAAATTTGAATATAGCATACTGTTTACATTGTTTTTCTCAATTTTGTCCCTTACTTTTGGACGATCCTATTTTGAAAATAAATAAATAATTGTTATAATTCTTTTTCTATCCTTTGCAAATGATTCAAATTTTAGTATGTTATTATGGATGATAACGACTACAAGTTGTCAAAATGTCAGCTTTTCACAGTTGTTATTTCTAACAAATATTAGGTTTTAAAATTTTGTCCCTTAGTTTTGGACGCTACTGTATATATATATATATATATATATATATATATATATATATATATATATATATATATATATATGTATATATATATATATATCTATATCTATAACATTGCTGATTAATTCTATGTATAATTATTCTTTATGATATAACATACATACTGCACAATCTAATATATATATATATATATATATGTGTGTGTGTGTGTGTGTATGTATGTATGTGTTTCAATGTCAATCGGATCATAGCCCAGTCAGTTCACATGAACATTTACTTGATATAACTGTTCGCGTTTACTCTCTCATTTATACTCGCTTCATTTACTCTGTCACACTGACACACGTACACACACCACATAATCACATGCGCGCAGACACACACAAACACACACACACACACACACATATATATATATATATATATATATATATATATATATATATATATATATATAATACTGTCTGTTCCTATGTATCTATCACTCAGTTGATATTCATTTAATTTCAGTTACAGTAGGAAATATATCAATACGCCTGACAATACAAGGCATTGACAAATTAAGAATATATTCTACCGCGAAATATATATATATATATATATATATATATATATATATATATATATATATATATATATATATATATATCCATCACTGTACACATATGTGTATTTATATATGTAGATTTATTTGTGTGTATGAGGATAAATCATATTTGCATGCATACACCTATTTTAGAATGCCTATATTCAAACATCTATAGAAATTAAATGACGGCAGAAGACAAATGGTAACAGCCCCGACAAAGCCAGTGACAAGTAACGTCGGCTCTAATAAATGTCAGATTTGATAAATGGAGTTTTCTTTTCGCGTTTCAGCAGATTTGTGACGTGCATGCAAAAAAAGATCAATTCCGACAAACGTACAACGATTAATTTTCTTATAGGCATCCATTTTGTCAGACGTCATTCGGCCATCATGGAAAATGATGTAAGTTGTCACAATTTATTAGACCTGCGCGCGCATCAACGGAAGTCGATGCACGAAATTTTTCGTAAGTGGATGGTGTTCGTTTTATGGTGATTTTTTTTTTTTTTCCTAAATTCTCGTCTCAATTTCCATCATTTAATATTTACTTCTGACTTCATGGCTGTTATCTCCGGTTATTTATTTCAGTGAAATACATCGTGAAATCTGTCAAAATTCCGATTATACGGCCTTTTCCAGAGATATTTTAATCGAGGTTTCATTCTTCAAAAAGCGATATTTTATTTTACAAGGATGCCCTTTAAATATATTTCAAGTTAATAATAAAAAAAATTAATCTGTCTTTCTTTCCTATATATTTAGATATGGTGATCACTTTTCCCTTTACACTTACACACACACACATACACACACACACATATATATATATATATATATATATATATATGTATGTTTCATTAAAAACGACAAAGTACTACGGTTAAGCTTTTTATTTAATTTTTCTTGGTTCTAAAAAGAGCATTCTTTTCTTGACAAAGGGTGTGTAAGAACTGACCCAATGTTTTATATTTCCAAGCGCTTTCGGACATACCTTTAGCCATTATCAAAGATGATTCAGTTTTTCAGCTTAATCGAGTGTGTCCGTTCTGTGTATGTCTTAGTGTGTGGTAGGGATATTTTTAATTTCCGAATATGGTTAGCACATTGTGGCTTTGTTCGTAGTTAATATTGTTAATAGTTGGCTTGTTCTTTTTTTATTATTAAAGCTTCCATTATTTTTAGTCTTTTTTTGCAAGTGGATGCAGTTAATATATTTGTGTTTTCTACTAGTATGTTCCTAATGGAGTCGGGTAAATTTGTGTGCGTGTTTAAATGGGTTCTAATGGAGCTGTGCTTATCCAGACGTCTTACGTTACACCTATCTGATCACAGCTCCATTAAAACCCATTTAAACGCACACACAAATTTACCCGACTCCATTAGGAAAATACTAGTAGAAAACACAAATATATTAACTGCATCCACCTGCAAAGAAAGACTAAAAATAATGGAAGCTTTAATAATAAAAAAGAAAAAGCCAACCCTTAACAATATTAACTACGAACAAAGCCACAATGTGCTAATCGTATTCAGAAATTAAAAACATCCCTACCACACACTAAGACATACACAGAATGCACACACTCAATTAAGCTGAAAAATCGAATCATCCTTGATAATTGCTAAATGTATAGCCGAAAGCGCTCGGAAATATAAAACATTTGGACAGTTCTTACACACCCTTTGTCCAGAAAAGAAAGCTCTTGTTTTGTCGTTTTTAATGAAACATGCATAAAGGAAGGATTGCTGCCTAAATATACAATTATATATATATATATATATATATATATATATATATATATATATATATATGTGTGTGTGTGTGTGTGTGTGTGTGATAAAATATAGTTTCATGCTATACTATATTTATGGATTAAAGTGCACAATTTCGAGGATGTAGTGTATGTAGATATAAAAGTGGACATTGAAGTCAACACACAGAGGCGACAGTCGGTTTCATATCCAAAAACGACTCATACACCTTTTGTTGATTCATGATACCTCCTCCATAATGCGCAAACATCCGGTGATGGATTTCTGCAGGTCAGACTCCTGCTACCCACAGAAAACGTGTCATAGAGCTTTGTTCCGCGATAGAGAGTCCATACTTGGAGAGCACATACGTGGAGAGGCCATACGTGGAGAGGCCATACGTGTAGAGCAGATACGTCGAGAGAACATACGCGGAGAGTCCATACGTGGGGAGTCCATACGTGGAGGGTACATACGGGGAGAACCTATATATGGAGAATCCATACGTGGAGAGTTCATACATGGAGAGTCTATACGTGGAGAGTCCATACTTGGAGAGTCCATACGTGGAGAGTCCATACGCGAAGAGCACATACGTGGAGTGTCTATACGTAGAGAGCATATACGTGGAGAGTTCATACGTGGAGAGTCCATACTCAGAGAGTCCATGTGTGGAGAGCATATACGTGGGGTGTCTATACGTGGAGAGCACATACGTGTAGAGGCCATAGGTGTGACCTTACTCCTCTCTGAAGGATGATATGCTACGGGCGGGTAGTTAACCGTCATCCAATGCGCTCATATGGATGACGTCAGCGCCTTCCTATTGATTTTATCACATAATTGTTTTTACTTTCAGATTCTCCATCGTATAAAAGTATGATATTTCTTATAAATAAATGAAGTAATGTCTCAATTCTATATTCTATCTTGTACGGCTTCTTTTTCGCATACAGTGTGTATGCCCGATGTAAATGAAGATCTCACTATGGATAAAGGATGGAATCGAATAAATGTCAGTTATTCTCCTTGTCAGAAAAAAAGGTATCATACGCCAACATCAATTGCCATCAAAAGATAATGATAGACATAAAATGATGTGAAGTTCGAAACAGACACTTTGGGTAAATATACACACATTTCACGCAGTGCAATTTTCTCCAACTAATCTATTGAATCTCTCACTTGTGTAACCGAGACGATCATTCATTTCCTGAAACGATTTTCCAATTTTTTTCCACTTCATCATTGATGCTTATTTTATCAAGTACAAAAGTGAATATCACCGCCATTTTAGTCGTTCGAAAAATGAACATTATTTATATTATTCTAACTATTGTCCTCATCTTTGTCGCCATATTTATTGCAACGTTTCGGCCGTTGTACGCTCCGGCCTTCCACAGATGGTTGGAATGTCAAACTGAACCCTTTATCACTGGGGTAGACTGTTCTAGTTCCTCAAGGACACATGTTACAATGGATAAAGGCGTTAGTTAGATCCTGTGACTGGACACAAAGGGTGTGAGTTCAATACCCGGTTAAGACAGTGGAGAAATTTCAGACGGAAAATTAACAGGAGATAACTGACATTTCATTAAACATGGCACGTGGAACAAGAACAGTCTACCCCAGTCAGCGAAATAAAGGGTTCAGTTCGACATTCCAACCCCCTGAAGAAGGGCGGAACGTGCAACGACCGAAACGTTGTAATAAATATGGTGATAAAGATGTGGACAATAGTCCGAATGATGTAAATAGTGTACATAATACCTCATCTCAGAAATATAGACAGATACGAAAAATGAGTTTTAAGTTTACATATAATAATGTACTACGAAAAGAACGTTAAACCCCACGAAACAGATAAAGACCCACAATTGTTTTAATATATTTTATTGGCATACGTTATTTATATATAAAAATATTTAAGTAAATGCCCTGTTTATAATAAACAGTATTAATAACATTTAGCGACCTGAACGTCCGAGAAACCCCATAGAAAATAAATGTCCTCCGACAGGTACGAAAACTGTATCCAACACCGAATCGTCATATGACCTGACGTGCTACACCAGTTTAGGTACAACGGAGTGTCTAGTTAGCACTGTTGATTTTACTGCTTTTAAACTACAAATCTCCATGATTTCCCTCGAACGATCATATCTGCTCGAAGCGTATCAAAACGAAAACAAATGACGTCACACACAAAATGGAAAAAATCCGAAAATTATTTAATATATTTTATTGTTATACATTATTTACATAGACACAAATATTTAAGTAAATGCTCTGTTTATAATAAACAGTATTGACAACATTTATCGGTCTGAACGTCCGATAAACCTCAAAGAACATAAGTGTTCTCCGAAAGGAATCGAACCTGTATCCTACACGGAACTGTCATATGGCCTGAAGTGCTAAACCAGTTTAACTACAAGGGAGCGTCTGGTTACCAAAGTTGATTTTACTGCCTTTAAACTACAAACTTACAATGATTTCCCTCGAACGTCCATATCTGCTCGAAGCTTATCTAAACGTAAACAAATGACGTCACACAGTACGAAATGGATAAAGTTCGACAATTATTTAAATATATTTTATTCTGAGACGTTATTTATATATACACAAATAATTAAGTAAATGCTTTGTTTGTGATAAACAGTATTAACAACATTTTTTCGGCCTGAACGTCTGAGAAATTTTTATAGAAAATATGTATTCTCCGACAGGAGTCATATAGCCCGACGTGCTATACCAATTGAGCTACAGAGGATCGTCTGCTGAGCAATGTCGATTTTACAGCTTTTTGTTGCGAGGGTAGTCATAAGAAGTTTGTAGTTTAAAAGCAATTAAGTTGATTTAACTAACCAGACGCTCGTCTGTAGCTAATCATAATACCTCATCTCAGAGATATAGAGACCGAAAAGTTGTGAAAATGGCAATGAAGATGAGGATAACTGTCAGAATTATGTAAATAATGCAAGTAATCATAATACCTCATCTCAGAGATATAGAGACCGAAACGTTGTGAAGATGGTAATGAAGATGAGGATAACAGACTGAATATTATAAATAATGCAAGTAATCATAATACCTCATTTCAGAGATATAGAGATCGAAAAGTTGTGAAGATGGCAATAACGATGAGGATAACAGTTTGAATAATGTAAATAATGCAAGTAATCATAATACCTCATTTCAGAGATATAGAGATCGAAAAGTTGTGAAGATGGTAATAACAATGAGGCTAACAGTTTGAAAAATGTAAATAATGCAAGTAATCATAATACCTCATCTCAGAGATATAGAGGCCGAAAAGTTGTGAAGATGACAATGAAGATGAGGATAACAGTCCGAATAATGTAAGTAATCCAAATAACTGTAGAAAGTTTAGAATAATAACGAGAAGTCTGCAAGTCTAAATAAATCCATTAGTGATAACCCATAAATTCAGAAAGAAATCTCTTTTATTTACATATTTTATAAAATAAATTTATGTTACGTATATTTGACTTTAAAAAAAAACCACGTCTTCTTAATGTTTTTGTTCTTGTATCTATATTAACCCATTCTACTGTTTCACTGCTAAAAGGAAATATTGAACTCTTGACCAAGAACTGAAAATAATGTCATCAAGGAAAAAAATGATCCATGATTTTATCCTGAAGGCCTTTTTCCTTAACTATAATCCCGACCTTGCTCCCATAAAATCGCTTTGACCCAGCGATTGAACTGGAGTAAACAAAATAAATATTTACATCCACAGATTTCGTGGACCAGGGATTAAACCCATGATCCTCTACTGTGTTCCCCAAATCTTCTTAACGCAGGGATTTTATTCATGACATACACAAAACAATATCGCTATATAAGTTTAATGATTATGGCATGAAATTTTTTTTAAAATGGCCACCAGGTGTTGCTGGAAATATATCGTATTTCCGAAATGTGATATATAAATATCTGCTACTCTGAAGTTCCGAAGATTTATTCACTCATATGTGAAAATACTCACCAGAAGAAATATATACAAATAAATTCAGATTAGGTTTCAAAATGAAAGTGGCTTAAGTGTTTTGATACGGTCAGCGGACGTTCGCACTTACACCCTTGTGCAAATTAATTGAAATAATCGCTTTCGTTTCTTTTCTTTCGCCATACGGTCAGCTTTAGACACACTAAAATGACAGGGTGTAATTGATTTCTATTTTCCCTCACATTAGATCTCATTTGCAGTTGTATGCAGTAATGTGAATCTATTTTCGGCTTGTATGATGAAATTTGTTTGGGCTTGAAAAATATTGCGTCATCCGTGATTGTATCAGATTTTCATCACGTCAAGACACTATTGTCTCGACTGTCGATAAGTTGTCCTACGGCTATTGTCTGCAATGAATGTTACTCCAAGGAAGAGTACGAAAATTGTAACGCTGCACAGACACGCAATCAGGCTTTACCGGTGATCAATCAAAATACTATAGACCAGCACAGAATCTCTCTTGATTTTAATCCAATCGAGAATCTGTGATCAATCTGCAAGGAAAGATTTCGTAGAATAGACTTACTAACATGTGCGTTGGGTCATGTCTCCTTGGAAAAATACGAAAAAAGTAAATAGTAATGGAATTATTCTTTTTGTTTCAATTAATTAGCACAAGGGTGGGAATATCATATTGCAATAAAAGTCCTGATTTAGGGATTGGCGCTTATCTTCAGGAAAAGAAAGGTAACAGAAGGAAGAAGTTTTCGTTATCAAATTAGATGTTGCAAATTGAGTGCGTTTTCATTCGATCGTGAATTATGAAAAATTATTAACTATTATCAATTAATTGATGGAGCGATTTCCTTATTAGTTTCTTCCTCAATTTTTTTCAGTGAGAATATTTGACCCTTCGTGAACATGTAGGGCTGAAACAGCTTACAATTCTCTGTTGGTTAATCACTTTCTATCTCTCTCCTTCACTGACGAGTAGCCGGCAAAATGTTCATACTAAGTCCAAAAAAAAAAAAAGATCCTTATGCTGTTTAACACCACAAGAAATGACCCTCCCTCCAAGCGAAAAGATATCTAATTAATTTTTTAGCAAGAGTCGCCGATACACCATATTTAATATATTGACGAAGAAAAACTGTGCTGAAAAAAAAAAACTGTGAAAACGACAGTCGCTAGACACCCTCATTACGAGCTAATGCAACGATCAATCATACGAACAATTTAGTGGTAGAACCACGGGCCTACAAGTATATACCCGACTGCTACTTTAAGAAACAAGTATGAATTTAGTACATGACTACGACCTGGCAACCAATTTTTATATGTACAGATCATATTCCAATAATGCTTGTAAAAATAATACGACATATGGCCTACAGGAAAATAAGTGCAATGATTTATAGAACAATGACATCTCTCCTAGTATTCGCTTCTCTCATTAGAACAATAAAAACATAACCAACAAAAAAATAGACCAAGGCTTTACCATCTTAGTTATATACTGTGTCCCTAGCATTTCATAGGCGATCATGGCTCTCCACAATTTCCTCTCCTTTGTAGTTCTTAATAAATTTTCTCTTTTTGTTATCTCCCCGATACCTTGTTGCGCCATTTATTTATTTAAGCTCATTCTTCTTCTTCTATGTGCCATGTCCCTTCAGGATATAGGCGATCATGGCTCTCCACTATTTTTTGACATTCGTAGTTCTTATTTTTGTCATGACTCGTAACCTCCGATCCCCCAACCATTTATCAAGTAGTTTATGCGTTGTTTTCCTCGCGCACACTTGTTCTCAATCTGCCCTGGGAGTATCAGATTTTCCAAACCCTCCTTCTCATTATGCGCCCCAGAAATTTAAATTGTCTCTTCCTTGTTTGTAAGTATAAGTTTCCTTTTTGTTTCCATTTTCTCTACAACCTCGTCGTTGGTTATATGTTCTGTCTATGGTATCGTCAGAATATTTCTGTAGATCCAGATTTACGTTACTTCAAGTCTATTCTTCAGCCTGAAGAGGATTGGGCTCCGAAAAGGTATCTTGCCCAAAACGTACCACTTCGTTTGCAAGGTCAGTGGTGCCCAGACGACTCTGGCAAGTTATGGATCACGTGATAAAACAGTTATAGCGTTTTGCTCTCGTGATAGACACAGGCTTTATAACCTTTGTAGAATGGAATGTCAATATAATCACGATCTATATTATTTTCTCTTCGAGTTCCATGTGCTATCACTCTTAGTTGGTGCTGTTGTTGGAAGACCTCTGGTGGTGTGGTTTCCGCAATTTGGTAGTTTTTTATGATTGTGTAGCGCCAGTACACGAGATTCGAAGAAGGGTGGTCATCGATAATCCCACATGATGCTAGAAATTCCTATAATCACCTACTTCCAAAAGTGAATTAATCCTACGATTAGTGTTATAGGCAAGCATCGATTTGCCACGGAAATATGGATTACTGGCTATTTAACTTTATCTCCAGGATGCAATGTGTAATCTGTCGCCAAAAATAAATTTATTCTTTAATAATTCAAGATATTTTTTGTCTCAGTGGAAAGAATTAGCCCGAAAAATCGCAATAAGTCTCACTCCCCTGGAGGTTAGCATCAGCCATGTTGACGAAAGGAGAACAAAGATTTTCATGCCGACTAAAAAAAGGGGTTTTGTTTTAGATGCATTAAAATTAACAAGCGATTTCTTGCCCCATCAATAAAGGTTTGAAGATCGTAGCTGACTGGAAAGGACGTAAAAGCCCAAAGCGAGTTCTACCACCAAGTTTTAATTAAAGTGTGTTTGTGTGTTAATCAGATATTTTGAGTTTTTCAATACAGGGAATGCTGTATAATATTTTGTCATTTTTTTAATCATCTCAACCCAAGTAAGGTGTTAAAGCCACTGAGAAAAAAAAAAATGATTACTGAGAGCGAAAGAATTTGAGAAAGTTTATTGAACAGGGAAAACAATAAAAGAACCGGATTCAAGAAGACAGTATATGACGATTGGAGTTGTGTTTAAATCATAAAAGAAAAGAGTGGACTGGAAAGAAAAAAGATGGAAGCTGTTCAAAAATCGAGAAATGCGAGAGAAAAAATTGTTAACATAGAACTTAGGGTGGCATTTAGCAATTTCAATTTTAATATAATGAGACCTAGCTGTCAATCTAGTCTTTCTTTTTATGAGCCGTGTCCTTTCAGGACGTAGGCAATCATGGCTCTCCACTTCCCCCTATTCCTTCCGGCTCTCAATAAGTCTCGTCTTTCTGCCACCTCCCCATGACGACGTTCTTTCATCCATTTACTTAAGCCCGCCAGTTATATCATGCGTTGCTTTCCCTTGTCTCTCTTTCCTTTTATTCGACCTGTGAGTATCAGATTGTCCAAGCCGCCCTTTCTCATTACGTGTCCTAGAAATTTCAGCTGCCTCTTCCTGATGTTAAGTATAAGCTTCCCGCTTATTTGCATCCGCTCCAAAACCTCATCGTTGCTCACATGCTCGTTCCATGATATCCTTATCATCCTTCTGTAGAATCACATCTGCATCGCATAGAGTCTCTTCTTCATCTTTGGCGAGACCCTCCAACATTCGCTGTTGTAAGGACGACAGATGTCACGTAACAGCTCAGTACTCTTTTCTTTGTTACCAAAGAGATCCTCCTGTCTCGTAGTACTCTGTCCAGGTTTTGGAATGTGTCCCAGACCATCCCAATAAGTCTACGGATCTCAGAGTCGCATTTGCCGTCCTCGATCAAAACACTTCACAGGTATTTAAACCTGCGCACCTGCTTGATTTTAGTGTCCCCTCTCTGCAAATCGCCATTCTAGTCCTGTCCTTAAATTTGTAAATTCGAGGTAATAAATCAAAAAGATTACTAAGAAAATATTCATAGAAATTTTACAGGGGACGCTACGTTGCAACGTTGGGAATGAGAGTGAAGATGCGATACCAGGTTAGGACCAATAACATTGCAGATTCTTCTTTGTATTTTGTTGAGAATGCCTAATTATAAAGTCTGCAAAAGCACCAGACTAGATTTAACTGAAATATCCAATGCATAGACGTATGGTAGACTTATAAATGTGTAAGATAGATACTTGCAAGGAAAACTGTCTATGCCGACACAGTGAACCAACTTTCCTAGCAGCACAACTAGCAAGTGATTCAATATAATCGTTTTACTTCATGTCACTCGGAAAAGTTAATATGAGAAGGTGCAATAAGTCACTCTCCTGAAGGTTAGAATGTACGATGCTGATGGAAGGTAAACGGGAGGTTTTGATTTAGATGCATTAATCTTAACAAGCCATTTCTTGCCCCATAAATAAAGGTTTGAAGATTGTAGTTTGGAACGAAGAAGCCAGTAGGGAGGTCTCTAATCAAGAAGTTTAAAGCATATAATTAATATTAAATTTTTACATTAAAACACATATATTAAAAATTTAAGAGAAGTTTTAAATTAAACATATAGATTATTAACAGGATATACCGTATGTATACAGGGGGGATAAAAAAAATGCCGCCATTTTATGTTTTTAATTTCGCACATGCGCGTTGCATCTTTTTGATTTTGACGTCTGCATTGTAGGAATCAGTTGGTCATCATCTGGGAGAAAAAAGGCGCCACGACGCAATTCAAGCCGCCAGATATTTGGAATTCGCATCGGAAATTCCAATACGAACATTCCACAGTGTTTGGGTGTTCATCTAGGAACAGTTCAGATGATTCGGAAATAGTTGGATGATATATCCACTCAACATCTGAGGATAGTACAAAGGATTTAAAAAGAGTTGGATGAGTCTAATGGTGATTACGAAAGTATGGCAGCTCGGAAAAACCACTCAGATCGTTCTGATGAGAAAAGACTCCCGAAAATATTGGTGAGAGCTTAAGACACAACGCGGAGGCCTGCATCAGGTGTTATGAGGAGGTAATACTATCCGGGGTCAAGACGGGGGCTAAAGGTCATTTTATATTGAACGGTCAGATGTACGCAGCTAAATGGATAAAAATAAGGGAAGCATATTAATGTTAGACCGCGCCCTAATGGTCATTTTGTATTCGTCACTCCGGAGCACACAGGTCAAAAGGGTACAAAAAATTAAACAGCGGTAATAAATTCATACCATGAAATGTAGACTGCAGGCTAAAGTTCATTTCACATCGTAGACTACAAAAACTACGCCAGACCGCGCGCTGCAGTAGACCGCACACTAAAGTATTGCCGACAGCACCATCACAACTTCTTCCAACACATACACGTCTGGTACTAGATATTTTCACTATATAATAGAACGAATAACCTCAGCGAAAAATAATCTATGATGAATCACTCTCAAAAATCAGAATTTTTTTTTTTTTTTTTTACGGCATATCAAACACAATGGGTTCTTTAATGCCGATAAGATTTTTATTACTGCTAATACATTTTTTTTCCAAAAATACATTGCTGGTAATATTTTTTTTCAAAAATGTATTGCTGGTAATATTTTTTTTACAAAAATGTATTGCTTGTATTAAAACCTATTTTTACACTTTCATAGTGTTTTGACCCCATTTTGGGGGTTAGCATATTGCTGGTAATAATATATTGCTCGAAATAATTATTTACAAAATGTATTGCTGATAATATTTTTTCCTTCAAAAATGTATGGCTGGTAATAATGTTTCCTCAAAAAATTCATCGCTGGTAGTAAAATCTATTTTTACACTTTCGCAGTGCTTTAACATTAGTTTCGAGGTTAACTATAGTTGGGACCCTAACAGGTACTACCATCCCGGCTCAGGGTAGATCTGGGAACACCAGCAATTAAGAAATGGTTCCACGCTCCTCAAAACCTCCTGATCAGCGGCCTTTCTGTTGGATGTAGTTTATCTTCTTACCCAGGACGCGGATATAGTTTATCGTGATACCCAAGACGGACAACCAGATTTGCCGGACCGTGCTGGAAAAGCAAAGCTTTGATTGATTTCTTCTTTTACAGCTTATCAACATTTGTATCTTATTTAAAGCCAGAAATATTTTTTGAGATAATAGAAGTCAGATACGGGAGGAGATCTGTCGGATATATATCTTTCGTGTAAATGAATTTAACGACCACGACTGGAATTGGAACTCGGCTCTCCAATTTATAATTCCCACTCGTTATCCTTTACACTGCCATCTATTAAAATCCCGAGATTACACCATTTTGTATTTCCAAGCGGTCACCCACTTAGCTAATGGCAAGAACCAGTGTTTCCACGTGATATGGCCGTAAGACGGAAAAGCAAAGGCAAGTTTATTTCAATCAATCAGTTAAGTGTCATACGTGACACGCTTGTTCGATCATATATCAGTCGAGGCAGATTTCTTTTCCGCAGTCGGTTGCCATTTCTTTCTGCGGTAGACTGGTTTCCAACCATGGCTAAATAACCCAGTATGTCCTGATATTCAACCATCACTGGTGGGAGAAGAGATGGATTGATACCTTTCTCAAGTGTTTTTGTGCGTAATAAGATCTAACGAACTCGATTGGAATTCGAGCTCGGCCCTTATCCATTTCACCAAAACGCACAAGTTTATTTAGAGATACAATTCACCCAAAGCCATAACGTGGCCATAACAGCATTGGACGTCTTTCGAATATATATAATCACCAATTCACTCAAGATGCTGGAGGCAATATTGTCTAATTGCAAACTGCCTTGGAAAACCGGGAAGTTTCTCGTCATGAGGTCAAGTAAATCTGGACTTCTCTTGGCCATAACAGAAATGGACACTTTTCGAAGATCTACATTTACCAACACACTTGCGGAATGAAATGCACACGAACTATCAAGTGCCGTGGGTGACAGAGGAGGATTTGTGTCGTGGGGTCAAGCAGCTCTGATAAACTTGAACATAATGACGCTAACGATGATGAAGAGTAGAAAGAACGAACCTTCTCTCTACCTCATTTGTAACGATATTCCCCCATTCCCTACCTCATACCTCAGTTATTTCATATTTAACAATCTGTATCTAAAGTTAGTAAGCTGGTGTAATAGAACTAAAACCGCTTAATATCTACATATGTCTATGTCTGTTCAAATCTTCCTCATCTTTTTTCATATGAATTTGTTGAGATTTATCTATGTGTCTATCTATAAACTTAAACTGCAACTCCAAAAACATGATTTATGCACCCAAGTGCACAAAATGCAACAAATCCTATATAGGTGTCATCCAAACACTAAACAGAGTTTTCCTTCACAAATGCAACATTAAATTACCAGACATCAGAAAAAACTTTGTGTCACAACACATCCACAAATGTAGTGAAGGTAAATTTAAGATTATGCTAATATATCAAACAGGTTTGGTATGTTCTGTTTTACGGTATATCAGCCTCAATGGGTTATTTAATGCCGACAAGATTTTTATTGTTGGTAATATTTTTTCCAAAAATATATTGCTGGTAATAATGTATTGCTGGTAATCATTTTTTTCTTCAAAATTCAATGCTGGTCGTAATATTTTTTTTTACAAAATGCATTGCTGGTATTAAAACCAATTTTTACACATCCATAGTGTTTTTACCCCTTTTGTGGGGGTCAACGACTTGCTGACGGCTGGGACTCAGACAGGTGTTACCACCCCGGGTCAAGCTGGACATGGGAAAACAAGCAATTAAGAAGTGGTCCCACGCTCCTCAAAGCCTCCTGTTCAGAGGCCTTGTTGTTAGATGTAGTTTATCGTCTCACCCAGGAAGTAGATATAGTTTATCGTCATACTAAGGACGGGTATTTCTTTTGACTGGTATGGTATTATCTATGACCTCATTTCACAAAATCAGACGTTAAATTCTTTAAGGGTCAACGCCAGACATAACATTTTTTTTTCGTAACCATCAGAAACTGGTACAGTTTAGCTGGAATGTTCACACAGTATACTCACCTCACCTTACACCTTTGCTTTACCAGTTATTTCGATCTATGGAGAAATCTTTTATTTGGAAGAACTTCTCCGAGAGCATGTTTGATCGATCGATCGATTGATTGGTTTTTTACGTCTTATCACTCATAATAGGTTATTTGAAGACAAAATATATTTTTGATTGTTAAAAATTTAGGGGGATAATAACGATTGTTTTCCATATATTTATGAATTTGTTGAGATTTATCTATGTATCTGTCTATCTATAAAATTAAACTGCAACGCCAAAAATGTAATTTATGCACTAAGTGCACAAAATGCAACAAATCTTATATAGGTATCACCCAAACAATAAACAATAGAGTTTCTTTCACAAACGCAACATTAAATTACAAGACATCAGGAAAATCTTTGTGTCAAAACACATCCACGAATGTAGGGAAGATAAATTTAAAATTATGTTAATATATCAAACAGATGGTTACTCTTACGTACAAGTACAAGAAAAAAAACTTCATAGACAAATTTAAAACAGCTCTAAACAAATCATACTTCCACATACATGAACACACGCCACACAAACATAATGGCAAAACACACAAACACACACATACACACACACACACGAACCCTACACACCATACAGAATGTGTATGTATTTATACCATCTCTTCGCAATAAAACAGTATATATATATATATATATATATATATATATATATATATATGTATGTATGTATGTATGTATGTGTGTCGGAGGACGAATATATATATATATATATTATAATTATTTTATTAAAAATATGATTCCTTCGCTACATAAGAATTCTCATGTTTCAAAAACGAGACCCGAAAACCTCAATATAATTATTAAAATTAAATTGAGTTAAAGTATCACGCCCTGTTTCATCCTCAAGCGAAAAAATAAAGAGGTTATAGTGGTTCCAACGAAAGATAGATGGGTATATTAAAAAGAACAAAGAAACCGCAAACGTTTTTGGTTGCAATGTGGATTTTTGTAAAAACATATTATGATTTATTTTCCATCATTTCGCTACACGTGTTTCCGGTCTCGCGACCTTCAGCAGGCAAAGCGTGGAGATTTCAACATATTATTAAAAGGAATTATGCTTTACGATGTTAAATATTCTCGATATGAAACATTCTCTTTTTTCCGTGTTAGTGACCCAAATGTCTTACTGGAACATTAAAGAAAGACAAGAACATTCAAGAAAGAAGTTTCAAGACAGAACATTCAAGAAAGATGGCTCAAGAAAGAACATTCAGGAAAGAAAGTTCAAGAAAGAACATTCAAGAAAGAAAGTTCAAGAAAGAACATTCAAGAAAGAAAGTTCAAGAAAGAACATTCAAGAAAGACAAGAAAGAACATTCAAGAAAGAAGGTTCAAGAAAGAACATTCAAGAAAGAAAGTTCAAGAAAGAACATTCAAGAAATACAAGAAAGAACATTCAAGAAAGAAGTTTCAAGAAAGAACATTCAAGAAAGAAAGTTCAAGAAAGAACATTCAAGAAAGACAAGAAAGAACATTCAAGAAAGAAAGTTCAAGAAAGAACATTCATGAAAGAAAGTTCAAGAAAGAACATTCAAGAAAGACAAGAAAGAACATTCAAGAAAGAACGTTCAAGAAATAACATTCAAGAAAGAAAGTTCAAGAAAGAACATTCAAGAAAGAAGGTTCAAGAAAGAACATTCAAGAAAGAAGGTTCAAGAAAGAACATTCAAGAAAGAACATTCAAGAAAGAACATTCAAGAAAGAAGGTTCAACAAAGACATAAACGTATAATCAGAAGCCTTGCTGTTGGACGTAGTTTATCGTCTTACTCAGGACGCGGATTTAGTTTATCATCATACCCAGGACGCGAATATAGTCTGGGTGTTGTCCATAGCTTGGACCCTAACAGGTGCTACCACCCCGAGTCAGGGTGAACCTAGGAACACCAGCAATTAAGAGGAGGTTACACGCTCCTCAAAACATTCTGATCAGAGGCCTTGCCGTTGGACGTAGTTTATCGTCATACCCAGGACGCAGATATAGTCTGGGTGTTAATTATTTGCCCATAGCTTGGACCCTAACAGGTGCTACCACCCCGGGTCAGGGTGGACCTAGGAACACCAGCAATTAAGAGGTAGTTCCACGCTCCTCAAAACCTTCTGATCAGAGGTCTTGCTGTTGGCCGTAGTATATCTTTTTACCCAGGACGCGGATGTAGTTTATCGTCATACACAGGACGCAGACGTTGTTTATCGTCTTACCCAGGACGCGGACGTTGTTTATCGCCATACCCATGACGAAATTTAAGGGCTTGATGGAAACCAAATTCTCATAAAGACACATAAATGTCTCTTGATTTATTAATTGGTCCTGACAGGCTTATCAACAATTGCAGGTTATTTAAAGACAAAACATTTTTGATTGTGAAAAGTTTTGGGAGATAAAAATGATTTTCTGATGCAATTCTTACTATTTAACACCTAGCGGGGAGTTGATAATACGGATTCATACCTTTCCCCAATGTTATTTGCACGTTAGTGAATATAACGAAACTGACTGGAATTCGAACTCAGTTCTCCGATTTAAATTTCCGAGCTACTACTCATTACACCACCCGCACATCCCAGCATAAAGCATCTGGTATTTCCAATCCGTCAACCATCAATGTACTGACCAGGTTCAACGTTGCTTAACTTCAGTAGTTGGAAGAGAACCGGTGTTTCGACGTGATGTGACCGTAAGCCTGGGTGTCTAGAAACATCATAAATTAGTTCATCATCCAGAAAAATGCCAAATTCTGAGAGGATGGAATCATGAAGCTGCCAAAAATATCATCAATTTATAGTGAAAAAAATGTGACATGTATGTTTGAATAAATATCGTTACAAATATCTAAATATTGTCTTTCAAATTAACTTGGAATAAAACGCCAGGAACTTGTGGCCCAATATATAGGGTGTCCATAAAGTTCGTGTGCACTTTTAAAAAATTATAACTTCATTTGTATTTCCGATAGAAATAATTTGTAAAAAAGATTAGAAAGAAGTAAATCTATATTTTTTAAGCTTTTATTGAAATTTTACTTATGTTCCCACCTGTCCTCCATCATTAGCAATACAAAGGGTAATACGATTTCTTTCATTCCTACCTTATTTCCGTAAATTCTTATGGACACAAATACAGGGTGTCCGTAAAGTTCGTGTGCACTTTAAAAAATTTATAACTTTATTTGTGTTTGTAGAAATAATCTGTAAAAAATGCTATAAAGTCTAATGTACCTAGTTTTAAGTATAGCTAAAATAACTAATGTGTTTTCAGGCATTACTGTAAATCAGTTAGCAAATGTTTTCCGTGAACTGCAAAATCGTATTACCCTTTGTATTGCTAATGATGGGGGGCATGTGGAAACTTAAATAGAATTTCAATAAAACCTTAAAAAATATTGATCTATTCCTTTCTAATCCTTTTTACAAATTATTTCTATCGCAAATACAAATAAAGTTATAATTTTTTTAAAGTGCACACGAACTTGATGGACACCCTGTATAATCTTTTCAAGTCTTTTTCATTGAAGTTATTATCTAAGCGTTTGTCGATCTGGAAACACATCGCCTTCATAATGTTTACAGTATGTGTTTTTACCATGAATTCCCACATGTAAGTATTGAACAGATTAATTATTGCTTAACTTTGGGAAAGAAAGGAATGTTTTCAGTGGAATTTGACTATATTTTTGCCATAAAAGTAAATATTTTTGGGTAGTTTTTCATGCCTATAGATATTTTTTTCAATAATATCGATCGCTGTTTGGACTAATTTTGAAATGGAGGCTGGATTCTCTTGTTCTTTCGTCTCCTCGTCTATACAATTCGGCCAGTATCTTTCAACACTATCAATACTTAATAAATAATCAATAGCAACAGACAAATATATCGATTTCTTCTTTTCGCTTCTCCATTTTACAGTATTTGTTTTCTAAAGTTTCTAATAAGAGTGAAAGCGTAAAGATCAGACCAGACTCAAAATGGCGTTTTCCCATGAGCCTCTGGTTACACGACTGTCAGTTGAAGCGATAATTACTGATTTCCGAATTTCATTACTTGGCGATCGTTAGATTCCTTTTAAATATATTGATTACCATTCATTTTATCCCAAATTTCTTTTTAATGATGTATTAATTTCAAGTATATTAATTGCCGTTTGCCAGGGAAAAGAAATGGAACGCTATTCCATACAGATTACCGTCTAAATTTCTAACATATGTTTGTAAGTATAAGATGCGCCAAAATGATAACGTTAAGCTTTCAAAAATTGTATCTATGTGTGTTTACACGTCTGGACACGGTCAGTTAGGTTCTGAAGTTAATTCGGAAGACAATGTTGCGCCAATATTAACAGCGGAAAGAGAAAGACGAAGACGAATATTAACAGATTAGGGGATAGATAGATAGATAGATAGATAGATAGATAGATAGATAGATAGATAGATGCAACTGTCAACACACTGAAGCAAATATCAAATGAGCGTGTGTATAAATATATATATATATATATATATATAATTATTTATTTAAAAATATGATTCCAACACGTTACATAAGAGGTCTCATGTTTCAAAACAAGAGCCGAAAACTTCAAAATAATATTTGAATTAACTTGAGTTAAAGTAGGCTCTGTTCTATCTTCAAGCGAAATTATATATATATATATATATATATATATATATATATATATATATATATATATATATTGAACAATAAAAAATATTAAAAAATTAAAATCTTTAGACACACTGGGTTGTAGATTAATATTCTTTCGTTTTTTTTATTATTTCATTTAGATTCTTAGACTAGTTTCGACCAAAATGGCCATCATCGGGAGGAGAAATATTTCTGCTTGCTGGTAGCAGTAAACTACAGAAGTGAGTCTTTTGCTGGAGAAAATGAACTTTTGTCTGTAGTTTTCATTTGTTTTTTTATTTTTTTTATCTTTTTAACATGAATCTTTTAACAATCCTTGTGTTGGTCAAACAGTATAGGTAAGTACTAAAAAGTGTTAAAATAGATTCGTGATTTTCTCGCATTTCTTTTTATTATTTTTTTTCTTTCAAGTCTATGAAAACTAGTTTTGGTCTGTGTCACAATAAAAAAAAAGAACTTCCATTTTACGCTTTTTTGGTTTCTTTTTTATATTCTTTATTTTAATAAATTCTTTAACAAAAACTTCTATTTTGTTTTTCACAAGAAATCAACTTTTTAATAATTCCTTACTGAAATGTCTTTCCTATTTGAAACTTACCCTAGAGAGACGTGTATGTTATCAGCCATATTTTCTCATCTACACATGATCAAAGAAATTGAATCATGTTTTTCTCCACACACACACACACACACACACACACACTCTCTCTCTCTCTTTCGATCTCTCTCTCTCTCTCAAACAATATATATTTTGACACAATGACATGCAGAAAGTTTTTTTAAACATCCCATAAATAGTTATGACATTAGCTCAATAAGAAAACTCTTAAATGTACCCATTAGACAACTTTTTACTGTATTAAAACACCTGATTCATAACCTAGAGAAAAGAATAACATGGAGGTGTAAAACAAAGTGAATCACTTCTCAAAACAAAACAACAAATGTTTACTTAATATCAATTCGTACGAACGTATCCAGAAGTCCCTGATCGTGTTCGGAACTAGCAAAACATGAATATACCCACAGACATAACAAGGTAGCGACATATTTGCACTGAAAGATATGCAAGGAGCACAAAATCGAAACCACTGAGAGATGGTATGAGCACCAACCAAACACAGTTACCCAAAATAACGATGTAACTATCCTCTGGGATATGCCAATTCAAACTGAGATGGAAATAAAAACCAACTGACTTGATATTATCATAAAAGACAAGAAATTCAGGAAGTGTATATTTATTGACATAGCAATGCCATTTGAGAGAAACACCTCCATGAAAATTATCGAGAAATTGTCCAAATACAAAGACATGAAGATCGAGATTAACAGAATGTGGTGAATGAAGACTGAGACTGCACCAATAGTAATCGGAGCACTGGGCCTCGTGAGAAAAGGAATGGACAATTTTACTCACAGTCTCCCAGGTAACATCAACATACAATTTGCCCAGAAAATCGTCCTTCTAGGAATATCCCGTATACTAAGAAAAGTGCTATCAATTAAATGACAATTCTCCTATAGGGCCTAAGGACCATATTTTGGACCCAGTTCTACAGGACAGAAAGCAGGAAACATGACATACACAAATACTACTACTGCTACTACTACTACTACTACTACTACTAATAATAATAATAATTATAATAATAATAATAATAAGAAGAAGAAGAAGAAGAAGAAGAAGAAGAAGAAGAAGAATTTCCTAACTATGTTTGTAAAATAAGTAAAACTTTAAGAACGAAAATTACTATTAAAAATGCCTCTCATAATACAAACTATAGGAAAAATTATTTTTAATCCTCATTATCGAGGATAATTAGCAACCTTGATAATGTTTAAAGTATTAACTGAAAGATCTTGGGAGTGTCTACACTATCAACAGTTTCTCCACAAACTTTGTTCTAAAATAAGAAAAATTAAATAAATCAAATTCGCAGAATAATCCTTGTTTGTGATATTAAACGAAACACGCATAAAAGAAGAGCTGCTGACTAAATATACCAGGTGCGGCCTGTGAGTTTACCCAATATTTATTTTATCATAAAATAAAAAGTTTTGGGTTCAGATTAATGAAGGTTTACAAGTTGATTGTTATATGTATTGACAATACTTTACATAAATTTACAATTCAAAATGGCCACCCTTTGCTCACATCATAGTCCTTAATCTCTTCTCAACTGAAGGGCGTGTCTTCTTCACCTGTTTTCTCAAGTTGTACCACAACGTCATAAGAACTTCTTTCAGATCTGACAGGCTCGAATATGAGAAAAGTGAAACATCAATCTATAAAAGAGGTCCATATCGCAAAGTCCATAGGATTAATTTACCGGCTTGATGGAAGCCAAATCGACTTGTCATAAATACGCAGAAATGTCTCTGATATCAGTTCTGCGTCAAATTGGCCGTTTGTGCGGGAGCACTTACTTGATTGGAAGACACAGTGACTTCCAAATGGGGCTGGCAACCAGGGAAACATCTCCCTACAACATTTACTTGTAAACGATTCTATTCACTTTGATGCTGTCTTCAATGAACACCAAGAACAACACTGAAACATCAGAATCACCAACAACCCAAGCCATGACGATGTGTTAGTTTCAGTTACTTCAAATATCTGTCTATATTTCTGAGATGAGGCATTATGATTACTTGCATTATTTACATTACTCGGACTGTTATCCTCATTTTCATTGTCATATTCACAAAGTTTCGGCCTCTATATCTCTGAGATGAGGTATTATGATTGCTTGCATTATTTACATTAATCGGACTTTTATTCTCATCTTCATTACTATATTCACATTTCGGCCGTCGTACGTTCCGGCCATCTTCAGATGACTGGATATCTGAGATGAGGCATTATGATTACTTGCATTATTTACATTATTCGGACTGTTATCCTCATCTTCATTTCCATATTCACAACGTTTCGGCCTCTATATCTCTGAGATGAGGTATTATGATTACTTGCATTATTTACATTATTCGAACTGTTATCCTAATTTTCATTGCCATATTCACAACATTTCGGCCGTTGTACGCTCCGGCCATCTCCAGGTGATTGGATCTCTGAAATGAGTTATTATAATTACTTGCATTATTTACACTATTCGGACTGTTATTCTCATCTTCATTGCTATATTCACAACGCTTCGGCCTCTATATCTCTGAGATGACGTATTATGATTCCTTGCATTATTTATATTATTCGGACTGTTATCCTTATCTTCATTGTCATATTCAAAACGTTTCGACCCTTGTACGTTCCGGCTTTCTTCAGATCACTGGAATTTGGAACCGAACCATTTATTTTGTCCACCGGGGAAGATTATTCTAGTTCCATGTTCCATATCGCATCTTGATGTCTCAGTTATGAAAAAATGTTACGAAAAATGTAAATAATATACATAGTACATACATAAATAATATATATAGTACATACATAAATAATATACATAGTACATACATAAATAATATACATAGTACCTCATCTCAGAAATATAGACATATACTGAATAGTTCCGAGTAATATAAAGATAAGGACATTAAGGAATTGAAGCAACACATTAAAACAGGTAACGTGAGTGTTAAGGAAGGGAATAAGTATGTACTTATGGAGTATGTACTTTACCATTTATCAAATCCAGACGACGAACCAACCGTACGCTTATATGTCCCAAATCATCTTGAAGATTATACTACAGAACCAGGATAAAAATAGAGACGTCGGAACAGAGCAGAATGCGAGACCTATGAGGAACAAATACTTTTGGAGTCGTAAGTATAAGGACATCGCCAATCACATTAGTAGATGCGCCCCAATGTCAATCGAGAAATGCAGGAACCTAACCTGCCCTGATACAATTTTGTTAAGATTGCAGTTGATGTATCAGGACTTTTCTCTTGCGCATTATGAAGCGATCAATACATAGTTTTATTGATTTATATAGGGGATGACCTGAGGCATTTACCGTTCCTAATGAAAAAATAGTGAAGTCATCACTCGTTTATTTATAGATGAATTTTTTTCCCTAGTATCTGTGATCCGTTGCACTAAGTTTCAGATAACGGCACTGAAAACCTAAATTACATTATGAAAGAAACGCTGAAGATCGATCCCGTTACTACCTCGTTTTACCACCCCCAAATTAACGTTAAAGCGGAGAGTCTTCATCCACAACATATTAGCAAAGAGAGTATCCAATAAAGAAAGATCCTGTATGTATATTTGGATAAGACACTAGCAGCAAATCAGATTCAACGAAAACGAGATAACAAAGTTTTCACTATTTACATTATTCGGACTATTGTCCTCAACTTTGTCCCCATATTTATTACAACGTTTCGGCCGTTGTACACTCTGGCCGTCTTCAAAGACACATGGCACAGTGAGTAAAGGTGTTTGTTAGATCCAGTGACAGGAACCAAAGAGAGTGAGTTCAATACCCTGTTAAGGCAGTGGAGAACTTGGAGAGTGGAATTAACAGGAGATAACTGACAACTGACACCCATTAAACATGGCAGTTTACGCCAATGAGCGAAATAAAGGGTACAGTCCTACATTCCAACCACCTGAAAAAGGCCGTAGCGTACAACGGCCAAAATGTTGTAATAAATATGGCGACAAAGATAGGGACAATAGTCCGAATAATTTAAACAGTGTACATAATAACTCATCTCAGAAATATAGACAGATGCTGAATAGTTCAGAGCAATATAAACAGATACTAAAGAGCCGAAACTTTGTAATAAATATGTTGACAAATATGACGACAATAGTCCGAATAATATATACAGTGTACCTAATACCTCATCTATGAAATATAGACAGATACTGAATAGTTCAGAGCAATAGAAACAGATACTAAAGGGCCGAGACATTTTAATAAATATGACGACAAAGATGAGGACAATAGTCCAAATAATGTAAATAGTGTACATAATACCTCATCTCTGAAATGTAGACAGATAATGAAGAATGCCGGAGCGTACAACGGCCGAAACTTTGTAATAAATATGGCGACAAAGATGTGGACAATAGTCCGAATAATGTAAATAGTGTACATAATACCTCATCTCACCTCTTAAACTAATATATAATACCGACATGGTGTTACCTGGAGATAATATTTTACAACCTAAACGATCTTACTATGGAGAGGAACATCATCAAACAGCTTCCCAGGAACAGCATAAAGCTTTCGTTAGAATGAAAGCAAACGTATCTAAAGCCAAGAATATTCGGGAAATAAGAGTAGAGAAATTAGCTTTGAAATAGGAGAACTTTTAAGAGACACTGGAGAAGGTATTAAATAGATAAAAGATGGAAGCCATATTATACAGTTATAGGAAGAACAGGACCGGCCTCATAGAATTACAAATCAGCTTACGGGTGCGACTGCCAAGCACACGCTGTCGATCATCGCAATGCAAACGACGATGAATGGAATATTCCAGAAGGAGGAAATAGACTGAAGTGAAAGGTTACCTCACCGGCACCTATAAGTGACAGTGACTCAGAGGAGGGTATGATCGTAGATCCGCCACCCGATATAATCGATAGGTTTCGGAGGATGCGTGAAAACCCTGAAGAAGCATGCTATGTACCTCTGTTTGAAAGAGTAGAGATACAGAAGGAAATTCAGTGAATTAGGAATCCGAAAACGAAATACAGAAATGCATGTAGCTGTGAAAATATTAATGTAGCTAAGGGTGTTTTTTTGTAAATTTCTTTAAAACCGCCAAATAAGGAAGAGAGAGAAAAGATAATCGAGGAGATACGGAGGGAAAGTATGTTTTGATGTTCAAGAAAGGAAGAGAAGTGTGAAAAAAATTGAAAATCTGTTTGATAAGAATACGGATTTCTAGAAATAACGGGTATTAGTATGGTTTGCTTTGTTTTACAGCATATCAACCTCAATGAGTTAATTTATGACAAGACTTTTATTCCTGGTAATACTTTTTATCTATCTATCTATCTATCTATCTATCTATCTATCTATCTATCTATCTATCTATCTATCTCAGTATATATTGGCTTGGTTTGCTTTGTTTTACGGCATATTAACGTCAATGCGCTATTTAATGCCGACAAGATTTTTATTGTTGGCAATATTTTTTTATCTATCTATCTTGGAAACTTTATCTGTCTCTCTTGGTCCCTTCATATCTATCTATCTATGTATATATATATATATATATATATATATATATATATCATTATATATTGGTTTGGTTAGTCTTTTTTTACGGCATATCAACCTCAACGGCTTTTTCAATGCCGACAAGATTTTATTGCTGGTAATTTTTTAATTATTTTTCACAGTGTATTTCTGGCAATTTTTTTTCCAGAAATGTAATGCTGGTATATTTTTTTTTTTCAAAAATGTATTGCTGTTAATATTCTTCCAAAAAGTATTGCTGGCAATAATGTATTGCTGGTAATATTTTTTTCTTCAAAAATTTATTGCTGGCAATAAATTTTTACAAAAATGTATTGCTGATATTAATACCTATTTTCACACGTTTTGTCCCCAGTTTGGAGGTTATCTATTTGCCCATAACTGGGACCCTAACTGGTGTTACCATCCTAGGTCTGCGGTGCAAGAGTTCGATCGTTATCCATTGTTTATCCGTTATCATAAACACGTAAAACATTCGACGGAGAAAAACACATGAACATATTTAATTACCAAAGATGTTTTTTTCGTTTCACATCTTTTATTGCTACCCACTGTAATGTTAAAAAGAAGCCGTAAAATAATGTCTTGGTATAATCTTGGGCGTTCGGAAACTTTGATCTCATCTTTGTTGAAAGAAGTTCGTCCGTGGAACTCTCTTGAAAATGAAGATAAAAAAAGAAATCGACGAAAGAAATAACAAAACGAATACACGACTGATAACGGCGTTGAAAACATTTTTATCCTTAATGTCTGCCGTCTTGTGGACATCGCAATGATCTCTCTCTCTCGCTATATATATATATATATATATATATATATATA
>OZ010604.1:76708736-76751236 GCA_963932145.1 Acanthosepion lycidas | reverse complement strand
CTCTAAACTTCGTATGGTTGCTTTAATTTCGGCCACAAAGTTTGGAGAAGTATTCTTTGATACAGAATATATATATATATATATACATATATATATATATATATATATATATATGTATATATATATATATATATATATATATATATATATATTTAATTTGCAGACAGTACTGTTTCGCTGTATCACAGCTCCTCAGTACAACTAAATGCTTTAAGCCAGGATCGAAACCCGACCAACTTGGCGCCAGAGTTTTTACCACTGAGCTATCATCACTCGATAGAGAGAAACAGCTAATTCTAGTGAATTGTTTTTTACGAATGTAAATAAACGCCAATCAGTCAAAGGCCTCCAATTCATTTTACTGAAGTGCTTTGTATTAGCGCAGGTGGCTGTTGTTTATAGAATCAACTTATCTCTCAACAGTGTTCGATTGAAATATATTTTTCGAAAGCTTATATATATATATATATATATATATATATATATATATATATATAGAGAGAGAGAGAGAGAGAGAAGGTGATAGATAGATAGATAGATAGATAGATAGATAGATAGATAGATAGATAGATAGATAAAAATGGAGTAACTGAAAATAAAAAATAAGCAGACTTAAATTGATTTGAAGAGACTGACATATATATATATATATATATATATATATATATATATAGAGAGAGAGAGAGAGAGTGAGGAAGAGATTGAAAGAGGGAAGATAGAAAGATAGATAAATAAGGAGTGGCTAAAAATACAGATAAGAAGTAGATATGAAGAAACTGAGATAAAGAAAGAAAGGAAGAGATAGATAGATAGATAGATAGATAGATATGAATTATATATATATATATATATATATATATATATATATATATATATATATATATGATGGAAATAAAAGTATAAAACTTAATATTTCGAGACATATTAAAAACGGACGAAGCAACCGGTTTCGCTCCCGCTCCTCAGGCTTCAACGAGAGATTTAATTTAAAATTAACACAGAAAAATGTACAATAAAAGGAAGTTGTTGGAGGAAAAAAATGTCTTCGATCTTAGAAGATACTTCAAAATTTACTAAACAAGGATCTGCTGATAGCTGTGATGGCACTACTTCAGGTGAAGAAAAATTTCAAAAATAACTTCTGAAGTGGGTAAAGTCAGGGCTAACTCCAAAAGAAATCGCCAATGAAATCCGTCCTTCCGGTTCGATTCGTCCTCGTTTGTATGGTCTCCCGAAAATCCATAAAGAAGGTGTACCATTACTACCAATTTTATCTATGATCGGTTCAGCCCAACCCAAGGTAGCTCAATGGCTCTCCACACTTTTGGATCCTGTGTTGCAGTGCTTGGATGGATATTGTATAAAGGATTCCTTTTCCTTCGTCGACCGCGTTACGAAATTTGTCTTCTTCTGGTAAGTTCATGTGCTCTTTTGATGTCTGTTCCCTGTATACTTGTGTACCTTTAATGGAAACCATTGATATTTGCTGTGATTTTCTTTATCGCAGTTCATTGACTCCACCTATTATTCCTGAGTCAATATTTTGTGAATTGATGAAATTTGGCACGTCCTCCGTCGAATTTAGTTTCAACAACACCATGTACCGACAGATTGACGGAGTCGCTATGGGCTCGCCTTTGGGTACGGCACTTGCCAATATATTTGTTGGCTTTCCCAAAGAAAAGATACGAAAGAGTTCACTTTGTCCTCAAATGTATTGTTGGTATGTTGATGATACCTTTTGTTTATTCAACAGTGAAGTTGAGTCTGATAAGTTTCTTTCGTTTTTAAATTGTATCCATCCAGCACTGAGGTTTACTGTTGAGAAAGAATCCAATCTTCAATTTGCTTTTTTGGATGTATTAGTACATCGTACATTAACAGGTTTTCTCACTCCTATTTATAAAAAACCTACTTTCGCAGGGTTGTGTACGCGTTGGGACTCTTTTTGTCCCACTAAGCGCAAGATTAACATTATTAAAACCCTCCTACATAGAGCATTAAAGATCTGCTCTGAGCCCTTCTTGAACGACGAAATCGACTTTATTAAGGATAACCTATGTAGTGTGGGTTATCCTCTTGATACTGTTAATTCAATTATCTGCAGTAAAGTTGAAGAGTTCAGAAGTGCCGAGCTCTACACTGTCAAAAAATGCCCCGTTTACCTCCGATTACCCTGGATTGGTACCAAATGTGAAAAAATAGCTAAACAAATTTCATCCAATGTTCGTCGTTGTTTTTTCTCTGGCGAAGTTCGGATTATTTTTCAAACTCGGCCTATGTTTCGTTCTGCGTGTAAAGACGTTCTCCCTCCCCATCAAATTAATTCAATTACTTATAAATACGTTTGTAGTTGCGGAGCCGACTACATAGGGAGAACAACTCAACGCTTAGACATGAGAATAAAACAACACGTCCCTACTAAAATTAGAAATCACACCTTGCCGTTGAATTGACTCGTCATATGCGAACACCTATTAAAGAACAGAGATTGTGCAGCAAAATTTAGTGCTGACAGGTTCACTATAAAGTCGGACGACCGGCTGACCGGCTCATCGGTTGATCGGTTGAACTCTCTTCCTTCGGGCGGGGAGGAACCCGAACGAGTCTACGCCGAAGGGCGGAGACTCGTTCGGGGAGGTAAACCGACCCTGAACCCGTTTATACGGTTCAAAGGGCATATTTTTGGCCGATCCCATGAGCTCGGAGATCCCACGTTAAACCAGCCTTATGCCACATGATACCCTCGTGGGGGTGTGACTAAATACTAATGCTGACTGGTTCACCGTGTTGTCCCGGTCACACTTTATTTCATCTAAAGGTTCTGGAGGCACTTTACATCGGGTCCCTTAAGCCTTCTTTATGTAAACAACGTGAGTGTTTGTTGGGGCTCGCTGTTATTTGCCTCTAGTTCCTTTTGCTATTTTTTTCTCCTCCCACAACTTCCTTTTATTGTACATTTTTCTCCCGTTGAAGCCTGAAGAACGGGAGCGAAACCGGTTGCTTCGCCCGTTTTTAATATGTCTCGTAATATTAAGTTTTATACTTTTATTTCGATCATTAAATTTTGTACCTACAAAAATATCTTTAAGTACATATATATATATATATATATATATATATATATATATATATATATATATATATATATATATATATATATACAAAGGCAGATACTAATCTAGCTAAATTACCGCAAAGGTTGTACTTCATGAATCAATGGCAGAACAATTCCTGATTATTTGTAAACCATTTCCATGGATTTTGAATAGATTTTTACAAGGTATTTTACTTTCGCTATCGCATTTCCTATCCGCTGTTGAAATTCTTTGCAGGCATTTGATACTCTGCACCTTCTTGTTGCTTATATCTGCAATTCATAACTTGCATAATAAATTCTTTTAAGTGATTGCACAATAAATTAAAACACTTCTAAGATTTTCCTAATATGGCACTGTTAATGTTTGCATCAATCCAATATTTTCTATCAGAACATCAGACAACCTCAAGTAGTTGTCCTATTTTTGATCTCCAACGATAGACTCATCAATCCGTTAATTTCCGAAGCGTTAAACTAATTCGCTTTCACATTTGTCTTTCTTGAAAGTCATTGTAGGTTAGAACTGAGCAGTCTGATTTCGTTCTCTGATGTCAGAAGAGTTAGGCTGAGCAATCAGTGGTGAAAGACGAGAGTCCATTCGATTTGTGCGACCAAAGAGAAAATCGCGCTGTAAAGAAATGTCGTAAGCAAAGCATGAAGAAAGGAAGCACTAAACGAACAAAGGAGAAGAGAAGAGCGGAAAGTAATGGAAAGAGAAAAAGATGGTGGCAAGAAGGCAGAAGAAAGGAAGGAAGAAGCAAATAAAGCGTGATATGAATAAAGGAGGACAGTAGAAAGAATAGGGAACAGAAAATAAGGGATAAAATGAATAAAAAGGGACAAAGAGAAAAGACTCAAGAAAAAGTCGTTGTAAATAAATGAAGAAATAAAAGAAAAAAATGATTGAAAATAACAAAGAAAAGAAAAAAAAGTAAAAAGAAGGAATAAAAGAAAGAAAGAATGAAAGAAAGTACGAAACAAGAAAGAATGAAGAATAAATGAATGAAAGAAGCAAACAATGAAAGAAATAAAGAAAAAGAAAAGAAACAAACAAACCAAAAAGGAAGGAAAGAAAGAATAAAAAGAAGAAAGAAAAAGAAAGAAAGCTTCAAAAACAAAAAACCGTAGAAGAACAGGAATATGAAAGAAAAAAGAAAAATAGTTAAGATGAATAGTAGATAAGAAAAGAAAAGGTAAGAAAGAAAGGGAAAAGAAATGAAGACGTGTCAGAAAAAGAAAGAAAGAAAGAAAAGAAAAAGAAATGAAGGTGTGTCTGAAAAAGAAAGAAAGAAAGAAAGAAAGAAAAGAAAAGGAAATGAAGACGTGTCCGAAAAAGAAAGAAGGAATGAAAAGGAAATGATGACGTGCCAGAAAAAGAAAGAAAGAAAGAAAGAAAAGAGAAGGAAATGAAGACGTGTCTGAAAAAGAAAGAAAGAAAGAAAAAAAGAAAAGGAAATGAAGGCGTGTCTGAAAAAGAAAGAAGGAAGAAAAAGGAAATGATGACCTGTCAGAAAAAGAAAGAAAGAAAGAAAGAAAAGAAAAGGAAAGAGAAGGAAATGAAGACGTGTCGGAAAAAGAAAGAAAGAAAGAAAGAAAGAAAGAAAGAAAGAAAGAAAAGTAAGAAAAGGAAATGAAGGCGTGTCTGAAAAAGAAAGAAAGAAAAAAAAAGAAAAGGAAATGAAGGCGTGTCTGAAAAAGAAAGAAAGAAAGAAAGAAAGAAAAGAAAGAAAAGGAAATGAAGGCGTGTCTGAAAAAGAAAGAAGGAAGAAAAAGGAAATGAAGACCTGTCAGAAAAAGAAAGAAAGAAAGAAAGAAAGAAAGAAAGAAAAGAAAAGGAAATGAAGGCGTGTCCGAAAAAGAAAGAAAAAAGGAAAAGGAAATGAAGACGTGTCAGAAAAAGAAAGAAAGAAAGAAAGAAATAAAAAAAGTGAAGGAAATGAAGACGTGTAAGAAAAAGAAAGAAAGAAAGAAAAGAGAAGCAAATGAAGACGTGTCTGAAAAAGAAAGAAAGAAAGAAAGAAAAGAAAGAAAAGGAAATGAAGGTGTGTCTGATAACGAAAGAAAGAAAGAAAGAAAGAAAGAAAAGAAAGAAAAGGAAATGAAGGCGTGTCTGAAAAAGAAAGAAAGAAAGAAAAGAAAGAAAAGGAAATGAAGGCGTGTCTGAAAAAGAAAGAAAGAAAGAAAGAAAGAAAAGAAAGAAAGAAAAGGAAATGAAGGCGTGTCTGAAAAAGAAAGAAATAAAGAAAAGAGATGGAAATGAAGACGTGTCTGAAAAAGAAAGAAAGAAAAAGAAAAAAAGAAAGAAAAGCAATGAAAATGAAGAGAGTGTCTGAAAAAGAGGAAAAAAAAAGCAAAAAGTAAATTAAGATTTAAAGACGTGCCTGAGAAAGAAAGAAAGAAAGAAAGAAAGAAAGAAAGAAAGAAAGAAAGAAAGAAAGAAAACGAGAAAGTTTACAAAAACAGAGGTGGAGAAAAAGAAAATATAAAGTATTAAATGAAAGGAAAGTTGAATAAAAATCCAAGAGAAACTAAAAGCCAGACACAGAAAAAGAAAAAAGAAAAAAGAAAGAAAGAAAGAAAGAAAGGAAGGAAGAAAAAAGAAAGAAAGAAAATGAAAAAAGAAAGAAAAGCAGTGAAAATGAAGACGTGTCTGAAGATGAATAAAGAAAGAAAGATAAAAAGAAAGACAGAAAAGAAAGAAAGAAAACGAAAAAAGAAAGAAAATGAAGAACTGTCTGAAGAACAGAAAAAGTAAAAAGAAATTAAGAAAGAAAGCGAAAGAAAGAAAAAGAAAAAGAAAAGCAATGAAAATGAAGACATGTCTGAAGAAGAGAAAAAAAAAGAAAAAAAAGAAATACAAAAGAAAGAAAGAAAAAGAAAAAAGATAAGCAATGAAAATGAAGAAGTGTCTAAAGAAGAGAAAAAGAAAGAAAGAAAGAAAGAAAGAAAGAAAGTGTATATGGAGAAAAAAGAACTAGAAAAATGAAGGAATGAAGGTGAACACAGGAATTGTGTTTGTGCAATGAACTGTTGCTTATGTTGACTCAGTGGTCAATGTTTCATGAGAGGGCGAGACACGACGAGACAAGAAAAGGTGGGAACGTAAGGGTTAGAATGATTCTTAGTGTTGCGTATCTGATTACGACGTCATGTGCCTGCCGTCGGCTTCGTGAACGAACCAAAAGAATTGATAGTGAAATAAAAACGACCAAGAAGTAAGGAGATCAGTATGAAAGAAATGGCAGAAATCGGAATATTGCAGGTCGGTAAGAAAGATAGGCAAGAATGAGATCACGTTACACAACGAGCTGCAGATCAGTAGATATTTGGTGGAAGCAATCAGCCGCCATATTTGCATTGAAGGAAGATTTAGATTCATTGTCGCCTATGGAAATTTAAACACGAAAAAGAATTTGAACAGATGAGAAATATATATATATATATATATATATATATATATATATATGTGTGTGTGTGTGTGTGTGTTTGTGCGCGCACCCGCGTGTGTGTATTTAGTAAGCATTTTTTCATTAATGCACATTTCAATAAATAATATAGACCAGTTTTTGTCTGTTTATTTTGTGCAAATTTTTTCATATTGTCTGATAAGCTTAATAACATTATCATTAAAAGATGAAAGAAAATCACCATATTGATACATGTTTTTTAATCCTATCTAAGCTTTCGGCTTACATAGGCCATCATTAAAGTTGACAATTACAATATATTAAACAATACACGGATAAAAACAATAATGATAGTCTGTTTTTGTTGCATGAAAGATTTTCAAGGAACAACAAAAATCATGTATACGAGACGCTGGAAGCGAAAATCGTCCCGCAGCTCATGACATCACACATAACCATGCGAGAGTGAAAACGGGAAGTATGCGAAGCCGTTGGTATAAACCAATGGCTTCTGTTATCAATTATATTCATTTAAGAATATTTGTGGAGATTTCATAGTTTATTTTGTTTAGGTTATATTTCTGAACGAGTTTGCCGTTGTTTGGAAATCATACATACAAACAAAAACAGACTATCATTATTAAGCTTATCAGACTATATGAAAAGAATTTACATAAAATAGACAAAACTTATCTATATTATTTAATGAAACATACATCAATATATATATATATATATATAGAGAGAGAGAGAGACAGTATAGGATTGATTTATACGGAATAAATTCCAATAACTAAAAATATTATTCGTAAAAGAGTACTCAGTACAGAGTAGAGCAAATATAATTTATTTGATTATTATAGCATTAAAATGTTATAAAATCACTACAAAAATAGCCATTTTGTTTCAACACTTCTGGTGTATTATCAACTGATGGTTTTGACTGTAGAATATCACTTGATAAGACACCAGAAGTCTTGAAACAAAATAGATATTTTTGTAGTGATTTTATGACGTTCATGTTATAATTTTCGAATTACACACACACACACACACACACATGTATATATATATATATATATATATATATATATAGAGAGAGAGAGAGAGAGGCGTGAACGTGCATACATTTTTCTAATTTCGTTTGATTAAGAATGTAAGTATATTAAAGATTTTTATTTCATAGTAAGAATAATGAATTTATTTTCTTTAGAAAAAGTAACATAAGTAGTAAGGTTTAGTTATCGAATTATGAGATTAGTATTTAAGACGTCAAAACATTGGATTGAACTACGCAAGAATTAGTCCAGCTTTACCTCGTTATGAATTCCGGGGAAATAGCGCGAATCAAAACCGGATGAAGCAAAAGACAAGACTATATAGGAGGGAAAGGTGAAAAGCTTTTATTTCATTGGCTGATAATGACCGACGTATTTCAATAAGAACGGTCGGACTCCTAGCCATATCTGAATTATTATTATTTTTATTTTTTGCTATGTCGATAGCGCGACGTTATCAAGGAAGCGGACTGGCCCTTTTGGAATCAGGTCGGGGTTTGTGTTTGAGCCGATATGATGCAAAACCCGAAATCGGCGATGAAGTTAGTGCATCACTGAAGACCACCCTTGATGCATCTGATATGTATTATTCAACTAAGGCCTTTTCCATAGTATGCATAAATATTTGATATTATAAACCGATCACTGCATTTCTCAATGATACTTTTGTATTTTTATTTGGTAGGAAACGCAGAAATAATTGTTAATATATATATATATATATATATATATATATATATATATATATATATATATATATATATAAATTATGTGGTGCACTTAAATTTATATTACATGGAATCATTCAAAGTAAATTAATAAAGTTAATGATATAAAATGGTGAAATCCCTTCACTAACTAGATTTTAAATTGCATTAACCCACTAATCAATCGATGAATGTTATGATCTTTGTATTTTAAAATTATAAACTGTATTATGTCTTTCTTAAATAGGCAAGTACTTTCAACGGTTCTAGCGGTCATCATCAGGCATGGAAACTATTTTGTTTCTGGTAAAATTCAGGTAGCATCCGAGACGAACAAATATAATTAAAATCAGAGCCTGCATATTTCGATTTGGATTATATTTTTTCGTCTCAGATGCTACCTGGATTTTGGGGCTGGGGGTGGGGCTTAAATCATCCAGCCAACATCTAAAATGGCAAAACAAAAAAAAAACTTGTTTCACTTTATTTGAGCACTTTTTTGCTTTCCAGGTGAGAATTTTTTTTTTTTTTTCCATTTTAGATTTTGGCTGGATGATTTACCCTACTCCACCCCACCAGCCGTGCAAGTTTGGTTTGCTTGCCAAGTTGAACTCACCCGTTGGTATATAGGGTTTTCATCTTATGACAATTCACTGGTTACCTGATGATTGCGTGAGAACACATGAAACCAAATGTAATGACTGGTCATTGCTGACCTGGTTATTTGAATTAATATTCAAAAGCTCTGCCATTTCTTGTGGCATCGAGCACTTTTATGCCAGAAGGGTGTTTTGGGGCAGACTCTACTCAGAGCTGCTCATTTATACCCTTGATATATATATATATATATATATATATATATATATATATATATATATATATATATATATATCCCGCAAGAAAACATTGTTTTTAATAAATGTTGTTTATTGACACTGTTTACACCATTAGAACTATTGCCCTCGTTTTTATTGCCATATCCACCACGTTTCGGCCGTTCTACGATCCGGTCTTCTTCAGGTGATATTTTTAAGAATTTCGAACAAAACTCCAGTCGAAGCGGGTAGATTGTTCTAATTTCCTGCGCCATGTCTTAAGATATTTTAGTTTTACTTAGATCCGAATGTTCGGTTTGAAATTCCAACAAATATCACCTGAAGAAGGCCGAAGCGTACAAAGGGCGAAACGTCGTGAATATGGTAATACAGATAAGGACAACAGTCTGAACAATGTAAATGGTATAAATCGTTACAATATCTCATTTCAGAAATATAGACAGATCCTGAAAAAATTTTGTTTTTTGTTAATATTTTACTTAGTTTTTTGAAGGTACCTTTCATTATTCCAATGCCATATTGGCCACGGAATATACATTTTTCAAGTTATTCTATATGGCGTGGCATGTGGAACTAGAACAATCTACCAAGGTGGATGAAATAAAGGGTTCAGTTCGAAATTCCAATCACCTGAAGAAGGCCAGAATATACAATGACCGAAACGTTAGCAATATAACAATAATGATCAGGACAACAGTCCGAATAATGTAAATAATGTAAATTATTTTATATGATTTAGATTCTGTGGCATAGACTCAAAAACATTTAGCACAAATTAAAATATTACAAAACCTAGGACACGTATTATCAATGGATCATATGCCGATGGACAAACTGAAAATAACCATTAGAAATGTCACCAACCACTCGCAAATATCTTCCCTAGCAAATCTTAAAAAAAAATTAAATAAATTAAAAGGGCTCGCTAAATCGTATCTTGAGATTATGGTCATCTCGAGAAATTGTATCTTGAGGGTATGGTTCCCGGGGAAATTATATCTTGTGGGAATGATCCCTGGAGAAATTGTATCTTGAGGGTATGATCCATAAAGAAATTGTATCAGGAAGGAATGGTCCCTGAAGAAATTGTATCCCAAGGGAATGGCACTTGGAGAAATTGTATCTTGAAGGTATGGTCTCTGGAGAAATGGTATCTTTAAGGTATGATCCCTGGAGAAATTATATCTTGAGGGTATGGTCCATGAAGACATTGTATCTTGAAGGAATGCTTACTGAAGAAATTGTATCCTGAAAGAAAGGTACTTGGAGAAATTGTATCTTGAGGGTATGGTCCCTGGAGAAATTGTATCTTGAAGGTATGATCCCTGGAGAAATTATATCTTGAGGCTATGGTCCCTAAAGTAATTGCATCCTGAAGGAATGGTCCCTGAAGAAATTTATTTTGAGGGTATGGTACTTAGAGAAATTGCATCTTGAGTATATGGTCTCTGGAGAAATTGTATCTTGAGGGTATGATACTTGGAGAAATTGTATCTTGAAAGTATGGTCCCTGAAGAAATTGTATCCTGAAGGAATGGTCCCTGAAGAAATTGTATCTTGAGGGTATGGTAATTGGAGAAATTGTATCTTGAAGGTATGGTCCCTGAAGAAAGCTAGAGAAAAACAAAAACATAGATAACATTATTTTAGGCCATCAACATATTTTGGGCAGTTAAGCTTACTCAAGATTTTAATAGATGAAGGGATATAAGTCATTTTTAATATTTGTTGTAACCGGAATCGGTGACTAATGAATAGCTCCTATCTACACACATCCTTCATACTTTTTGCCTTTCGTTCACCCTTCTTTAATTGTAGGAGGTGCGACGATTTAATTCCTGTAAAGGTCCTGTGAAAATATAGTTTTCGTACCTGGTCACTATTGATTACTGTAACCTTCAAAGTATTCCTCGTGAAACGATACACTTCGTGAGACGATGGTGACATTGATGAAAACATTATTGAGAGTCATTTTCCAAAATACTTTCCAGTAATATGATCAAATGCTCGATAAATACTATGGTATTTCTTGCGATTGATAGTGGATTTGCTTTCTCCACGGTGATTTATTACGACACCACCTCTGGTTAGCTGGTCTTTGTCTCGTCTAGAGTTCTTCCGCCAAGACAGAATTTATTTAGAGCTGCAAGGAACATAAAATTGTGCGAGCCATGATCGCCTACGTCCTGGTGGGGAAACTGCACTTAAAATTGATCACATGTTGTAGGCTGTCGTCAAATCTTTATTCTTTATCAATTTTTGAAATAACTTCTGTCTTTAGATTCCCAAGACTTATTTTTATTTTTATTTCTATTTTCACTCCCTTTTCCTTTTTTTCAAACCTATTTTTATGAATATTTCTTTCTTTTACTACTTTTACACACATTCTTCCTGCTCCTAGCATAGTTACACCATCTTATGTGGTTAATTATGTGGGTCAAAGCGGTATATGGCGACTGTAGTCTTCTACCCCCTAACGAATTGAATAAATTGTGTTTCTATGTTAATCTCCACCGCAGTTTTCATGTCAATGCAACACATTTGCTGTGTCTCTGTCTCTTATTGAATATCAAATCAGCCGTATTTTCACGAGGATAAACGTTTTTCTAACATTAATAGGACAACGAATATGGTATTTATTAACTATTTCATTGTCTACTATGTGGAAATTTTACTGACTACTTATCAGTGATAAATATTCGGTAAATTTTTTTTTATCAAATTTCGGCTTCTCGCTAAATGCTGATTCGTCAATTCGTGGACCAATTAAAAAGTACTGCTCCATCTTTTGTCTCCATTATTTTTTGTCTTCCAGATTTTAACATCAATTGACGCTATCAATTATTTCGTATTTCAAAAATAAGATATATTTTCAACAAACTGGATGGCTGTTATTTTAATTAGAAGATCTGCTACACGTACAATGTAGCAAACCTGTCACATCTTTTGTCCTTTATCTCCCTGATACCACGCAGTTTTGTTTTATTCACCTGTCGCTTCATCCATTGTTTTACCTCCAGTTTCTTTCCTAATCTCCTCCTTTCAACACTATTCATCTTTTCTTTCCATCTTCTTTTCTTTTAGAGCGTGCATCATCCGATTTTCCCACCATTTTTACTACTTTATTTACTTTCTTGTGTTGTTATTTCTTTCTTCTTCCTTTTTCTCTTTCTCTTGATTTCTTTCATTTTTCTCCTTCCTTTCTTGCTATCCTTTAATCGTGATTATTTCTGGCCTTTTGATTCTCCAATTTTTCTTTCTTTCTTTCTTTCTTTCTTATTTCCTTCTTTCCTTCTTTTCTTTCTTTCTTCTTTCTTTCTTTCTTTTTTATTTCTTTCTTTCTTCCTTCCTTTCTTCCTTCCATTCTTTCTTTCTTCCTTTCTTTCTTTTTTCATTTCTCCCTTCCTTCCTTTTTTCTTCCTTGCTTCTTTTCTTATTTCCGTCTTTTCTTTTTTTCTTTCTTCCTTCTTCCTTTCTTTCTTTTTTCTTTCTTTCTTGCTTCGTCTTTTAATTATTTTTACTTTTCTTTCTATATATTTAGCTACGTTTTCTTTCTTTCTTTCTTTCTTCATTTCCTCCTTCTTTCCTTTCTTTCTTATTTCCTTGTTTTCTTCTTTCTTTCTTTTCTTTCTTTCTTTCCTCCTTCTTCTTTTCTTTCTTTCTTTCCTTCTTTCTTTGTTCTTTCTTTCTTTTCTTTCTTACTTTTTTCTTTCTTTCTTTCTTCCTTCCTTTCTTCCTTCCATTCTTTCTTTCTTCCTTTCTTTCTTTTCATTTTTTCCTTCTTTCCTTTCTTTCTTTCTTTCTTTCTTTGTTCTTTCCTTCTTTTCTTTCTTCCTTCTTCCTTTCTTTCTTTCTTTCCTTCTTGCTTTGTTCTTTTTACTTTTCTTTTTTCCTTCTTCCTTTATTACTTTTTTCTATCTTTCTTACTTCCTTCCTTTCTTCCTTCAATTCTTTCTTTCTTTCTTTTTCATTTCTTCCTTACTTCATTTCTTCCTTCTTTCCTTTCTTTCTTATTTCCTTCTTTTCTTCTTTCCTTCTTTTCTTTCTTTCTTTCTTTCTTTCTTTGTTCTTTCCTTCTTTTCTTTCTTCCTTCTTTCTTTCTTCCTTTTTTCTTTCTTTCTTCCTTCCTTTCTTCCTTCCATTCTTTCTTTCTTCCCTTCTTTCTTTTTCATTTCTTCCTTCCTTCCTTTCTTTCTTCTTTCTTTCTTTTCTTCTTTCCTTCTTTTCTTCTTTCCTTCTTTTCTTTCTTACTTCTTCCTTTCTTTCTTTCTTTCCTTCTTTCCTTGTTCTTTCCTTCATTTCTTTCTTCCTTCTTCCTTTCTTACTTTTTTCTTTCTTTCTTTCTTCCTTTCTTTCTTCCTTCCTTTCTTCCTTCCATTCTTTCTTTCTTCCTTTCTTTTTTCATTTCTTCCTTCCTTCCTTTCTTCTTTCCTTCTTTTCTTCTTTCCTTCTTTTCTTCTTTCCTTCTTTTCTTTCCTCCTTTTTCCTTTCTTTCTTTTTTCTTCCTTTCTTTCTTGCTTCGTCTTTAAATTATTTTTTCTTTTCTTTCTATATATTTAGGTACGTTTTCTTTCTTTCTTTTTTTCTTCTTTTCTTTCTCCTTTTCTTTCTTTCTTTCTTTCTTCGCCTTTTGTTTATTTTCCTTCTCATCTATATAAATAAATGCGAATATCAGTGTGTCACTTTCTTCAACTTTAATCCTGGAGGCTGTAACCCAACATGTCATACCATTTTGGAATCAGGCCGACTCCGAGAACAAATTAAAAACATTCCGGGTCGGATAAAGATCCGCGATCCTAAAATTTTGGATTTCTAAGTTTTCATTACTACGATTGATTTGGGCGATTTTTACGTGATTTTTTGTCACGAAATTTTTCGTACGATAACAATTTTTATAACTTGGAAATAAATTTAGGAATAACTGAAATTAATTACTAAATCCAGCGAAAGTCACCCATGAAATAAAAATAATTGTTTGTACGGAAAGTAAGGACCTACGTACATCAAATTGTCTTTAAATTATGTGGCGACAGAAGAACTTTTAAAAGGTAAGCTTAGATATTAATGCAATACTTAAATGCGGCAATCAATTTGAGTTCTTCTGAAGTTTATTATTGCCTATCGCATACGACAGCAGTATGCTTCTCAAAAAAAAAACTCTGCCAATGGAGGATCAGAGAGCAATCAAAAGAGCCAAGTCTGCAGCGAGGAAAAGAAAATCCCGTCCAAATGAAAACCCAGACCAAACAGTACCCAATATGGCGACTTTTAAGCTAGTACTATATATTTCGCTATTTTTTCTTTCTCTATTCATTTATTTCTTAATTAATCTTTTAATTCATTTTCCTTCTCGTTTTCTATATGTAATGGGATTTCAACTAGGTGTTTACCTGTTTGAATATGTTAGCTATAAGCGAAATAATCTATAAATTAAAGAGTCAGACGAGAGTAATTTGACTACTGATCCTGTGTCGTAGAACAAAACTATACAACATTATGGCGTCGGCGATAGGATATTTAAGGCGCTTTCACGAAACAGAGGTCATCGAAACTTGGAACCTGTGTTTTGCATCCCAGGCTAAAATTTGAAAAAAAAACAGTAAGGCAAGAGGCGAAGAAAATGAAATAAACGAGACCGTCATAACTTCGGTATGTTGTGAAGCCATAATGAAAATGTCTGTTATGAAAATTCGTAGAATTTGACTTTCATCGAAATATCAGAAATTATAAGAAGAAACTTACGACAATTTTTCATAGCGGAGACAACCAAATTTCTGTCTATTAAGCAGAAACATGATGAATCAATTATACAATATCTTAAACAGATTAACAGAAGCTAACAGATTTTGCGTATTTTAGAAACAGTGAACTCAAGTTTTCACTATTAAGAAGGAATTGATTCAGTTACAATTGATTGAAGCTATGGCTCATACATTTCATAGATATACGATATTGGAAGAATTTCAATTGAATAATTTGTCTCTAACTGCATGTAAGGAAGTTATACAACAAACAGAACTGATTAAAAAGTAAGATTCTACTGAGGACAATGCTGAAATATACAGTATAGAAAAAGGAATGTAACAAATGAAAATACTGTAAGTATGAGCATGAAATTGACAGAAAAAAAGTACCTCGGATATTGAAAAATTTTCTATAACCGCGGAAGAAAAAATATTTTCAGTCTATATGCAAAATTAAAAAGAAAATAGACATAAAAAAAGTCGAAAAAGAAAGAATTGAGGATGTTTTACCAATACTAAGGAAAAGAATCCTTTAAAAAAAAAATAAATGGCATGACATCTCCAATGCAAGTAGATACTGGGAGTGAGGTTACACTTATCGGAAGAAATTTCTGGGAAGATATGGGTAAACCGAAATTGCGAAATAATCATCTAAGTTTGAGACAATTCAATGGCTTTTTTAGAAATAAAACTTTTGGCTACTTCAATGACACTTTTGAAACATCTGACCGATTTGAAATTATTCTCATAGTGGAATGTAAAATAATTCATGAATTACTAGGAACAGATCTTCTAAATGTAGATAAATCGAAATTAGTCAATACAGTGAAATCAGAAAAAGTAAAAACGGGAGTATAAAGTAAGCATAGAATTAAATGAAAATAGTGCCCCTCCTATTCTAAATCCTGTAAATTACCTATTCACCTTCTATCTTTAGTGGTTGCTAAGTTAAAGAAAATGGTAGAGGAGGGAATTTTGAAGCATGTTCCTTCAGGTGGCAGTAAATGGGCTTCTCCCATTGTAGTTTTGCGAAAATTAGATGGAGACTTAAGAATATGGCGTGATTTTAAAATAGGCGTACATCATAAAATATGTTCGAATTTGTTTACTATTTCCAATATTGAAACTGTTATCCATAAATTATTTAAAATTAATTTTATTGGAAAAATTTGCTTGAAATCTGCCTATAATCAAATATAGATTGATGATAAACTGAAGGTAATTACGACAATAACCGCCATAGGATTATTAAGATGGACGATAATGCCTTTTGGAGTGGAAACGGCAAGTGCCTTTTTTCAGAGAGCAATGGGAAACATGTTTACTGATGAAATTATTAACCTGAATGTGGTAAACTAGGGAAGGTAAATGAATAGAATAATCACACAAAGGTTGGTAATGAACGATAATACTTAGGACAAGAACAACACTTATAAGATTCGCCAGCGGCGCGTAGAAGTAGTCAACTGCTAAAAGTGAGTCAAGTGAATTCCACAATGAATCTCTAACTGCAGACGGTATCTACCAACTGCCCCATGAAGTCAGATATGGCACAAGGTCGAATTTAATGTGGAGTTCCCGAGCCTGTAGTCTCAGCCAAAAATTACTCGTAGACCTCTTTTCTTTCTTTTTTCTTTCATTCTAGCTTACGCCCTTTTTCTTTTTTCCCAGTCTCTTTCAATTTATTTCTCTCGTTTTGAACCTATTTTCTTTGTCTTTTTCTTTTTCTCTTTCTTATTTGATTTCTCATTTTCTTTTTTTTCTTTTCTACTTCTTCTTTCTTACGTACTTTTTCTTTTTTTCTTTTTCTTCTTTCTTTCCTAATCTCTTTCAATTTATTTATCTCTTTTTGATCCTTTTTTCTCTGTCTTTTCCTTTTTCTCTTTTCTTATTTGATTTGTCTTTTTCTTTCTTTTTTTCTTTCATTCTTTCGTACGTCTTTTTTCTTCTCTCTTTCAATTTATTTCTCTTGTTTTGAACCTTTTTTTCTTTTCTATCCTCGCCTAATCCATAATTCATTTTTTCTAACATCTTTTGGTCGTTCTTTCATTTTTTTTTTTAATTTCCAGCCACTTACCGTCTTTACATCTCGTCAATTTTTTTCTTCTCTATCCTTCATTACTTTCTCCCTACCCGCAAACCTTGATATAAAAATCCCTCAATATAGCCATAAATCGTTCAGTCTTTCTTTCTTTGATCGATCCCCTTGATCGATACCTCCAGCCATCTTTCTAATAAAAGAAAAATGTTTAACCTATTCCGGTTTCACTAAAGAATTTGCGGGCGTTCTTATGTCAAGTGTAATAACAGTGATTATTAATTGCTATATTTAAGGAGAGGTCGAAAGTTTCGATCCCACTTGTCGTCGGCCACGTAACCTTGCCTTGAAGCCGACTCCAGAACATACAAGATGCCAACTCTTTTGCAATCTTGCCAATGCCAACCATTCTCTATGAATCTCGATAACCGTCAATCACAGAAGAAGAAAAAAAAACTGTAAAAATCTGTTTGTTTTCCCTTGACAACAACACCTGATATTTCTGTGAAGTTGCTGTGAATACAGAAGCGTCGGGATAACATGGCGACGGGAAAAAAGTATTGGAGAATTAATACAAACAATGAAATTATTTTATAAATAAAAATGTATTAGACTTTAAAGAAGAAGAATACTAAAAGAAGCCATTTTATTTTCTTGATAATAAAGCAGAGCAAAGGATGTTGGGAAGGAATGTTTGTAAGGGAAACGTATTTTTTATATATCTGTTTTTAGTTAAAAGCCGTTTTTTATTTTTATTTTCATTCTTTAATCAATAACATCATCCCTTTTTATTTACTTTTCTTTTTTCTTTTTCTTTGATTTTTCTTTTTTTTTTGCTTTCTTTTTACGTTTCTTTTTTCTTTTCTTTGATTTTATTTTTTCTTTCTTTCTAATTTATTTTTGATTTTTCTTTTTTCTTTTCTTTTTACTTTTTCGTTGATTTTCTTCTTTTTCATTCTTTCTAACTTCTTTTTTTATTATTTTTCTTTGATTTTCTTCTTTCTTTCATTCTTTTTTTCTTTTCCCTTGATTTTCGTCTTTCTTTTTCATTTCTTTTTTCTTTGATTTTTTCTTCTTTTTTCTTTCTTTCGTAATTTTATTTTTATTTATTTCTCTCTCTTTCATCTTTTCTTTTTTGCATCTTCCTTTTTTTTGCTTTCCTTTTCTCTCTTCCAATTTTTAATTTCCCGCCTTTTCATCCCATTTTTCTTCTATTCTTTCTTTTCTTTCTATTTTATCCGTTTATTTCTTCGTCTTACTCCTTCTGTAGTGTATCCTGGGTATGACGATAAACTACATCCTGCATCCTGGGTAAGACGATAAACTACATCCGACAGCAAGGCCTCTGATCAGGAAGATTTGAAGAGCATGGAACCACCTCTTAATTGCTCGTGTTCCCAGGTCCACTCTGACCCGTGTTGGTAGCACTTGTTAGGGTCCCGAATATGGGCAAATAGTTAACCACCAAACTGGGGTCAAAACACTATGAAAGTGTAAAAATAGGTTTTAATACCAGTAATAATTTTTTGGGGGTGGGGGGATTGTTACCAGCAATACATTTTTAAGAAAATTAATATTAACAGCAATACATTTTTTAAGGAAAAAATATTGACAACAACGCATTTTTGAGAAAAAAATATTACCAGCCATATATTTTTGAAGAAAAAAACATTACCAGCCATATATTTTTGAAGAAAAAAATATTACCAGCCATATATTTTTGAAGAAAAAAATATTACCAGCCATATATTTTTGAAGAAAAAAATATTACCAGCCATATATTTTTGAAGAAAAAAATATTACCAGACATATATTTTTGAAGAAAAAAATATTTCCAGCCATATATTTTTGAAGAAAAAAATATTACCAGACATATATTTTTGAAGAAAAAAATATTTCCAGCCATATATTTTTGAAGAAAAAAGTATTTCCAGCCATATATTTTTGAAGAAAAAAATATTACCAGCCATATATTTTTGAAGAAAAAAGTATTTCTAGCAATATGTTTTTGGAAAAATATTGTGTGCATCAAATAACCCATTCATGTTGACATGCCATAAAACAAAACAAAACAAAACTTTTGTAGCTTATTCTTCGTTTTAGTTTCATCTTTTCTCTGTCTTATTCCGCTATCAGTGGCACCATCTCTTCAAAAGGTCAAGAAATTTGAAAGAGAAAATCTGAAATAAAATCAGTAAAAATAGAAGCAAAAATTGTAACCTTTTAGCAAGTGTATTTCAGTCTGGCATAAGGCTACAATTGCGTGGTCTCTCAGTGTGGATCTCGTTACAAATTATTTGAGTGTTAGGTGGCTAATTAGCAATTTGTTTTCACACAAAATTTGTTTAACTTATACTATGAAATATTAAGAAAGTTGCCGGATTTATTGTTGTTGGATACAAATGGCACAGTAATCTTGGCAAACATTGAAAAAAAAACTGCAGTAACTCCTCGACGAGAGTAAAGGAAAGCAATGAGAATGGACTGGCTATCAATCATAAGAAGATATAATGTATCTTCATTAGAGGAGAGTTACGAATGGAGACCCAAAAATCAAACGAGTACTGACGAGGGAACACCTGCAGAAATTGTTTTTTTTTTAATCATTTTATGCAAAGAAGGCAATAAAGTCACTAAGACGCAGGAGGGTACTGAATGTGAAAGAATATATGTAAAAGAAAGACATTAAGGAGCAAGAACAAGAAAAGCACAAGAATTAAGAAGACAGATGATAACGATTGACACTGCCGTTAAATTTCCCCCAAGCAACGCAATAAAGCCACTGAGACGCAAACGGGTTAATGGGTGTTAAAGAATATGAGAAAAACTACTATTAATGATAGAGGACAATAAAAGAACAAGAATTAAGAAAGCAGAAGATAACGATTGACATTACATTTAAATTTCTCCCAAAGCAAGGCACTAAAGCCACTAAGACGCATGGGTTTATGAGTGATGAGTGTTAGAGAATATGAGAAAAATACTATTAAGGAGAGTGAACAATAAAAAAAAAACAATAATTAAGAAGACAGAAGATAGCGATTGCCATTGCATTTAAATTTTTGAGGGTTATGACTGGAAATCAAGAAGAAAAATGGAGTTCCACATGTGAGAAGTGTGAGAAAAGAAGCTATTAGCATAGAACTTATGGTTACATCTAGACAAATCAACTGTAAAATGATGAAGATTTGTCACCAATCTGGTACTGTGCTTAAATTCATAAAGTCTAAGTACCATAGAGGAAAGTTCATCAGAACAATTACTATGAAAGCATTTATAGAAAAGATACGGTGAAACTATATTAAGGCGGATAGTGACTGAAGCTGAGATGCCAGGTCAGGACCAATAACATTGCAGATTTTTCTTTAGATTGTATTCGAGACCTTTGAATATATAGAAGTAGAACAAGACCACATGTAGCAGCAAATGGATGATGTATAGATTATATGTAAAGTAGATACTAGCGAGAAACATTGTCTAGAACGGAGATGCAGTGAACCAACTTTGCTATCAATTGATTCGATGTAATCATTCCAACTTATGTCAGCTGAAAACGTTGGCCCGAACAACGCACAATGAATTGTTCACATGGAGCTTAGCAAGACGGAAAGGTACAATGATAAACAAAAGTTTAGAACCACTTAGCAGTAGCACAGTTATATGTATATATATACATAAATATGTATATATGTGTGTGGGGGTGTGTGACGATAAACTACATTCGCGTCCTGGGTAAGACAATAAACTATGTCTCACAGCAAGGCTTTTCATCAAAAGGTTTTGAGGAGCGTGAAACCACCTCTTAATTGACAGTGTTCCCAGGTCCATACATATTCGGAGTGGTAGCACCAGTTAGGGTCCCAGCTTTGGCCAAAAAAGAGGCCAGAACAGTATGAAAGTATAAAAATAGGTTTCAATACCAACATTTGGGGGAGAAAAATATTACCTGCAATATATTTTTGAAAAAATATTACCAACACTACATATTTGGAAAAAAAATATTGCCAGCAATAAAAATCTTGTCGACATTAAATAACCCATTGAGGTTGATATGCCGTAAAACAAGCCAAACCAAACCAATAGATAGATAGATAGATAGATAGATAGATAGATAGATAAAAAAATATTACCAGCAATAAAAATCTTGTCGGCATTAAATAACATAAAGAGTTTGATATACCGTAAAACAAAACAAATCAAACCACTATATACTGATAGATAGATAGATAGATAGATAGATAGATAGATAAGAAATATTAGCAGCAATAAAAATTTTGCAGGCATTAAATAACACATTGAAGCTGATATACCGTAAAAGAAAACAAATCAAACGATAGTTATATTCATTTTATTTTTCTATCATATGAGATTGCATGAGGTAATAATTTTTTTTGTTATTGCATCAGCTGTTATTGACACATGATCTATAGCCAAAAACCTTTTTTGCCATTGCCAAATTAGCAGCCATTGTGGTAGTATTTGTGCAATGAATTCGGCTTAGAATAGAGGAAAAGAATCTTCACTTTCTCCTCAATGAAGCATCCAAACATTGCTTCTATGAGATGACGGTTATTCTGAAAGTAAAATTATTGTATAAATATGTTGTAGCGAAACAATTATTGTAACTACTTTACTCTGAGCATGCTCTAACGTATCCAACGAGTAATTAATATCAAAAGACGTTATACCAAACACTTATTACGTGTTTATTTAGCTTGAAAGAATAGAGAACGATATTATGTACAAATTTGTTATTAAAACTGTTATATTCCGTGCTAATAGGAACACATACTTTAAAAAAACAAAATGGATGAACTAAGTAAAGGTTTATTATAAAAACCAGTACAACATGAATAAAGTAGCAGTTATGTACAAAGGTCGTCGCAAGTCAACCCAGTAGTGAGTGCTGCTATTTGGGAGGTCAGAGTTCTGGCGTAAGTGTGAGTCTATACTCAACAGATCCAAGTTTGGTAATACTTACCAGCCTCTCCACGAGGTAGGATGTGGCACAAAGCCGAATTTAATGTGGCGCAATCCGAGCCCGTAGGCTCGTCCAAAAAATCCCTTTAGAACCCGCATAAACGGGTTCGGGTCTGTCTACCTCACCTCTGTCCAAAGGCAGAGAGTTCGACAACAGCTAAGAGCTGAGTAACAAATCCCAGATAGAATATTTAGTCACTTCCCCACAAGGGTTTCATGTGGCACAAGACCGGTTTAACGGGTTCTCCGTACCCGTAGGCTTAGCCAAAAATATTCCCTTTCGAACCCGTATAAGTCAGTCAACCTCCCCGAACGAGACTCTGCCCTTCGGCGGAGCATCGTCCAGGTTCCTCTCTGCCCGAAGGTAGAGTTCGACAACAGCTAAGAGCTGAGTAACAGATCCCAGATAGATTCTGTAGTCCGTTGACTTACAGGTACTTATAGGTAGTTACTACCTATAGTGTAGTCACACATGGGGGTGACAGGTTATTCCATTACATCAAAAATTGTGTTGGTCTCTCAGAAATTAATTCTTGTTACTGTGTTATTTTTAACTTTATGTCAGTAAAATTACAGAGCGGCATTAAACTTTTGTTAATGATTCTATAAAGAAAGATGCTTTCAAGAAACTATTCACAAGATTAAGAAATAAGAAAATAACATTGAAAAAAAAGATAAAAGCGCTCAACTGTTATGTAATATCAAACCTCTTTTATGGCAGCTTTCATATAAATGAAGAAGAAACTTGAGGCCACAAAAATGTCGTCCGACAGAAGTATGCTGAGAATACCAAAGTTAGAACGTTTGAGGAACTAAGAGGTTTTAAAGAATATGCTAAGAATTACAAAAGAAAGGAAGTTGTAGAGAAGAATGATCGATGACATCCTGGTGGAACCGGTAAAATGGTGAAAAGCTGGGAAGCCGGTTGGAGGAGATTGAAGAAAAATAAAAATGAGAACAATGTAAGATATTATATATATATATATATATATATATATATATATATATATATATATATAATGTCGATATAAATAAATACAGAAGAAAACTTAGAAAGAAGGGAAGAAAGGATATTTTGTGCAATTAAAAAGAAAGAAAATAACAAAAAAAGACACAAGAAAAAGAAAAAGATCAAAGAAAGGAAAAGGGAAATAAAATAAAAAGAAATAAAAATAATAATTACAGAGAGAGAGAGAGAGAGAGAAAGAGAATTTCAAGTAAGGAAAGAGAAAGACAAAATAAAATAGGATATCTGTAGAAAGAAAGAAAGACTCTAAAAATGAAAGAAAGAAAGAAAGAAAGAAAGAAAGAAAAACGACACTGAAGAGAAGAAATGAGAAAGAAAGAAAAGACACGAAAACGAAAGAAAGATAGATAAAAAGAAAGATTTCTAAAAAAAGAAAGAAAAAGACAGTGAAGAGAGAAAGAAGACATGAAATAGAAAGAAAGAAAGAATGAATGAATGACAGATAGAAATACACTCAAAAGAAAGAACAAGACAATGAAGAAAAGGAATGAAAAAGAAAGAAAAAACACGAAGGAGAAAGAAAAGATGACAAAAAAAGCTCTAAAAGAAAGAAAAAAGAAAGAAAAACCACACTGAAGAGAAGGACGGAAAAGATATAAACAGACACGAAAGAGAAAGAAGGAAAGAAAGAAAGAAAGAAAGAAAGAAAAGCTCAAAAAAGAAAGAAAAAAGAAAGAAAGAAGACACGAAATAAAAAAGAAAGAAAGAAAGGCCCTGAAAATGAAAAAAGAAAGAAAAAAACCGTGAAAAGAAGGAATGCAAAAGAAAGAAAAAACACGAAAAGAGAAAGAAAGAAAGAGAAACTCTAGGAAAACAAAAGAAAACATTGAAGAGAAAGAATGAATGAATGAATGAAGACACGAAATAGAAAGAAAGAAAGAAAGAAAGAAAAAAAAAGAAAGAAAAAAAGAAAGAAAGGCTCTAAAAATGAAAAAAGAAAAAAAAATACGAAAAGAGAAAGAAAGAAAAACTCCAGGAAAACAAAAGAAAACACTGAAGAGAAGGAATGATTGAATGAAAGGAAGTAGACACGAAATAGAAAGAAAGAAAGAAAGAGAATTTACAAGTTTTGAAAGAAAGACTAGAAAAAAAACCGGAGGAAAGAAAAACAAAAGAACAGGAAGTGAAAGCGAAATTATATCAGAAACTTAAAAGGAAACGCAAGACGTTTACTTTTATCGGTGAATCTATAATTGTTTGTTGCGTGTAAACCTCCCACACCGAACAAGAAAACGTCTCAACTCCTTGATAGGAGATTGGAATGGAAAGGCGAAACCACAAGAACTAGGGAAGAAGACAAGGTGTCAAGAAATAAAATATAGTCAAAAATAGAGAGGGAAAAAAAAATATCGCTCTTTTGGAAGGTTGAAGCGGGAAAATCAGAAGGCGTTGAAAAACGCGGGAGGTCTGACTCTTTTGCTTTTACCTCTTACAAATCGCTTATCTGTAACCGTGTGATATACGAGTAAACGCGACGTGCTAATTGCAGGGTGGAGATGTTTAGGAGGAGCTCTCCCTCCCTCTCTCTGTCTTTCTCTCCCTCTCTCTATCTCTCACTCTCACTCTCTTTTTATGTTTGCCTTTGACTTCGTTTCGGTTTTTTTTTATTTATTTAGGCAAGTGCAAAAAGCAATGGGTAATATAATGGTTCACAGAAACCTATCGTATCGTAAACAATGTAATGCGGGATATCGAAATCACTTCTTATACTAACGTCGTCTTAATATAAAATTTCACAACCCTGCCTGAACTATCTATCTATTTCCTCGAGCAGCGCAAAGACACATTACAACTGTCTGTTAAGAAAAATTAAGATGTAGGAACGTAACTCCGAGAAACATGCTGTTAAATAAGCAGTACCAGATTAACACATAGGAAAGTATAGATGACTGGGTTGGGAATCTTGGTGATTGAATTCGATGAGTTTTCACAAAGAATTTAGTTATCAGCGTTTGAGTCTCAGAGATTGTGGTTTTTGCTTATAACCAGAAATCTTCTGCTTATTAAACGCTTATCATTAAGAAGGGAGGTGATAAACAGTTTGGGTGAAGTAGCATATATTTCGGAATGGAAAAGCGAAAAGAACTGAGTAAAAAGAAGAAAAAAACGTAAAAAGAAAATAATGAGGAGAAGACAAAAAAAAGAGCGAATAATAAGGAATGGCAGTTAAAAGAAAGAAAGAAAGAAAGAAAGAAAGAAAGAAAGAAAGAAAAAAAGAAAAAAGAAAATGAAAAAAGAACAAATAATGAAGAATGGAAGTTAAAAGAAAAAAGAAAGAAAGAAAGAAAAATACAAAGAAAAAAGAACGAATAATAAGGAATGGCGGTTAAAAGAAAGAAAGAAAGAAAGAAAGAAAGAAAGAAAGAAAAAAAGAAAATGAAAAGGAAAAAATAATAAAGAATGGTAGTTAAAAGAAATAAAGAAAGAAAGAAAGAAAAATAGAAAGAAAAAAGAACGAACAATAAGGAATGGCAGTTAAAAGAAAGAAAGAAAGAAAGAAAGAAAGAAAGAAAGAAGAAAGAAAAAAGAAAAAAGAAAAAAGAAAGAATAATATAGAAAGGCAGAAAAAAGAAAGAAAGAAAAATAGAAAGATGAAAAGAACGAATAACAAAGAATGGTAGGAAAAAGAAAGAAAGAAATAAAGAAAAATAGAAAGAAAAAAAGAACGAATAATAAAGAATGGCAGGAAAAAGAAAAACAAAAAAAAAAAATAGAAAGAAGAAAACAACGAATAATAAAGAATGGCAGGAAAAAGAAAGAAAGAAAGAAAATAGAAAGAGGAAAAGATCGAAAAATAAAGAATGGCGGGAAAATGAAGAAAGAAAAAAAGAAAGAAAAATAGAAAGAAAAAAGAACGAATAATAAAGAAAGGCAGATAAAAGAAAGAAAGAAAGAAAAACAGAACGAAAAAAGAAGGGATAATAAAGAATGGAAGTTAAAATAAAGAAAGAAAGAAAGAAAAAAGAAAGAAAGAAAAATAGAAAGAAAAACGAAAGAGTAATAAACAATGTCAGATATGAGAAAGAAAGAAAGAAAAATAGAAAGAAAAAAGAAGGAAGAATAATAATAATGGTAGTTAAAAGAAAGAAAGAACAAACTAGAAAGGAAAAAGGACGAATAATAAACAATGGCAATTATAAGAAAGAAAGAAAAAAAGAAAGAAAGAAAGAAAGAAAGAAAAATAGAAAGAAAAAAGAATGAATAATAAAGAATGGCACTAAAAAGAAAGAAAGAAAGAAAGAAAGAAAGAAAGAAAAAAAGAAAGAAAAAAGAACGCATAATAAAGAATGGCAGTTAAAAGAAAGAAAGAAAAAAAGAAAGAAAAAAAGAAAAAAAGGAAGAAAAAAGAACGCATAATAAAGAATGGCGGTTAAAAGAAAGAAAGAAAGAGATAAAGAAAAATAGAAAGAAAAAAAAAGGAATAATAAAGAATGGCAGTTAAAAGAAAGAAAGAAAGAAAGAAAGAAAGAAAGAAAGAAAAAAGAAAGAAAGAAAGAAAGAAAAAGAAAAAGAAAAAAGAACGAATAATAAAGAAAGGCAGATAAAAGAAAGAGAGAAAGAAAAAATGGAAAGAAAAAAGAAGGGAAAATAAAGAATGGCAGATAAAATAAATAAATAAATAAATAAAGAAAGAAAGAAAGAAAAAAGAATTAAAGAAAATAGAATGAAAAAAAGAACGAATAATAAAGAATGGCAGTTGTAAGAAAGAAAGAAAGAATGAAAGAAAGAAAGAACGAACGAACGGACGAACGAACTGACGAACGAACGAAAGAAAAATGGAAATGAAACAAGAACGAATAATAAAGAATGTCAGGAAAAAGAAAGAAAGAAAAATAGAAAGAAGAAAAGAACGAATAATAAAGAATGTCAGGAAAAAGAAAGAAAGAAAAATAGAAAGAAGAAAAGAACGAATAATAAAGAATGGTAGGAAAAAGAAAGAAAGAAAAATAGAAAGAAGAAAAGAACGAATAATAAAGAATGTCTGGAAAAAGAAAGAAAGAAAAATAGAAAGAAAGAAAGAAAGAAAAATAAAAAGAAAAAGAACGAATAATAAAGAAAGGCAGATAAAAGAAAGAGAGAAAGAAAAATCGAAAGAAAAAAGAATGGCAGATAAAATGAAGAAAGAAAGACAGAAAGAAAAAAAGAAAGAAAGAAAAATAGTGTGAAAAAAAGAAGGAATAATAAAGAATGGCAGTTAAAGGAAATAAAGAAAACTAGAAAAAAAAGAAGAACGAATAATAAAGAATGGCAGTTGTAAGAAAGAAAGAAAGAAAAAAAGAAAGAAAGAAAGAAAGAACGAACGAAATAAAAATGCAAATAAAACAAGAACAAATAATAAAGAAAGAAAGAAAAAGAAAAAAGAACGAATAATAAAGAAAGGCAGATAAAAGAAAGAGAAAAAAAATCGAAAGAAAAAAGAAGGGATAATAAAGAATGGCAGCTGAAATAAAGAAAGAAAGAAAGAAAAAAAGAAGGGAAGAAAAATAGAATGTAAAAAAGAAGGAATAATAAAGAATGGCAGTTGTAAGAAAGAAAGAAAGAAAGAAAGACATAAAGAAAGAACGAACGAACGAACGAACGAACGAACAAAAGAAAAATGGAAATAAAACAAGAACGAATAATAAAGAATGTCAGGAAAAGGAATGAAAGAAAGAAAGAAGTAAAGAAGAAAAGAACGAATAATAAAGAAGAATTGAAAGAAGAAAAGAACGAATAATAAAGAATGGCAGAAAAAAGAAAGAAAGAAAGAAAAATAGAAAGAAGAAAAGAACGAATAATAAAGAATGGCAGGAAAAAGAAAAAAAGAAAAATAGAAAGAAAGCAAGAAAGAAAGAAAAATAAAAAGAAAAAAGAACGAATAATAAAGAAAGGCAGATAAAAGAAAGAGAGAAAGAAAGAGAGAAAGAAAAAAGAAGGGATAATAAAGAATGGCAGATAAAATGAAGAAAGAAGAAAAGAAGGAAAGAAAAATAGAGTGAAAAAAAGTAGGAATAATAAAGAATGGCAGTTATAGGAAAGAGAGAAAAATAGAAAAAAAAGAAGAACGAATAATAAAGAATCGCAGTTGTAAGAAAGAAAGAAAGAAAGAAAGAAAGAAAGAAAGAAAGAAAAAAAGAAAGTAAGAAAGAAAGAAAGAATGAAAGAAAGAAAGAACAAACGAACGAACGAAAGAAAGAAAAATGGAAATAAAACAAGAACAAATAATAAAGAATGTCAGGTGAAAGAAAGAAAGAAAAAAAGAAAGAAAGAAAGAAAGAAAGAATGGAAGAAAGAAAAAAAGAAACAGAAAGAAGAAAAGAACGAATAATAAAGAATGGCAGGAAAAAGAAAGAAAGAAAGAAAGAAAGAATGAAAGAAAGAAAGAATGAAAGAAAGAAAGAAGAAATATATAAAAAAAGAAGAAAATAACGAATAATAAAGAATGGCAGTTACAAGAAAGAAAGAAAGAAAGAAAGAAAGAAAGAAAGAAAGAAAAATAGAAAGAATAAAAGAATGAATAATAAAGTATGGCAGTTAAAGGAAAGAAAGAAAGAATAGAAAGAAAACAAGAATGAATAATAAAGAATGGAAGTTGAAATAAATAAATAAATAAAAATAGAACGAAAAAAGAAGGAATAAGTTATAGTTATAAGAAAGAAAGAAAGAAAGAAAAATAGAAAGAAAAAGGAAGGAATAATAAACAATGTCAATTATAAGAAAGAAAGAAAGAAAGAAAGAAAGAAATGGCAGTTCAAAGAGAGAAAGAAAGAAAGAAAAATAGAAAAAAAACAAGAACGAATAATAAAGAATGGCAGTTGAAAGAAAGAAAGAAAAATAGAAAGAAAGAAAGAAAGAAAGAAAGAAAAAAAGAAATAAATAGGAATATCATTTAAAAGAAAGAAAGAAAAGAAGAACGAATAATAAAAAATGTCAGTTGAAAGAAAGAAAGAAAGAAAGAAAGAATGAAAGAAGGAAAGAAAGAAAACTAGAAATAAAAAAAGAAGGAATAATAAAGAATGGCTGTTAAAAGAAAGAACGAAAAATAGAAAGAAGAAAAGAATGAATAATAAAGATTGGCAGGAAAAGGAAAGAAAGAAAGAAAAATAGAAAGAAGAAAAGAATGAATAATAAAGAATGGCAGGAAAAAGAAAGAAAGAAAGAAAGAAAGAAAGAAAGAAAGAAAAATTGAAAGTAGAAAAGAACGAATAATAAAGAATGGCAGGAAAAAGAAAAAAAAAAGAAAAATAGAAAGAAGAAAAGAATGAATAATAAAGAATGTCAGGAAAAAGAAAGAAAGAAAAATAGAAAGAAGAAAAGAACGAATAATAAAGAATGGCAGGAAAAAGAAAGAAAGAAAAATAGAAAGAAAGAAAGAACGAATAATAAAGAATGGCAGGAAAAAGAAAGAAAGAAAGAAAGAAGAGAAAGAAGAAAAGAACGAATAGTAAAGAATGGAAGGAAAAAAGGAAAAATAGAAAGAAGAAAAGAACGAATAATGAAGAATGGCAGGAAAAAGAAAGAAAGAAAGAAAGAAAGAAAAAAGAGAAAGAAGAAAAGAACGAATAATAAAGAATGGCAGTTACAAGAAAGAAAGAAAGAAAGAAAGAAAGAAAGAAAGAAAGAAAGAAAGAAAGAAAAATAGAAAGAATAAAAGAATGAATAATAAAGTATGGCAGTTAAAGGAAAGAAAGAAAGAATAGAAAGAAAACAAGAATGAATAATAAAGAATGGAAGTTGAAATAAATAAATAAATAAAAATAGAACGAAAAAAGAAGGAATAAGTTATAGTTATAAGAAAGAAAGAAAGAAAGAAAAATAGAAAGAAAAAGGAAGGAATAATAAACAATGTCAATTATAAGAAAGAAAGAAAGAAAGAAAGAAAGAAATGGCAGTTCAAAGAGAGAAAGAAAGAAAGAAAAATAGAAAAAAAACAAGAACGAATAATAAAGAATGGCAGTTGAAAGAAAGAAAGAAAAATAGAAAGAAAGAAAGAAAGAAAGAAAGAAAGAAAGAAAAAAAGAAATAAATAGGAATATCATTTAAAAGAAAGAAAAGAAGAACGAATAATAAAAAATGTCAGTTGAAAGAAAGAAAGAAAGAAAGAAAGAATGAAAGAAGGAAAGAAAGAAAACTAGAAATAAAAAAAGAAGGAATAATAAAGAATGGCTGTTAAAAGAAAGAACGAAAAATAGAAAGAAGAAAAGAATGAATAATAAAGATTGGCAGGAAAAGGAAAGAAAGAAAGAAAAATAGAAAGAAGAAAAGAATGAATAATAAAGAATGGCAGGAAAAAGAAAGAAAGAAAGAAAGAAAGAAAGAAAGAAAAATTGAAAGTAGAAAAGAACGAATAATAAAGAATGGCAGGAAAAAGAAAAAAAAAAGAAAAATAGAAAGAAGAAAAGAATGAATAATAAAGAATGTCAGGAAAAAGAAAGAAAGAAAAATAGAAAGAAGAAAAGAACGAATAATAAGGAATGGCAGGAAAAAGAAAGAAAGAAAAATAGAAAGAAAGAAAGAACGAATAATAAAGAATGGCAGGAAAAAGAAAGAAAGAAAGAAAGAAGAGAAAGAAGAAAAGAACGAATAGTAAAGAATGGAAGGAAAAAAGGAAAAATAGAAAGAAGAAAAGAACGAATAATGAAGAATGGCAGGAAAAAGAAAGAAAGAAAGAAAGAAAGAAAGAAAAAAGAGAAAGAAGAAAAGAACGAATAATAAAGAATAGAAGGAAAAAAAAGGAAAAATAGAAAGAAAAAAAGAACGAATAATAAAGAATGGCAGGAAAAAGAAAGAAAGAAAAATAGAAGAAAAGAACGAATAATAAAGAATTATGGCATTGGATTGTTTGGTTTGGTTTGGTTTACGGCATATGGGTTATTTAATGCCGACAAGATTTTTATTGATGGTGATATTTTTTATCTATCTATTTATCTATATATATATATATATATATATATATATATATATATATATATATATATATATATATATATATATATATATATATTGGTTTGTTTCGGTTTGGTTTGTTTTACGGCATATCGACCCTCACTGGGTTATTTAATGCCGACAAAATTTTCATTGTTGGTAATATTTTTTTCAAAAACTATTTCTGGTAAAATATTTTCAATTTGCTGGAATTTTTTTTCAAAAAATGTATAGCTGGTAATAATTTTTTTTTTTTTTTTTACAAATTATTTCTGGTATTAAATTCTATTTTTACACTTTCATGGCGTTTTGACCCCTGTTTGGGGGTTAACTCTTTGGCCATAACTGGGACCCTAACAGGTGCTACCACCCCTAGTCAGGGTGGACCTGGGAACACCAGCAATTAAGTGGTGGTTCCACGCTCCTCAAAACCTCCTGATCAGAGGCAATGGAATTGGAATTTTCCAGAGTCCCTAGATGATTCTTACATGTGTTTCGACTTTATTGCACCCTGTTAAGTACACCCTTATGCATATTAATTAAAACAACCGCGTTAGTTTCTTTTCTTTCACAATTCATTCAGTTATGAACTTAGTGGAGTGGCAGGGTGTAATCGATTTCTATTTTTACCTCAGATTAGGTCATTTACAGTGGTGGGCACTGATATGAAATTTTTCGGGTGTATGATGAAATTTGTTTGGCCTTGATTTTGTGTCATCCGTGATTGCATCAGATTTTCATCACGTCCAGACACTATTGTCTCGACTGTCGATTAGTTGTCCTACGGCCATTGACTACAGTGAAAGTTACTCCAAGGAAGCATACGAAAATTGTAATGCTGCACGAGCACACTGGACAGCCTTACCAGTGAACAAATCAAAGGACTATCCACTGGCCCGGAAACTCTCCTGATTTAAATCCAATCGAGAATCTAAGGTCAATCTTCAATGAACGACTTCGTGGAATGGACATACATGTGCACTGAGTCATGTCTCGTTGGGAAGATACGAAAAGAAGTATTTAATAATGGGATTATTCGTTTTGTTTTAATTTAATTTGCACAAGGGTGTATCTCTTTTTCCTTCATCGCTGTTCTTCTACTCAGAAGTTTAAGATAGATGAAATATCTTACAATATAGGAATGTCTCCCTGTCTCTTTCTCCCCATCTGTCTCTCTTTTTCTTTCTCTTTATCCCCTCCTTCTCTCTCTCTCTCTCTCTCTCTGTCCCTCTCTCTCTCTCTCGCCATTTATCTGCAAACATCTCTGTGCTTGATGATTTTAATGTTCATCATGTCAAGTGGCTTTATCCTTCAAATGTTACTGATGTTGCTTGTATCCAAACTTTCTGTTACTCAATCTCTCAACTAATAATGGATTTTCCTATTCGTTTTCCCAATAATTCTGATCAGCATGCTACTTTACTCGACTTCTTCCTTACCTCCTCTTCTAGCTCTTGTCGAGCATCAAAATTCTATCCTCTTGGCATTACTGATCATGAAATAGTATTTTTTTGATAATTATTTTGAGTCGTCAATTACAAAAGGGACTTCATGTTCCCAGGAATTATTTTTGGTACCAGCGTACCGATTGGGATTCACTTCGTGACTTATTTCAAGACACTCCGACGGTTGATATTCTTAAGCTTACTATTGAAAATTGTGCCACTTAGATTAAAGCCAGTTCCGATTCTTTTGTACCTTCTTGGAAATACCAAGTAAAACCAAAATATTTTCTTTGATTCACACCTGCATCTTCAGCCGCTGTAGCCCACATGTATCACTTTTTGCGGTTGTAGCAGCGTGTTAGATCTGATCACAATAGACGCTACTTCATGTCTGCTAATAATAATTATAAACACAAGTCTTTGTTTGCTAACAGAATGAAGCTACAGTATAGCCTCTACCAGGTTTGGTTCTCGTCATTAATGGCGGCTGCTTGGTTTGGTTGGGGTTGGTTTCTTTTACAACATATCGATCTAAATGAGTTATTTAAGGCCGACAAACTTGTTGCTGGTAATATCTTTATCAATATATCTCTCTATCTATTTATCTTGGTCTCTTCATGTCTATCCCTCTCTTTTTATCCCTTCATATCTATCTATCTATCTATCTATCTCAGTATATATTGGTTTGTTTTGTTTTGTTTTACCGCATACCAACCTCAACGGATTGTGTAAGGCGAACAAGATTTTTATTGCTGGTAATATTTTTTATCTGTCTATCTATCTATCTCAGTCTGTTCATTATCTATCTATCTATCTATCTATCTATCTATCTATCTATCTCAGTCTTTTCATTATCTATCTATCTATTTATCTATCTATCTATCACAGTATATATTGATTTGTTTTGTTTTACTTCATACCAACCTCAACGGATTATTTAAGTCGACAAAATTTTTATTGCTGGTAATATTTTTTATCTGTCTATCTATCTATCTATCTATCTATCTATCTATCTATCTTGGTTACTTCATGTCTATCACTCTCTTTTTGTCCCTTCATATCTATCTATCTATCTATCTATCTATCTTTGGCCCCTTCATATCTATCTATCTATCTATCTTGGCCCCTTCATATCTATCTATCTATCTATCTATCTATCTATCTATCTCAGTAGATATTGTTTTGTTTTGTTTTACTGCATACTAACCTCAACGGATTATGTAAGGCCGACAAAATTTTTATTGCTGGTAATATTTTTATCTATCTATCTATCTATCTATCTATCTATCTATCTATCTCAGTGTATATTGGTTTGGTTTGTTTTACGGCATATCAACCTCAATGGGTTAATTAAGGCCGATAATCTTTTTATTGTTGGTAATCTTATTTTCTAAAAATGTACTGCTGGTGTTTCTGATAATAAATATTTCCGTAATATAATGCTGCTATTTTGTTTAAAATATTTATTGCTGGTAATATGTTTTTCGAAAAATGTATTATTGTTATTAAAACCTATTTTTACATTTTCATAGTGTTTTGACCGCAGTTTGGGGGTTAACTATTTACCCATAGCTGGAACCCGAACAGGTTCTACCACCACGGGTCAGAGTGCTACCTGGGAACACCATCAATTTATATGGGGTTCCACGCTTTTCAATCCCTACTGATCAGATGCCTTGCTGTTGGATATAGTTTATCGTCTTACCGAAGACGCAACTCTGGCATAGTGTGTTAAATATGAGTAAGTTTTCAATTCCAACTTTCTTCATTCAATTTGAGGTTTTAATATCTTTTGCAGATAAAGTAGAATGTTTTGCTCGTAAATTCTCTTCCAATTCTACGCTTCATTCATCTATTACCTTTAACAGACTTTTCACTTAGAAGTAATTTTCTATTGAGTGATATCCATTGATCTCAGTCCATGTTTTCTGTTATGATCCATAAACTGGTTCTCCACAAGGCCTGTGAACTTAATGGTGTCTCCGCGAATTTTCCTGAGGAAATGTGCTCCTCAATTGCCTTCTGTTCTCTCTTAACTTTACAATAAATGGTTTGTGTTTCTTGTTTTCCGTCTTTTTGGAAATCTCTTTCTTTAGTTTCTGATTTTAAGAACTCAGGTGAATTGTCTGATACTTTTAATATTCCCATTTTCTCTCGCACTCAATAACCCCTTGTGTCTTAGTGGCTTTACTGCTTTGCTTGGGGTGAAATGATTAAAAACTGTTGATTTGATTTTATGATTTTGTGGGTTTTTAACTTCGAATTAAACATATTTTTAGCGAGTGAATATTACATTAACATTATTTAGGATTACAATCATTTTTCCAGATACAAACTATTTAACGTTCTCGGTGTTTAAATGGATTCTCTCCGAAGAGCATTTGCTTGTAAGTAATGGACCCGACTAAAATTCGAACTCGGCTCATTTCGAAGCTGCTATTACCCAACGCATACCCGCTAAGAAAGAAAGAAGCTCAATTAAAAGAGAGAATAAACAAGAATTGCAATAGGAAGAAAGGAGATAAATAAAGAGAAAAAAGAATGAGAAAGAAATAACCAAAGAAAGTAAGGGAGCGAAAGAAAGAAAGAAAGAACTATAGAAGAAAAGAAAGAAAGAAACTAAATAACTATTCGAAAGAAAGTGTGGTAACGTAAGAAAGAAAGAAAGAAAGAAAGAAAGAAAGAAGGAAGGAAAGAAAGAAAGAAAGAAAGAAAGAACGAAAGAAAGAAAGAAAGGAAGAATGTGTTAGCGAAAAAAAGGAAGGAAGAAACACATCAGAAAAGAAAGAAAGAAAAAAAGAAAGAAAGAAAGTGTGGTAGCGTACGAAAGAAAGAAAGAAAGAAAGAAAGAAACCAACTAACTATTAGAAAGAAAGTGTGGAAGCGTAAGAAAGAAAGAAAGAAAGAAAGAAAGAAAGAAAGAAAGAAAGAACGAAAGAAAGAAAGAAAGAAAGGAAGAATGTGTTAGCGAAAAAAAGGAAGGAAGAAACACATCAGAAAAGAAAGAAAGAAAAAAAGAAAGAAAGAAAGTGTGGTAGCGTACGAAAGAAAGAAAGAAAGAAAGAAAGAAAGAAAGAAAGAAACCAACTAACTATTAGAAAGAAAGTGTGGAAGCGTAAGAAAGAAAGAAAGAAAGAAAGAAAGAAAGAAAGAAAGAAAGAAAGAAAGAAAGAAAAAGTGTGACAGAAAAGAGAAAGAAAAGAACAATGAGAGTACATTGAAAGAAAAAAAAAGGAAGAAAGAATGACAAGCAGAAGAAAGAAATAAGAAATAAAGACAGAAGAAAAGAAGAAAAGAAAGAAAGGAAAAATGGGATGAAGAGAAAGAATGAAAAAAATGGAAATAAAGAGAATGAAAACATAATAAAGAATTAAATGAAAAGAAAAAAAACAAATAATATATGCAATGAAGAAATGGATGCAAAGAAAAGAAAATGAGAATAAAAATTCCATGTAAATACTGAAAATAGGCATAAAGCGATCATCCCAAATTAAATTAACTAAAACTAAACCCTCCTAATGCCACCTAAAGAGAAAAATAGAATCAACATTTTAATCTATCTTATATCAAACACCACTGATGGATATATTTGGAGATCGAGTAAAAATATGTTGCTTCAAATCACACTTTTGGCGTCGACTTGTAGAATGTCGTCGTTATCTGTGGTTAGAACTCGAGTTCTTTTAATTTTCATGCGAGAGTTTCCAGGACAATTTCCAAAACATGTGATTATGAGCGTGACGATTTCCTTCATTCTTGTAATAGATATGTAGCTTGGGGGGAATTCTTAAAGACTGGTATCTCTTATCATGAATTTCTCAAATTGTCCGACTTGGGACTGGAAGTTGAAGTGGCTGATAAGACTTCAGACAACGAACGGGGAATTTAATATTAACTGGGCTTGACAGGACAAAGGAGTGAAGGGTTTATATATTCCGGGCAGTCAAACCCAGATGGTCGGAGAAAGAACTATAAAACGTCGCTGATATAGCAGCAAAAAATAAAAGACCTTACTAGTGTGACACAGGCAAATATCGCATGAAAAAAAAAAAAAAAACTTGTTGAAATACTATGGAATATGTTATCGCCTATCTGGACACCTCGACGTGGTGTAATGGTTAGAAAGCTTGTACTTGCTAAATCAGTTACGATGGAGTTGTGAGTTCGATCCTCTCTGGGTGCCCCGTACTTTCGGCCTTGTACCACATCTAAGTCATGTTTGGAAAATCAATATGTTATCGCCTATTTATAAACAAATAATGGATTTTCTTTATTTAGTAATCCCACATATTTTTTATCAATTTGTACGTTTGTTTGTTTGGGTTTTATGGCATATCAACCACTGTGGGTTATTTAATGCCAAATCCAGTTTATATGAATTTTAAATGCCTATTTTGTATAGAATAAAAAATGTATAGCTGGCAACATTATTGTTTCAAAAACTTAGAGCTGGCAACATTTATTGTTTCAAAAACTTAGAGCTGGCAACATTATTTTTCTGAAAACATTATCTGAGACCTTGCTGTTGGATGTAGTTTATCGCCATACCCAGGACGTGGATGTAGTTTACCGTCATACCCAGGACGTTCAATTTGTACGTATTTTAGTGGATACCCATATTTGGGTAGACGCCCCGTTTATTTTAAAGTGTATTACATTTCGTCTACCGGACTAAATATTCGAGAAACCATATTTAAAAAAAAACTCCCTCCATCTATGTCCCCATTTGCAGGAGAAACCGTCGTTAGATCCGACATGCTTTAACCAACTCGGCCACGAAGCACGTTGTGAGTAAGGTGGTTGTGCATTGATTTTAAGCACAACTTTTTTGTTTAGATTTCCGAAAGTTCGTAACTTCTCCCTTTCGTTTCCTAAACGTAAACGAAGCAATTTCTAAAGAAATAATGGACTTTTTTTAAAATTTATTAATACGATATTTTTTCTCCCTTTGAAATGTTATTTTTAATGGATAGCATTATTTAAATAGACGCCTTGTTTATTTTAAACAGTATCTTATTTCATCTACCGGACAGAATATTCGAGAAATCTTATTAAAGAGCAAATATGCATTTCGGCAGGATTAGAACCCACGTCTCCCTTTCCGCAAGAAACGGTCGTTAGATAGGACGTGCTTTATGCAATTCGACTATGAAAATTGTCGAAATTAGCTCACAGTTGTATACTGCCTTTAAGGAGACATTTCTCGCAATGGATTTTTTTAAATTTATTAATCCGACATATTTAGCGGATACCCATATTTGAGTAGACGTTCCGTTTATTTTAAACAGTATTTTGTTTTGTCGACTGAACTGAATATTCGAGGAATCTTATTAAAGAGAAAATACACATCTCTTCTAGATTCGAACCTGCGTCTCCCTTTTCACGAGAAACAGTCGTTAGATCCGACGTGCTCTAACCAATTCGTCTACGAAGATCGTCACAATTAACCATATTTGTATACTGCCTTTAAACACAACTTACGACGTTCCGTTTATTTTGATCAGTATTTTCTTTTGTCTACCGCACTGATTTTTCCGGAAATCCTATTAATGAAAAAAAATACTTTTTTGGGCTAGCGCGAGAGGAAAGCGATGACTAAGCATTTTTTGCTCCTATATGGCTGCAGTAGTCTATTTTCGGTTGGATCTGGCTAGTGTAAAAACAGAAGATAGCAAGAAGAGTCATGTACTTACTGGAACGGTAAAAGAAACCGATCATTTTTCCACCATCATTATCGACGGATCGTATGTACGAGTTCCACTTGATGTCGGGATTGAGTCTAAGTCCTAATAAGCATGCAGCGAGAACACATGTTTATCGCGATAGGTGGAAATTCAGGGTCTGCTCGGTAAGCCATTGAAGGCGACCAGCCAGTTTTTCCAACACTGTGCTGTTAAAGCTTGGTCAAAAGAGCGACCATCTGTCAGACACTGGTCATCTAGAGTTTTGATGATGTACCTATATGCCGTTGTATCATCAACAACATGTTATATACCACTATGGCTGATAGAGAGCTGCAGGAGATTCGATAATCTGGAATTAGATTTGATCATCTGGGATACGATTAGAGAAAATCCGCTTTAGATCTTAGCCTACAACAGAGGTGAAGTAAAATGAATCAAATTATTACAGCTTCCGATTCTTGTATATGTTAAGGAATATTAACAATTATGTCAGTTAACGAATTGCAGCGGATAGCCTAATTAACACCCACGGCGGTCGATCAGAAGTATGAGCCGAATCTTACTAAGTAAACTAAATACGAGGTTGTGTCTCTTTAACTTGATAACCACACAGCAGGAACCCTACTTCATACGCGGGAACTGAAACTCTCTTTTAGTGTTACTCAGTCGGCAGTGGATGACCAGGAAATTAATTAGTGGACGGTGTGATCGTCGTATTCACAACACCATTTCGTGAATGTATTTATCTAATTAGTAACCATCTGAACACCTAGTTTTGTCTATTTAAGCTTCCCCCACACACAAATACACACACCCCACACTGTATAGTTTTAGCAGCCTTAGGCTTTTTCAGAGGTAAAATTAGTTGAGACTAAGGTCAAGATAAAGGATTAAGGAGAATAGCGGCTGATGGCGCTGCCGATGGAGTGATTTGAAAAGAGGAATGGAAGCTGGGTCAGGTCTTACGATATTATGAGAATTACCTTGAAGCTGATTAAATTGGGAGGCAATATTTTCATGAATATTATATGGTCGGATACTTTTTGAATAGATCTCATATGTCATTGTTTTTAAATCGTTCCACTCCAAAGAAGGTGAAAATTCACTAGAACAAAGTCGGTTACAGTGAGTAAAAGGGAAGGAGGAGACTTTATTGAGGAAGAATGAGAATTGAAAAAACAAAAAAAAAAAGGACAGAGTTCAAGAAGGCAGAAGTTGCGTGTTGCATCTAAACTTTTAAAGATTGTAGTTATGAAAGAAGCAAGAAATCGGAAGGAGTTCCATAGGTTGTAAGTGAGAGAAAAGAAACGTATTATGACAAGGCTTCTTATGCACATGACATTTCAGAACACAACAATGCATTTAGATCGTAGAATTTGTATGTTGGAATTTTTATTAACTGTCCATCGCTTAATAAATGTGTAACTGTATTTATTCCACCAGGAATAATTATTTTTTAATCGTTTCGCCCCAAGCCAGGCGGTAATGCCACTAGAACACATAATTTTACAAGAAGTGAAAGTGAAAGTGAAAGTGAAAGTCAAATTGAAAATGAAAGATAATGAAAAGCCTGAGAATAGAGAGGATTGAGAAAAGGGCAATAAATGCACAGCGTTCAGGGAGACAGAAGATAGCAATTGATATTGGATTTAATTTTTTGAAATTGTAGTTATCATGCAAGCAAGAAATTCAGAGACAGTTCAACAGATGAGATGTGCGAGAAATTAAACTTTTAGAGTGTCAGTGTCTATTGCGGCTAGCTAGATGAGCAGTGAAATGGTTAGATCTAATTACCATTAGGGTTGCATGCTTTATATAGTTGAGACACTAGGACATACACAGCACTAACATGTGCACTGGGTCATGTTTCATTAGAAAATACGATAAAAAGTAAATAATAACAGAATTACTCATTTTATTTCAATTGATTTGCACAAGGGTGTAGAACCCTTGTGAAAAAATACATTTGGTATCTTTTGCTTATCACAGTCTGGCAGGGTTAGTTCATGTTAAACAAAAGATATACGTTCCTCATTACTAAGACTAGAGGTACAGATACAGGCCATGTTGTCGTGCTTAATAACATTTACTGGCAATTATCTCCAATCCTGATAAAGTAGGTTAATCGTTGCCTGAAAGAAAAATGTTTGTCAAGATTGTGGAAGTTGCCATTTCTTTCTCCTACTTTCTAGAAAGCGTTTATCTTCATGACAGTATCACTCCATCAGTCTCTTAGTTTAGTTTTTAGCAAGCACTGGAACTGAAAACAACGCGGACGTAGTTGATCACCTCACCACAATTAATTTCCGGCACCATAATTAGTATATGTTTCAATCCTCTACGTCCACTGCTGATGTTTTAACTGTCATCACCGATGGAGTTAGTGAAGCACTCAAGGATAGCTTTGTTAGGGATCTGAAAGTTTTTTGAAAAGATGTAGTTTAAGGGGTTGCTATACATACTCTCCAGGCATCAGATCCCTTGAATAATTCATGCTATTGTCAAGTTCTTTCTCTCAGGTAGGTCCATAAATTTTGTGATGAAATTTTAGTAAAATGCTAAACGCCGTGCAGATTTGCTAAGCACAAGATCCGAAAGGAACCATATATAGTGATTATCAAACATACTTTATAGTAATAATGATCTGATCTAGTATGTCAATGGCTACAGACCCCAAGTTGTGTAATCTTCCGAAATATTAAGGTGAATATTTTTACTTTTAGGCATTAAAAATTCACAATATGATTTTTCAAATTTTGCTGAACGCAGCCAGAGTTTAAATTATTTTTATCGTTTTTTTTTTTAATTTCTCATATTTTCTTCATTATTTTGACAAAAGCAAACTTTTTTTATTTACTTAAATTTTTTATTTTGTTTTTGTTTTTCTGTTGGGAATTAAAAATTTCGTTTTAATCCATATTAAAGTAACATTTTATCAGTATTTCCTAAATTATATGTTTGTGATGTCAACGTTATTTTCGTTATAGTAGAGACTTTGTAATCACAGATATAACTGTAGTACGCCATTGCCCAATACTGGTGTCAGACGCCTTCGAATATCACTCGCACTAATAGTACTTGCTCGATAATACTCACTCGAATGGTAAACGCCGAATAGTAGCAATCCGTATAGAGATCCGTATAGTGAACCGAATAGTGAAATAGTATAGTGAAATAGTATAGTGATAGAGGATAGTGTAGAATGAGAGATCCGTGTAGTAATAGAGGATAGTTTAGAAATGAAGATCCAAATAGTCGTAAAGAATAAAGGAGGTATAATTTCGTACTAATAGTACTTGCTCGATAATACTAGCTCGAAAAGTAACCAACAAATAGTAATCCGTAGAACGATCAGTATAGAGAATAGTATAGTGATCCGTATAGTAATAGAGGATAGACTAGAAAGAGCAATCCGTGTAATAATAGAGGATAGACTAGAAATGACGATCGTTTAGATGTCACGCTACTTTCTGCTTACGTGTTTGCTCTATGGTCACGTGGTCAACTTAATTCAATAATGGGATCGCCTGTGGTTGGTCACTGGCGATCTATGTACAAACTCAAGTGTCGGCAGCGACACTTTATTCCTATCTAACATATATTAAATAATATTTTAATTTTTTTTTTATATAGAAACCCGGCCGGGTGGTTAGAACGTTCGCTTTCTGACAATGAGACCCCGGTTCAAATCTCACCATGGTCGATTTGTCAGGAAGGAGATTTCCTGATTTTATCGGTCTAGGTGATTTCCAAGCGTGCGGCACCTGAAAACCATACCACGGGTTGATCCACGCCTTGTGAGTGAAATTTGGTAGACGTAACACTTGGGGGCCGTCGATAGCTGTGCTAGCACGAAATCACAAGTCTTCGAGACCAAGGGTTTAAGTGTGCTGACCTTGTTCAGGTTGTTGATCCCGCTAGATAACACGCTTTCTCCTAGAAACTGTAACTAAGGTCTGCTCAGCATAGCTGCGGTATAAAGCACAGGTTGGATCTATGGTTGTTGAACAAACACAAATATTCCTAAGCGAGCGTCTGCAATAGGGATTGGCTAGCCGCCATAGTAGACGGGTATCCTCGAATCCGAGTGACCATTGTTTTAAAAATATATTTCCACTGAATTCATTCGCAAGACATCTTTTTTTAATAAAAACCTTCAGTTATAGATTCAATAAGATAACGTTGTATTAAATTGCTATGATTCGTTGGATTTCTATAGATTACTTTAAATTCTGGCGACATTAAGTCAATATTCATTCAATTTCAAAGGCCATCTCTATTTATTTTAAATTTGTGAATAACCAGCAATGAATTTGAAAAATAAAAACTCTTCTTTCTATGTACTGAATAAAAATAGTGTATCTTTATACTTAGAGTGTTCTTTTTAATCGTATTAAAATTGAATGCACTTTTATGTGTCAGTATCATTGTTATCAGACATTGTTTCACTGCGCAGTGGTATTTTTTGTTTAAGACATTTGCGCATGTCACAAAATGTTATTACAGAAATTGCAATTAAAGCGGTTCCATATGTGGTTGTCGTTTATTTCGCATTCATTTTGTAAATAT
>OZ010604.1:76636236-76703736 GCA_963932145.1 Acanthosepion lycidas | reverse complement strand
CTGACCACCTAACTCCCTAGACTGCAAGCCCTTTGATTATTATGTGTGATGCGCAGTTGAACAAAATACCAACAAAATCTCTTGTAACATCAAATATGAACTGAAGGCAAGGATTATGGCAACATTCATCAAATTAAACAAGGAGACCGTCCAGACCAGATGCAGGAGATTTCGAAGTCGTCTGGAGTCCGTGGTTGAAGATTTTATCTAATAAATTGTAAGCGATCTGGGATTGCAAAGGAAATATTTGTCGCAGATTACTTCCACAACTCAGAGAATAAATCACTGTAAGTTCAGACTCGAACATTTCAGAAAGAAATGCCGAAAACTCGATTCACAGTTATTATCTCACAAATTACAGTCGTATCCAGTCAGAAAAATAACTGACTCTCAGACGAATTTTATTTTCTCTTTGCTTTTATCCGCCGAGCATTTTTGTCATTCGTCGACAACTGGGAGAGGACGCCCAATTTTTGCATATCAAAATACTTTTATGGCGACTCCTGTAACAGACTTTTTTTTTTTATTTAAATATTCCGTCTTCAGCATGTCATGCGGAATACGTGCCCTTTTTTGGGGTAAATAATTTTCTTTTTCGCCATATTTTCCGTCTTAGGATACACGGGACGCGCTGTCGGTTGGTTTGACGAGGTAAGTCGCCGTTTTCTTCGCTATATAAATTTACTCTTTAATATTTTAAGATAGTTTTGTATAATTGTGGTAAATATAACTGTTAAAATTTTTATTTTTCTTTCTCTTAAAAAATTTTAATTTTCATTCTTGCATAATTTAGACGACAATTTATCCATCGCAATCTGGAGACCGGCTGGTCCCTTCTATTCTAACCACGAGAAGACGATTATGTACGTAAAAACCAAGTATTAAGAAAAAAAACTGTTTTTTGGGGTTTTTTTTTTACAATATCATTCCTCCTAAATTTCTTGTAATTAAAGAGCCCAAGCAGCGTGGATGACCAGAGTTGACGTCATCTGAAAACACAGATGAAAGCACACGATTATCCCGCCATCTTTGCCAATTAAATTTGCCTCCCCCTTTTGGAACGGATCGGAGAACGTAATCAGGAAGGCAATTTCAACATGGCGGAAAAAGACGGCCGAAAATTGCGGTGTGATTCGGAATGTAATTGAACATGCCGATTGAATTTTGTTCGTCTTTTATCTTTTGTTATGAGCAAATAACACGACTGAAATAAATATATCTATCTCTATTAATGTTTGCTTTTTATCTGTGATTACTTTTGCATGCCAACATAAAATCACGCGAAACAAGCTTTACTTAATCATTTGTGGAAATATTCACACGTAAGCTCATCAAAGCGAGTTAACGTCCATTTTAGTTCCAGTGCAGATAGACCCCTGGAGCGAAAAGAATTATCCCTCAACACGGAAGCTAATTCTTTGCCCAAATATGATATACCCCACGTATCTGTCTGTTGTCTCACAAGGGTCAGTTATTACTCGGAAAAATGAGTGTTACCCGAGGTTATATTTAAAGGATAATATCACGGATGGGCGCGCTGCATGTCGGGAGATGCGAGTAGTGAAAATGTTTGCGACTCGGAAATTGAAATCAATATATCGGGTTCGAATTCCAGATATGCTCTTTATTTGCTTACAACTGATAAGAGTATACTGATTTTCTAAGCGTAGCTTAGATGTGGCACAAGGCTGAAGATATGGGGCACCCAGTGAGGATCGAACTCTCTACACATCGTAATTGAACTAGCGAGACAAGCTTGTTAACCATTATATACGTCGAGATGTCCAAATGACTTTATAAGCGTGGCTTAGATGTGGCACAAGGCCGAATGTATGGAGCAACCAATGAGGATCGAACTCTCTACTCATCGTAATTGAACCAGCGAGACAAGCTTGTTAACCATTACACAATGTGCTCTACTATAAATGTGAGTATGAATACATTTCGTTCCCCCCTAAGTGGCTAATGAGACAAATGAGAAGACATTAGTCAGGTGAAAGGAATTTAAAAGAAAAACTTTCAATATAGGAATTAAATCAAACTTTATTAATTTAAACCTGGCTCAAGTAATACTGTCATTGTGTGGTTCGATTTGTTTTCCTGATTTCCAGGTCCTCTTGCTTTTATCTATATTCAAGTGTAATGTCAATCGACATCTGATCTTGTTCCCCGTCCTTCTCTTTATTCTCTCCCCAAACACGACTCTTTACTCTTGTTCTCTACCCTCTGTAACCCCTTGCGTGCTAGTCACACTCGCCCTTTGCTTGGAGTGAAATGCTTAAAAAAAATCAAAACTGCTTAAAGAAATACTTTGAGTGATTCTATTTAACTAACATTCTTAGAATAAAGACAAATAGCATAGTATGAATAGAAAAGACATTACACTTAATGAATTTCCAGAGTTTTCATTCAATTATCTATGGGAGGGGGGTAATATATATATATATATATATATATATATATATATATATATATATATATATTTATCATGACTTCAAAAAAAAGTAACCTATTTATAATAATTTCCATCATTTCTGAATAGTTTCTGAAAGTTTAATTAAAATCTGAAAATATCTGTCTATATTTCGGAGATGAGGTACTATGTACACTATTTACATTATTCGGACTATTGTCCCCATCATTGTCGCCATATTTATTACAACGTTTCGACCTTTCAGTATCTGTCTATATTTCTGAGATGACATATTACGTACACTATTTACATTATTCTGACTATTGTCCTCATCTTTGTCGCCATTTTTATTACAACGTTTCGGCCTTTCAGTATCTGTCTATATTTCTGAGATGAGGTATTTGTACACTATTTACATTATTCGGACTATTGTCCTCATCTTTGTCGCCATATTTATTACAACATTTCGGCTTTTCATTATCTGTCTATATTGTGACGTCATCCCGTCCACTTTCCGAGCCCACCGCCGTGCTATCCTGTGACGACCAAAGTTACTTGGTATTTGCCGCGGCACCGAATGTGACGTTCTAACCTTTTGCTGAATCGGATGGGAATCTGGTTAGATTCGGTATCAGCCTTGTCGTTCCCAGCTCACCTCCAACGTCTGGTTACCGAAGTAACTATTTTGATTTGTGATTTGATCTTAGGTAGACGAAATCAATCAGTCGCCGGGCCGTAATGTAAGCCGAGTCCGAACAAGGGTAATACCGCACAAGTATATGTAAAAGAAAATAAAGTAACAACTCGAAAAGTTCAAATGTGTTAAAAAAGGATAACAATATTTTATATCTGGTTGCTGAATACAGGACTGCGTCTTTCTCCCAAACCGCTAATATGGATACGTGACACTTTGCGTTTGTTATGCGAGTCTTAATATCTTAAGTTTTTTTCGATAACTGTTTTTTTTTTTGTGTATCTTCAGGTGATATTCGTAAAACTTGTTTTGATGGTGTGAGTCTAAGTCGTTCTTCAAAAATAAATTGTTCTTGGTCAGAAGTTGATGTCGTGATTGCGTGGGATCTCAGTCAGCTTTCTTCGAGGCGGGTCTCCGAGCTCACAGCTCAATTCTGCGTCACTCTCTCCAACTTCCAACTCCAACTCAACTGCTTGCCTGTCTCTTCAAACCCAACTATCTGCCGTCTACTCGTTGCGACTCTGCTTATATGGACGCCGACCAAAACCGGGGTGGGCCTGTCGGGGTTTGAGGTTCCTTGATAATTCTAAATCCGCATCAAGGATTTCCTTCGTTTTCGGTCAGGAAAATTTATTAATTTCCATTTTTGGAAGTCCTTAATTTCTAGTTTAAGGGAATCGTCCTCCCAAATTCTTCCTTTCACATATTGGTATCTCATGCCAATCCCTTCAGAGGCGTTAACAGGTTTCCCCTCTCTCTCACAGTGGCATCTCACACCGATCCCTTCAGGGGGCGTCAACAGGCCTCCCCTCCATCTTCACATGATTACCTTCGCCTACGCTCACGCCACCATTCAGCCAATGGACACCCAGCAGCGTGGGTGTGGCTAGACTGGCCTCAGTTTAAAAATCTCGCTCAAAGAAAAAAAAATTATCTTCCCTTTTTTTTTCTTTTCTTTCTTTTCTTCTTCCCGACAACAAACCCTTACGACTCTTATCATAACCGAACGCCGTCTGGAACTCGTCAACGAGATTTTCCCCAGCATCAAGTGGGTGGTGATCTGGCGACTTTGCACCCTGGTGCCAATTATTCGTTCCGATAAAACAATTTTTCTATCATGGCTAGCTCCGACACAAAACAGGTGCTCTTCCCAAATGATATCTTCACAGATAGTTAAAGATTTAATCTTTCCTTCCTTGTACTCTACGGGTGGTCCAGCCGGCATTTTTTTTCGGTCAGAGCGCGACCCAATTAATTTTTATCTCTTAGCATTCTGCCTTGTAGGCCACTTGACCAACCTGAAATTTTCATTATTAACATGGGCAGATTGCTATCTTTTTTCGCCGCGTCGTAACATAAATCGAATTAAATCCGGTATCTTACTTTCTTCGCTAATGAAAATAAAATCTTTACCACTTTTCTTTGTTAGAAAAAATAACATCGCTCAGTGTCTTTTCGTGATAGCTTCTTATCACCTAACTTAATTCTCGCCTTTTCCTTTTTTTATTCACGCAACCCTAAATAGTGTTACAATATTTCTGAGATGAGATATTATGTACACTATTTACATTATATGGACTATTGTCCTAATCTTTGTCGCCATATTTATCATAACGTTTCGGCCTTTCAGTATCTGTCTATATTTCTGAGATGAGGTATTATGTACACTATTTACCTTATTCGCACTATTGTCCTCATCTCTGCCACCATATTTATTACAACGTTTCGGCCGTTGTACGCTCCGGCCTTCTTCAGGTGGTTGGAATGTCGAACTGAACGCTTTATTTCGCTCACTGGAGTAGACTGTTCTAGTTCCATGTTCTATGTTTTAAAGGATGTCAGTTATCAGTTATCTCCTGTTAATTTTCCCTCTGAAAGTTCTCCACTGCCTTAACCGGGTATTGAACTCACACTCTTTTGGGTCGTGTCACTGGATCCTCAAGGACACATGGCACAGTGGATAAAGGGGTTCGTTAGGTCCAGTGACAGGACCCAAAGAGTGTGAGTTCAATACCTGGTTAAGGCAGTGGAGAAGTTGTAGAGGGGAATTAACAGGAGATAACTGACATCCATTAAACATGGCACGTGGAACTAGAACAGTCTACCCCAGTGAGCGAAATAAAGGGTTCAGTTCGACATTCCAACCACCTGAAGAATGCCGAAGCGTACAAAGGCCGAAACGTTGTGATAAATATGGCGATAAAGATGAGGACAATAGTCTGAATAATGTAAATAATGTAAATCTGACAATTATTTCTATTTTTGCAAGATTTTCAAAATTAATATCTATCATAAAAAAAAAAATGTACAAAAAATTCGCCATGTTATTTACTACTAGTTCCTGTGATGCAGAGAGACAAGGTTTTTCAACAAAAAGTTAGAATTGTCTGATTAAAACAGAAAAATTTTAGAAAATAATTAAAAATTACTTTGTTCCCTCCTCTTAATAGTAGCATAAATATTTTGACGATAAAATTTGGCTTTCATCAAGTTTAAGGCCGTTTTTATCATACTATGCTCATTTTCCAGCGATCTCACGGATATACCTACATAAAAGCATATACTGACAATATTATAAATGGAAAACAATGTCAAAAATACATTAAATTTATTTTATTTTGTGTCTGTATAATTTGTTTATTTACTGTGAATAATAGAGCATTTTTTATAATTATATATATTTATTAAAACTTGATATTCACAACGTTTTAATATTTTTAAAAGCATATTTATATAAACCATTTTTGTGGCCCGTGAATATACCTAGTTTTTCCCATTAGGAAAAAAGGTTGAACAACGATGCTTTAGACTAACATTATCAATAGATGACGTCATATCGGCGAAATATTTCCTCTGCTGTTCCAGGACAATTATTGCTTTCACGACCTTTGTCACTATGTACAAATCTTCAGTCCCTAGCTGATAAGCTGCAAGATTGAGAGGACCTTAACCTTGGGCAACTATCCCAAAGGTCGTCAATATCATAGGCCCAGCGGTTCCTGATAGCCGCCACATAATTTCAAATGTCAGGCTGTTGTTTACTATGTGTTGCCTAAATCAGATTTACAAGTGGGGTGGCATAAATATGGTCACTTCGGGAATATATCGAAAAAGGGCATTTCGTAAGCAAGGCGGACAAATTTAATTCCATGATTTAGACTACAGCCTTGTAAGGCAACTTACAGTGTATGACGTTCTATCAGAGAGAGAGAGAGATCTCGTCAACTGTGCGAGAACAGATATCATTCTCACGAGATTTCTTGTTTCCGGACAAAATATTCTGCAACATCTACGGCATCAATTAAATGAATATTACAAAGAAATAGAAATTCAATTTGATTGTCACTAATTAGCACATGTTTAATATTTGGTGATGTTAATTTAATTCCTGTAATCATAATGCTAACAACTTATATATCGTCGTCAGCATCCGCCCGTCTCGAGAGACGATGGAGTAGCAGAAATAGGGCTACCCAGACGTCTAGTTCCCCCTCTCGGCCTTGCTAGCAGAGTCCAAAGGAGAGGATAAACCAATACAGTTTGGCACCAGCGCGGCTGCAGGAGTTGCCGGAAGGTAGCACAGTGCCGTCAATCCGCCTTAAGGGGCTCCACTCCGGGTTTGAATTCAGAGTTGTCCTTCTCCTAAACCCGTCTTATCTGGCGGCATTTAAGCTAGCATTTGCAGAATTCTCTTGTTTGGGCCTCCGGCTTATTCAGGGGTTTGAGAATCCCTAAGTTTTTGGATATTCACAGCATTGGAAGTTCTCCTGGCTACCGTTTGATCTGGGTTTTCATTTACACGGGATTTTCTTTTTTTCGCTTTGGCCTTGGCTCTTTTTTTTTTTTTTGCAACCTGGTTCTCTGTCGAAGAAGATTTCTTTTTGCGAGGCATACTGCTGTCGTATGCAATAGGCAACAATAAACTAGAGAACTCAAAATTGATTGCAGCATTTAAGGATTTAAGCTTACCTTTGAAAAGTTCAACGATAATTTTCCTGCAGCTGCTTAATTTAAAGACAATCTTATGTACGTAGGTTCTTACTTTCTGTACAAACGATTACTTTTATCTCATGGGTGACTTTCCCTGGATTTCGAAATTAATTTCGATTATTCTCAAAGTTATTTCCAAGTTAAAAAATTGTTCTTGTACAAAAAATTTCGTCGCAAAAATTCACGTAAAAAAACCGCCGAAAACAATTGCAGTAATAAAAACTTCAGAAGCCAAAATGAATGACATGGAAGCTATTGAAAGTTAGAGAGTTGTACCCCTTTAATTGAAAAAAGTGTGACAAAGTGACAAACTGACATTCGCCTTTATATATATATATATATATATATATATATATATATATATATATGTGTGTGTGTGTGTGTGTGTGTGTGTGTGTGTGCCCGTGTGTGTGTGTGTGTGTATTTAGGTAGCAGATTCTCTTTTAGACATTGCAAACATTATGCCTGCTTATTTTAGCATAAAATGTGTATGAGAGGATTTTGCTAAAAATAACATTAGTAATTTATTCAATCAGACATATATAATATATACATAAATATGCATATATGGGCACCTCGGCGTAGTGTAATGGTTAGCAAACTTGTCTCGCTAGATCAATTACAAATGAAAAGTGAGTTCGATCCTCACTAGATACCCCCATACTTTCGGCCTTGTGCCACATCTAAGCTACGTTTAAAAAATAACTAAGAGTAGTGAAATTAATACTCACTCGGTGCCCCTTACTTCCCGCCTTGTGTCACATCCAATCTACGCTTGGAAAGTCACTATATATATATATATATATATATATACATATTTAATCAGACGTATGTGTGTGTGTTTTTCATTAAATAACATAGACATATTATGTCTATTTTATTTTTTAATAATTCTTTCTAATTCTCTAATAAGCTTTTTGATGTTAAGTTTAAATTCTTCAAGGAAGGCGACGTAGTTTTTCCTAACCCAATTACTTTCGATCCCCTGTTTTGTAAATACGCGTGGACGTACCCTGTTAGAATTATTTTAAAAAATAACTGTTATGTTAGCCTTGCTATGTTTGTCGAGTATTATCTCTAATTTCGAATAAGAATCGTATTTGTTTAATACAACAAAGATACTGCTTTTATCAGTTTTTTTTTTAATAGTTATCTGAGGATGGTTACGAAGTTGCCTGCCAGAGATTTTTTTATTGTTTTATTCGTTGCTTGGAAGTTTGTTGTTTTTTTTTTTGTTTTTTGTTTTTTTGTGGTGTCTCTTTTATTGTTTCGGCTTCAAGCCGATCACTGATTTCTGGATGTGTTTTAATTAGTTGTCGTTCTTTATGGTTAGCTCCCTTACATTGTGGACGTTTGTTTACTAAACATCGTAACTTCAACTGTTAATTTTAAAATAATTATAGCAGAGCGGGTTCATGTGTGTTTACAAAAATATGCATCACAACAATTATAGTTACATTAAATTTCGCTTTACAATTCGCCCCTGAGGATGATATCGAAGGAGATCGAAAGTAATTCGATTGACAAAAACTACGCTGTCTTTCTTTATACATTTAAGCTTAACACCAAGAAGCTAATCAGAGAGGTAGAAAGGATTATTATAAAAATAAACAGACGTAATGTGCCTATATCATTTAATGAAACATGCTTGAATGAAGATAAGCTCTCTTTCTCTCTCTCTCTCTCTCTGTGTATATATATATATATATATATATATATATATATATATATATAATTATTTATTTAAAAATATGATTCCAACGCTACATAAGACTTCTCATGTTTCAAAACAAGAGCCGAAAACTTCAATATAATTATTTGAATTAAATTGAATTAAAGTACCAAGCTCTGTTCCATCTTCAAGCGAAATTTTTACTGGAATAACTTATTCCTGAAATTTACGTGTTTTATAAGCATATTCATTATTAAAATTAAAATTACTATGGTTACGGCGAGAGCAATTGTTTAAAGAAAAGGGGCGTAAGGGTTAATAATTTGTATCAATATCTCAGTTACATTCAAAGACGTCAAGTCAGGGTAAGGTTGGGGTGTCTAAATTTAAAGCGGAAGATGACATCGTCTAGTCTGGTTAAGTGTCTATGGAGATTTATTTATTTTTTATTTTATTTTTTATTTTTTTCTGAAAGGATTTGTGTATATAAAAAAGCCGTCATAAGTCGGTAACATTTGTTTTTTTTTTGTTTTTTTTGACGACTTCATAAAGGGTTATCTTTTTTTTGTAGGGCATTTAAACTATTTATTTAGACTATGGAATTTAAAAAATATTTTATTGTTTGTTTGTTTTATGCTAATTATTCAATGCGAAAATTTGATGATGTCGGCAAAAAACCGTTAACTAATGTCTATTGTTTAATAGATTTTTATTATATATATATATATGTATTTTTATTATATATATATATTTTTATTATATATATATTTTTTTATTATATATATATATATATATATATATATATATATATATATATATATATTTATCATCTTTTCAGACCAAAATCCAGAGAGATGAATATTTGATATTTCATGAAATAAATTATAACCGAATGGATTTTTCAGGATCGTCTGTAGTCATTGCTCTGTTACTTACATTGAGCTCTCCTTTGATTAATGTCCTTCTTGGAATTATCCCTACTAATTATCAATTGATATTATGAAGAATTAATGGACTTTATTCATAATCCGGCATATTCTTATATTTTGTTTTTGCGCCCTGTCGGTTGGGGTTTCACAATACACCGACTGCATCTTGTGGTTAAGAAATTAAAAAATTAGGCTTCCCAAAACACTTCTTTGACCATTACTTAGACTAGGCGGTCGGTCGGAGAGGCCCGCTCCAATCACTCAGCTTGTCCTGCCAAGCACTATCGCCTATAAGTATATCAATTTATGGAGTATTTTAGAACAAAATACAATACCCCAAATATACACTGGCATCAAATACCATCTCTATTCAATGCCTGATGGTCAACAAATGGATTAACGGGTGCACAGAGTCTCTCTCAAATACGGGCTTGCTTCGGCAATTAGTTGGACATTCGTCTCCAACTGTGCTGGTCGAACTATCCACCTTCGGGCAGAGAGGAACCCAGACGAGGCTATGCCGAAGGTGGTAGACAGCTACCCGACTCCGTTTTTTACGGGGGTCTACGGGGAATTTTTGCCCGAGTCTACGGGATCGGATACTCCCCGTTAAATCCGTCTTGTGCCTCATCTGACCGCGTGGGGCGGTTGGCAAATATCCTCAAATACGAGTATACTGCTTTGTGTAGCCCTGACGTGTCAAACCGAGAGGAGGTGCCCCTTTTCACTTCTCAATGTCGGGCTCCGATGTGGATGGGAGAACAAGCAGGGAATTTTACTACATCAACATTATGAATCATCAAAACAAAAAAAAAAACAACGTTTCAGATTCTGAAAAAAAAATAACTGTAAACCTAAAAAAATTCATGCACCGATGTCCTCAAGGACACATGACCTAGTGGATAAAGGCGTTGGTTGGATCCAGCGACTTGAGTTGTGGATTCAATACCTGGCTACTGAGGTAGTGAACAAAAACTTGGAGAATTGAGTGAAAGGGAGATAACTGAGACATCCGGAAGAGGTATGGCACGTGGAACTAGAAAGATCTAACCCAGTGGACGAAATAAAGGGTTCAGTTCATAATTCCACTCACCTGAAATTCCACTCACCTACGAGGTAAGTGGGGAGAATAGGTAGTGAATTTTACTGCATCAAAATTATGAATAGCTAAAACAAAAAAAAAGCTTAAACAATATTTTTCAAACACTGATTCTGAAAAAGAAATAAGTATTGACTTTACATGATTCCTTGTGTTCACGTCCTTAAAAGAAACCCGTTTAGCAAAACTTTCTCATTTCTTAATTGAAAAAGTGCTATCCAGTAGGATTAACCCCTCAAAAATTTGAGAAACGGGCAATTTACTAACAGAAGTAGAAAATAGGAAACACGCCCCAAATAATAATAAAGATAAAGATTTTTCATAATCTCAAAATAAAAAACATTCCCCATGGAAGACTGAAAAATTCCAAGAGTGTTATTAGACGATGAGAGTTGTCGCGGGCCACTGCTTAGGAATTATATAACTTAGGAATATCTACCTTGGGAATATCTACCGTAGGAATTATATACTTTAGGAATATCTATTAGGTTGGTGCAAAAATAATGACGTAATAATGTCGTTTTTTGACGTATTTTTTAACGTCAAAAAACGATATTATTACGTCATTATTTTTGCACCAACCTAATACCTTATGAATTATATACCTTAAGAATATCTACCTTAGGAAGCCAGGGGTTCAGTGATTATCGAAGAATCACAATAAAATGAACAGACATGTATGTTTGACCTATCTCAAATCCCTAGAAAAATAAAAGTCGTGTAAAATATTGAACCAGTGGAACAATATATTCCTGCTCCATTAAGGTGCTTCAAGTGCTAAAAATTTGTACATCATACGGATAGTTGCAGCAGTCTCCCAACATGTGGGAAATTTGGCCAATGAGATTCAGATCACAAGAAAGATGAATGCCACTATGAAACAACATGTGCTAACTGCCAGAAAAAATCATTCAGTATAGTCATGATCATGTCGAGATGAAAAATAAACGAAATGTCTCATTCGTGGAGGCATGGCAAATTGTAGAAAGCTACATGAAAGCCCCGTCGTATGCAAAAATAACGCAAGTAAGGACCAGAACGAATACGGGTCAACATGACATATCCAAAAGCTCGTACACTTAGGACCAAATGCATTGGCAGATATTAATCTGTGGGTGACAATATATATACTCCTGAAAATGTCTTTTTGCTATTTTTGAAAATACCAAAAAGACATTTACTCCAAGGGAATAATACAAACTGAACCACTAAAGAAATCGAATGAAAGAATTGTTATAACAAATAAAGAAATAACTAACACAAAATCTACCGCTCAAACAAAAACCATTCCGTCAAAGAAAAAACAGTTTCTTGTGAAAACAAGTCCGACAAAGCAAAGGTCACAGTGATCTCCTACCAGTCCACCAATAACCGTTAAAGATAGACTTAAGATATTATCTCCCCTAAAAACAGAACCAGCCAATCAAAACCTCAAAATTCAGAGTGATCAAATATCTCTCCCAAATCGATTTGACAAACTGGAAGTGGTGGAAATCCAAAAGTTACAAGGGACCAAACCTCCAAACTCAAAACTTCGGAAATTTAAGTCACAATCACATTCAAAGCTAAAGCCGGAAATATTTAGCAATCATGTATGAAATAAACCAATGGAACTGTCGCAGAATAAAGGCAAACAAAAATGAACTGCTTCTGCTAATAACAGACCTAATACCGACAGTTACTTGCCTCCAAGATCCATTCCTTAAGGGAAATGACAAACTGAATATAAAAGGATATTATCAATGCAACTAGAGATTGATACTGGACTTCGAGCTTTAGGTGTTACATCCCTCCGAGTTAGCAATGATTTACCTCAAAGAAAATAAATTTAACAACCTTACAGGCGACTACTGTTTAAGTGACCTTACACATGCCAATAAACATCGGTTCAGTATGTATCCTACAGAATGAACCAATAATTAATAACAACGATTTATGCATTTATAATAAGAAAACCCCGACATGAATAAATTCATTTACTGGCAGCTACTGGGCAAAAGTTTTATCTCGATAAGATCTTTGAATTTATATGGATTTCTCTTGGAAGGAACTGACAGGCACATAAGATAGCAATCACTTGCCAATCGTCCTACAAAACTTAGAAACATAATGACAGAAATCATCTCCGTTGGAAATTAAATGTAGTAAACTGGAAAGATTTTAGAATCCAATGTTCTGAAAAACTAAAAAGGAAAAAAAGCATCAAGGACTTAAAACATTTCATGGAAATCATCAATTCTACCGCTAGAAAATGCATTCCAAAAAAATCAGCATCAAAAGACTGCAAAAGACATTGGTTCAAGGATAAAGGTAAAAAAATATGTCACCAAGCTAAGAGTAGCTCTGGGAGAATTCAACAAACAACCTACATCCTCTAATTTGCTACAATTTAAGCTACTCCTGGCAAAAGCACGGAAGATAAAAACAAAAGAGAATCCTGGAAAATGAAGTGCGTCGATAAACATAATCCAGCTTCAAAAACAAGATTCGTCTGGAATATGATAAAGAAAATAGCAGGCAAATACCGAACAAACACTAAAAAAAAAAGGAAATCACTGTATAAAATAACCAGCATTCTCGAAAAATGGACGCATTCTTGGATTTTTTTTTTTTTTTTTTTTTTGGAGACAGCGAGCAGCTGCCTCGTCGAATTCTCTTTAACTACTTCGACAACTTGAAATCTTTTTCCTTTCAAGTGGGATTTGATGAAAATATATAAAATGTCGCAAGGGTCGAGATCTTGGCAATGATGATGGTCGTCGTACCTGTTGAAGGTTGTCCTTATCCAAAAACTGCATGCCCACTGATGTAAGCTCTGTAGTGTGATGAGACGAACACACTCTACACATTTTCCTTCTACGCACCGGTATAAAAACAGACGTGAGCGAGAACGTTAGAACTTATTGTATATGGGCGAGTTAGTTCAAGGTCAATCTGCGTAGAAACAGTTTCACTCAGCATACTTTATCTCAGTTACCATAGTAACAATCCCGATACTTATATATATATATATATATATATATATATATATATATATATATATATATATCATGTTCTTCATCTAACAAGATATCTTTCTCTCCCTCCTGTCTTCATTTTTAACCGTTTCTGTCACTTGTTGCTTCCTACTACCAGAAAATTTTCTTTTCTTTCTTCTCGTTTGCCTTATTGTTTGTTTGTTTTTTTTAATCAATTTATTTCCTGTGTTTGGTGCATTTAAACCAGTCTGAAGTGTAAATCAACTGCGAAATAAATTGAAGTTTATAGCTGTAAAATTAATTATCTAAGTCTTTTCCCTGAAATGTTTCTTTATATATATATATATATATATATATATATATATATATATATATATATATATATATATATATATATAATTATTTATTTAAAAATATGATTCCCCCTCTTTATATGAACAATTGCGCTGGACGTTACCATGGAAATTTTGATTTCAATAATGAATCTGCTATTAAAACACGTAAATTTCAGAAATAAGTTATTCCAAAAAAAATTTCGCTTGAAGATGGAACAGAGCTTACTTTAATTCAGTTTAATTCAAATAATTATATTAAAGTTTTTGGCTCTTGTTTTGAAACATTAGAACTCTTATGTAGCGTGTTGGAATCATATTTTTAAATACATAATTATATTTATGCTCTACTTTTGTATCGAGCACTATTTTTTAAAAATAATAACAAAACACTAACTTTGGATTATTTACCTAACCAGTTCTTTCCTATGTTCTATATATTTTCACACACACACACACACACACACACACACACACACACACACACATATATATATATATATATATATATATATATATAGATAGATAGATAGATAGATAGATATAAGGCTACAATTGCACCATGCTTAGAATATTGCTGTCACATAGGGTCTGGTGCTCCTGTTATACATTTAGAGATCCTTGATAAAATCCAAAGTCTGCAATGTTATTTGTCCTGTCCTGGCATCTCGGTTTCAGACACCTTTCTCCCGGTCTAATGCAGCTTCTCTATGCCTCTCCTATAAAAACGTTCATAGTAAATTCTCTGAAGAACTCTCCTCTATAGTAACTAAACTTTAAGCGTATTATTAGATTTGCAGCACGAGCTCATCATTTTTACTGTCGAAAGAAATCTCTAGATGTAACCATAAGTTCCACGTATACAGTCTGTTTTCTCGCACTTCTCACTTTTGGAACTTTCTACCGGCTTCTGACTTTCCACTTAAATTTGATCTTCAAAATTTAAACGCAATTTCAATCCTTATTTACTGTCCGCTTATATTGTGTTCTCTCACACACAGTTATCTCATGGGTCTTAGTGGCTCTATTACCTTGCGTGAGATGAAATAATTAACGACAGTGGTAGACTGACGCCAATTCAGCCGGGTTTCGATCCTAGCTACAGGCAACCGGACGTCTAACCACATTGATGAGCTGTGATACAGCGAAACTGTCTGTCTGTGGATGACAATATATATGCTCTTGAAAAATTTATTTCGGTTGAGCTCTCTGAGAAGGAAGTGCCGGTTTGTAAACAGTGACTATTACGGCTAATAATGCAAGACTCTTCGGCAAATTCAATCGAGTTCTCTCAGCCACTGTGTGTTTATCTAAAAATAAATACGCTTAAATTCACCTTCAACGGCTTAGTGGTAGAATCCCCGACTGATGCCAACACAGATTTCGATCCTAGCTAGAGACAATCGAATGTCTAGGCCCACTGGCGAGCTGTGATACAGCGAAACAGCCTGCCTGTGGATGACAATATATATATATATATATATATATCCCAGCTTGCGGCACCTTTGGAAAATAACTGAAAACTATACCCCGGGTTGACCCAAGCCTTGTAAGTGAATTTGGTTAGACGGAACAGTTGGGGCCATCGTTAGCTGTGCTAGCACGAAGTCACATGTCATCGTGTCCGAAGTTTTGAGTCTGCTGGTCTTGTTCAGATTAGGGATCATTCTAGATAACAGGCTCTCTCCCCAAAACTGTAACTAAGGTCTGCTCAGCATAGTTAAATTATAAACCCCCGGTTTGGCCCTGCGGGTGTTGAACAAACAGAAATGTGCCTGACCGAGAGTCTGCAATAGGGATTGGCTTGCCGCCCTAGTATACGGGTATCCTCGAATATGAGTAACCAGCTATTATGATATATATGTATATGTATGTATTAATAAATATAAAGTGTATTTATTTATATATAGTTTATAGATCTGTTATATTGCAATATTTTATTAACGTCAGCACTCAATGCCCGATATTATATATATATATATATATATATATATATATATATATATATATATATGGTGTATCAAAAATACTTTTACAAACTTTACGGACGGATTCATCACACCAAACAATGACAAAATTGCATATAAGCATATGCTGAGTCAATATGTTTAAAGTTTACGGTATTAAATGTGCAATCCAAGATATAATCAAAAAATACTAACTACAATAGTTTTTTGGGTGCCATGGATCCTGTCTCAGTAACGCGACGATAAACAGTAGCAAAGGTTGGATGACTCGGAATCGCAACACAGTCTGGAGACGCAATCTGATACAGCCGTACACCTTCCCGTCCAATACAATTCGCGCGATCATATGTAGAAGTCATCATCTGCCTGCTCACGATATAACTATCCTGCCCTTGTTAAACGGAACACTTCTCAGTTAACTCACTGCTACACACATTTGGAGACATACAAATTTACACGAATAACAAACGTAACCTTGTCTACATAGAAACAAAGCACCATGTACCGTAAACTTAATGACTCAAATATACGTTTATATGGACTTTTATCTTTGTTTAGGGTGAGAGACTCTACCTAACGTTTGTTACGGTATTTTGACACATCATATATATATATATATATATATATATATATATATTCGAAATATGTGAAACAGTTTAATTTATATTACAATGAATCATTCATACAAAAAGTAAATTAGTAAAGTTAATGATATAAAATGGTGAAATCCCTTCGCAAACAAAATTTTAAAGGTGCATTAACCTACTAATCGCTCGATTAATGTTATGATCCTTGTTTTTAAAAATTATAAGGTGTATAAGGTCTTTCTTAAATAAAGTATTTTCGACGGGTTCTTTTCCGGCTTGGAAACTATTTTCTTTTTGTTAAAATTCAGGTAGCATCGGAGACGAAAAATTATAATGCAAATTGAAACGTTTTTTGAAGTGTGTTATTGATAACAGATATAAACTTGGGGTTTGGGCATTCGCAACGCTAGGGTTGAATTGTTGAAACTTTAAGTGAGAGCGTTTTTTATTAATATGACAATTTAAGATTTTTTTTTATTCTAGGAGTTTATCAACGTGTCATGAACTAAATAGTTTAATAAATAGAGCAATGTCTAAGTTGTTTTCCCGAAAATTTGCATGTCGGCTCAGTTCTTTAAAATGAAATATGTGGTACAGTTCAATTTATATTACAATGAATCATTCGTACAGAAAGTAAATTAGTAAATGATTTCCAAATATTCCCGTCTCCCCAACACACAACCCTTGAATGAACCTGTGGTATGATCACTCTCCAGGTTAATAACATCAAGAATATACTTCTCATGGTTAGGAAGAAAACGTCCGGTTAGTCGTGCATTTGGGAAGCAATTCTTGTTTTATGCCTACTTCATTAAATATGACAGTCAAAGAATATAATATTTTATTCAAATTTTTTAACGACAGCGTATTGGATGAAATTGTTTTTCTGTGGTGTGTTGTGAGAGAGACATCTTGTGCGGTAATTTTTGTTTAGCGCAGTTTTCATTATATTCTGAATACACTCAGAACATACTCTAACCACGGTGCTATTAAGAGAAAATATGATGTTTTCTATGAGATGAGATTCTGGTACATAGATAGATAGATAGATAGATAGATAGATAGATAGATAGAATATTAATAATTGATAATAATATCTATAATAGATAGATAGATAGATAGATAGATAGATAGATAGATAGATAGATAGATAGATAGAATATTAATAATTGATAATAATATCTATAATAGATAGATAGATAGATAGATAGATAGATAGATAGATAGATAGATAGAATATTAATCATTTATAATAACATGTATAATAGATAGATAGATAGATAGATAGAATATTAATCATTTATGATATGTATAATACATAGAATATTAATCATAATAGATAGATAGATTATTAATAATTTATAATATCTATAATAGATAGATAGAATATTAATCATTTATAATAATATGTATAATAGATAGATAGAGAGAGAGAGAGATAGAAAGATAGAATATTAATCGTTTATAATAATAATAGATAGATAGATAGATAGAATATTAATCATTTATAATAATATCTATAATAGATAGATAGATTATTAATAATACAAATGTTAATTAACAATAATTTTCGCATCTGCATCATCGCTAAACAAATAAAATTAATCTTACATTTAATACATGACACCAGTACAAAAAGTACAATACAAGAAAACCTTAACATATTTTACTGTAATGCACAATAATTACAAACAGGACGAATTCGCCATGTGACTAATCACAAATACACCCTATTTCAGCAGTAAATCCCATCAAACAGGTAAAATTCGATGACCAATATAGTGTATAAATTTAACTGCCCAATACAAGAATGTTTTCTTGTTATAAATCAATTTGCTATATCGGTCACGCCAGTATCTATTTGAGTAGACACCTCACTTGTCTCTTATCTGATCAAAATGCCATAAAAAGGCATTTACCCTCCAACAATACACAAGAACCGATCAGGAAAAGTCTGTTTGATAACACGACAGTCTTTTATAAATCCCGTAACTGAAATCTGTGAGAGAAACACTCTATATAAAACATCTGATACCCACTATTAATGTCACCTTATTTAACAACGGAAATAAACTGCTAAAAGTTGTCTCTTTTAAAATAGAATGACGCCGACTCGAATTCCAGCCACACCCCTTTGGTAGGGCTCGGAATAAGCTCTACTACTATATAGGCATCACACAAATACAACTTAAAAAGACAACCATGAAGGGAATTAACAACACTTAGCAACAACAACCCCGCCCGGAGAATGGCTAAATTAACCGAATGCGCCTGGGACAATAGACACTGTGACAATTTTTATACTCTCTTACCCCCACTAAACGGATTTTTTTTTTAAATACTAGAAAAACTCAATAAAATTCATCAAATTTTCCTCGTTTGTTATATTCAACGAAGCATGTTTGAAAAAATGTTGTTGCCCAAAGATACATTTTATATATATATATATATATATATATATATATATATATATTTGGACAATAAGATACACGATAACAAACTAACTGAGGAGATAATGAAGAAAAAGAATTATATATATATATATATATATATATATATATATATATATATATATATATAATTTTGTTGCGAGTATGTAATGCTCTGCCCATATTTTATATAAAATGGACTATTCCGTTTTGTTCGCAAGGAAAGACGGAAACATTATTTGTTTTCAGTGAGAAAAAAGAAAGAAAGAAAGAAAGAAAGAAAGAAAAAGAAAAAAGAAAGAAAGAAAAAGAAAAAAGAAAAAATGAAAGAGAGAGAGATAATAACGCCTCATATTTTTAACTGCTATTTCACAGGTAGCAGTAACCTTGTCCATTTCAAATCTTTTCATTTGTACCCTCTTACTTCTGCAAATAGCTACCTGCCTTCATATTTATGATTGTTATTGCATTATTTTGTTAAAGTTGTTAAGCTCAAATATTTAATGATGAAATAAGAAATTCCCACGGATGCATAATTTTATATTTGTAAAACTCGAAAAGATTTATTCAGTCATTAAAAATTAAAAATTAAAAATTGAAAATTAAAAATTGAAAATTAAAAATTAAAAATTAAAAATTGAAAATTGAAAATTAAAAGTTAAAAATTAATAATTGAAAATTAAAAATTAAAAATTAAAAATTGAAAATCAAAAATCAAAAATTAAAAATTGAAAATTAAAAATTAAAAATTAAAAATTGAAAATTAAAGATTGAAAATTAAAAACTAAAATTCATTAAAAATATAAGATGTCAAAATCGTAAAATTTTCGTATTAAATAATTTAAAAATTATTAATAAAATAGAATTTATTCATTTATTATTTTATTTAAATAATTACCCGCCTATAATATAATATATAATAAAGACTATTATTACTCTTAAATCGAATTCAATATGATTTTTAATGTTGCGGGTTTATTAATTAGCAATTTACATAAATGAAATAATGAACAAAATATTTATTTATAATATGTTTTAAACAATTGGAACTCTTCATTTGCAAAAAGTGAATGTTTGAAAATGAATGATTTCGCTACATATAATTCAGTCTAAAGATTATGTCTACAAATCGACAAGATATTCAAAATCGGTTGTCAAATTTTGAATAAATAATTCGAAAAGAAAATTGCTATTTCCTATTGTCACTGAATTGCTGTCAAATACACGATTTCATAATTATAACTGAAGTAATTTTATATTTCATATCATAAGTCATTTTCTGTCATAAATGATTTACTTCTACATAAAAATAATATTTTTAATGGAGGGAAGAAAATATGATCTGTTAAATTCAATTCACTAAAATCCGCTGGGGATTGAAATAATAAATCGAAGCATTAATATAAAAAGATAAGTTAATTTATTTTTAATTTATATATATATATATATATATATATATATATATATATATATATATATATATATATATATATATATATATATATATATATATATATATATATATATATATATAGAGAGAGAGAGAGAGAGAGAGAGAGAGAGAAAGGCGAAGCACTAATATAAAAAGATAAGTTAATTTATTTTTAATTTATATCTATATATACACACAATATATATATATATATATATATATATATATATATATATATATATATATATATATATATATATATTAAGCGTTTCACCCTAAGCAAAGCGGGAAGCCACTAGGATGCAAGGGGTTACAGAAAATTTGGAGCAAGATCATATAGGAGTGATAGAAAAAAGGATGAGGAGAAGGGTAGTGGATAGATAAAGGCAACTGGAGATACAGAGGCCAGAGAGAGAGAGTACCGGGAACCACTTCCTAAACAAGAAACAAGGCGTAAGCCTCTACTCATGTCCAAGAGAATGGGGGAGGAGTGTTGACCGGGTGGTATATATATATATATATATATATAATAATAATATTTTTTGTTTAAAAATATGATTCCTTCGCTACATAAGAGTTCTCATGTTTCAAAAACGTGAGCCGAAATCATCCAAATAATTAATAAAATTAAGTTGGATTGAGGTGTTTAGTCACGTTTCATCTTCAAGCGAAATTTTAGGAATAAGCTATCTCTCGGTTTACGTGTATTTTTACAGAATTTGTTATTGTGGGAGTGGCTATACTATTTTCCTTCTTTAAGTGGTCAGGGAGTTAATTCTTATCAGTAGATTCATCATCCTCTGAGAGGTTTTGCTAAGGTTGGGTAGGGTATCCATTTCAAGGCTAATGTTTACGGTCATCCTTTAGTTGGTTCCCAGTGAAGGATATTTTTATGGCGCGCCTACAGTCGTTCTGTGTCTGGAGAATTGTCTCTTATTCTTGTCTATCTGATTATCTATTTATTTATTTGTTTATTTAGGTGGGTGTTTAATATACAGATCGCTTTGCATTGAATTTCGGTTTTTTTTTTTTTTTTTTTTTTTTTTTTTGACGACGACAAAAAGGGGTTTTTCCTATTTAAGGGTTTGGCTGAGCTTTTTAGAATTTTACTTAGCTATGTTTTTTTTTTTTTTTTTTTTATGCTAATTATCTAATGCGAAAGTCTGTTGATGTCGGCAAAAAACCGTTAACTCCTGCCTATGGTTTAATAATTTTTCATTATTTAGGAATTTAATGATGTGTAGTTTTTCCTGTAAGCATAAGAGGCATGGGTCATCCCAGGTTCTACAGGTTCTTGCTCTATTTACTATTTTCCATTTTACTTTTGGTGTTTTATTCGTTTCCTTTAGATGCCAGAAATATTGGGATAGAGATGTCTGATTTCTATTTTGAATATTGTTGAAAGAGCTCTTGTGTTGTCTCCATCTAATTTTAAAATTATTCTTTGTTGATCCTATGTATATTCTATCAGTGTTAGGGCTCTCAATGGATGAGATAGTGCATTGGTATACCACGGATTTTGTGAGGCATTTATTTTCCAACGGGCAGTTTTTAGGGTTTCTACAATCGCATAATTTTTCGTTATTTTTATCTAGTTTTAGTTTATGTGTTTTATTACTGTTTTGGTATGCGTGTTTTTCTAGGATTTTCATATTGTGTCTTTTTATGATTCTTTCTATATTTTCAGTGCAGCTGTAACTCAGTTTCAATGTGTTTTTGTTAAAGATGTTGCTAAGTTTGCTATTAGTGGGAAAGTGCTTTTCAATTAAAGCTAGGAACTTATGGCCTAGTTTGGTGCTGACCATTTGGTTGTACGGTGGGGTATACCAGATGATTTTTCTTTTCCTGTTTCTCTTATTATTGGTACTAACGTTTCTATAGGTTATGTCAAAGTTTTTGTATCCGCTGTTTTTCAGGGCTGTGTTGTAAAAACTACTGTGCTGTTGGAATATTTCTTTATTTGCTGAGTTCATACTTATTCTTTTCTCTATTGATGTGGGTATATGCTTAATTATAGATGGGGGGTGGTTTGACTTAGGATGTACGTACAAGGGATTAGTGTTAGGTTTTCTGTAAGGTAGGTGAACGTTGTTAGTTAAGTCTAGGGTTACGTCTAGGAAGTTTACTTTTTTTAATTTAGTGTTGACTATTGTTTTTAAATTTAGTTTCCCGAATTCATTGTAAATTACCTTTCTAATTTTCTCTGTTTTAAAGCTTGTGGAGCTCCTCACTACCATGAGCCCGTCATCTCTGTACAGCCCGATGTCCCCCACGTCCAGTTCACGGTGGGCGGTTAGGTTGTACAGTATAAATAGACCGACAAGGTCCGAAGATTCTGCAGAGTCTAGAGATCCCATGGTAATGTCAAAGTTGTCATTGGTGTTTTTTATCCACTGGTCCCCATTATGGATGAGGACAGATTTCTTTGCATTGAGAATAATGTTTGTTTCTTCTTCAGTTAAGTCTGTATATACCATAGCAAACTCCAGGGCAGTCGTGAAGAGGTCTTTTGATATTGACTGGTAGTAATCGACAATATCGAACTGGATTAGGGTGCATTCGGGCTTATTTTCGATGTTGGTAAACCAGTTTATGACTTACCTGCACAAGGATATATATATATATATATATATATATATATATATATATATATATATATATATATATATATATTCCAGGATCATTTTCCAACTTATGCAAGAAGACTTTCGCCGTTTCTAATCTTATAACTTCCTGTCCTAGAGTCATAAGATGCCTCACAGCTTTCACATACGATTTCATTGTCAAGTGTTCTTTCACTGCTATGTTCTGTCATAACTGAAACTCTTCTCTCATGTGCAAAAGATCTTATGAATTGAGTTGTATCCCTTTCAATTGATCTCTTTAACTCTAATTTGAAATGATCCCTCTTCTTCTTGTGACCTCCTGATCCCCTTTCCCTCTCTACTGTTCCCTTTTTTTTAAATTAGTTTCCATTTTCTTGCTGGTTCTTGAAGGGAAGCCAGAGTATCAATGGGGGTCACATTACTGATGGCCTGAATGATCCTTTTTCTCTCACCATTGCTCAGTTGCGAAGACAGTGCGGGTTACACAAAATGATTTTAACTTGTACTCTTTCTAGTTGGATAACTCAAAGGGTTTATCAGTGATTCTGTTATACTGGACCAAATTGTTATGGAGTGGTTTCACAGTGGAGGCTTGTATTTGTACTAAGTCGGTCCTAAAATAGGTTCAACGTACAAAACGTTAGGAACTTGATATAATAGGTAATGACGCAGTAATCTAGTTGTGGTCGCTTATACTTTAATATCCGACTAACAGTCGTCCGACATCGACTGACTGACCAATTCTCTGAGCGACTCGCTACTACTACTCCTACTTATTATAGGTGGGAGAGTCTATTAACTATAGAATAGGTGTGTTCCACTATAACAGATTCTTACTACAAATGGTGTCAAGATGACGAAGCGTCTTATCTGAAAACCTGGAAAACAGAAACTCAATTAGTTTAGTGTTTTTTTTTTTAAATATTCAATATTTTGTGGGATACACAATTACCCTGTAAGACGATATGGATAATTTTGTTGTTACACCCGGTAAATCGATCTGAGTAATCTACAGGGAATTCTGAAATAAATCCTTTATTTATTCTACGGAATGTTCTCCTTCCTCTTTTCAAATTTTTATTGAGTTTCCTCAGTCATTGTTCGGTGACTGCCCGACCCAAGGATTGAACTCACCCTATTTCACAAAATTCTCAAATCAAAGCTTTAATCCACTAGTCCAACGAGATCAATAGGGGTGTCCGTTTTATTTTAAAGGAGATATTTTCTCTACTTTCGCTTTGACACCTGTCCTCTGCATCACCGTGATAAATGTTTTACGTGATACTCAGAGTCTTAAAAAAATCTTGGCAAAGATTTTTTTTTCTCTTTTCTTTCTTTTTTAACGTCGTATCAATTTGTTTGCTGTCCTCTCCTTTTCTACCTTCAATTCATTTTTTTTTCCTCCATCGATTTCTTCTTCATTTCATTCTCATCTTCTTCCTAATTTCTCATCTGTCTTATTATACTCCCATCTTTTTCCCGAAATGATTATCGTTGCTACAATTTCATTTCACAATCCACTTCAATTTATTTCTCTTTCGAAATATTTTATCTTCTCATGGCGTCATATTTCCATTCGCTTTTCGATTTGATTTGATCGTGTTTTCCTTTTTCTTTATTTCTGCTTATATTTGTTTGGCGGGGTGGAGACAGGGAAAGGAGGAGGTTGTTTTGGCTCAGCCAATTTTTTCTTCTTTATTTTTTTAAGCCTTATTTTTATACCGCGTTTCCGACAACTTATGAATATTTACGGGCCTCTCGCTCTACGCCCCCACCCCAATAATGAATAATTTTCCTGACTTTATGGCCAACAGAGAGACATGATTTTCTTGGCTGCTAGTGTCGCCTCAACGATATATTCGAGGAAAAAATGCAATCAGAGATTGAACGCGATAATAAATACATTAAGAAATGTTTTTGCTCTAACATGTGAACGAGAATCGAGAAAAGCAATTCTTCATGAATGTGTGTATATCCTTTATACTCGTATATTGGTCGACATTGTATCCATGATATGACGATAAACTACGTCGCGTCCTTGGTAAGACGACAAACTACATCTGCGTCCTGGGTAAGACGATAAACTACATCCGCGTCCTGGGTAAGACGATAAACTACATCCGACAGCAAGGCCTCTGATCTGGAGGTTTTGAGGAGTGTGGAACGACCTCTTAATTGCTGATGTTTCCAGGTCAACCCTGACTCGATGGGGTGGTAGCACCTGTTAGGGCCCCAGCTATGGGCAAATAATTGACCCCAAAACTGGGATCAAGATACTATGAAACTGTAAAAATAGGTTTTAGCATAAGCAATACATTTTTGTAAAAAATTCCTACCAACAATGAATTTTTGAAGAAAAAATTATTACCAGCAATAAAAATCTCGTTGGAATTAAATAAGCCATTGTGGTTGATATGCCATAAAACAAAACGAACCCAACAACAAAAAAAGCTGCTTAGATAAGATGATCAGAGCAAATACCAAGCATCATACTTATTATAAAACCCAGGTTGTGTGTGTGTGTATCTGTTCGTTTATATACTGGATCGGATTTCCTACATTTTTCAACCAATTTCAACTAAACTTCACAGGACTACGTAAAATTACTTTGCGGTGGTTCTGACAGCGCCAAAAATTGGAAAGACACAATTGTTTTTGCACGAAATCAATTTGAAAACACGATTAAGAGGCATCGCTATCGCGAGAATGAAAGGGGGACAACTCATGTCGAGTTATACTTATTATAAAACCCAGGTTGTGTGTGTGTGTGTGTGTGATGTGTGTGTGTGTGTGTGTGTGTGTGTTCGTTTATATATGGGATCGGATTTCTTACATTTTCAACCGATTTCAACAAAACACTCAGAATGCTTTAAAAATTCTTTTTACTAGACAGTTGTTTACAATAAAATTCTATTCAATCGGTAGACTCATAACGATTGAAAACAATGTTTTTGTTTGAGGTTGGGTTTGACTAATTCGTAAAAAACAAAAAATTAATTAAGACATGCGTGTCCGTCAACCATAAACAATAATCTTTGTCAATTTTATTTTTCAGTCTTTATGATGGTCGATACTTGATCTATCTCTTACTGCTACATCCCCGGGCAACGCCAGGCTCTACTGCTAGTCTTTACATAATTCACAGTCAGTTATCATCTATGTTGTCAATATCTAAACATTTCGAGCTTCTTCGGATCACCCTCTCTCTCTTTCACTGTCTCACTCTGTCTCTCTCTATCTTTCTGTCTCTCTCTTTCTATCTGTCTCTCTTGTTCTCCGTCTCTGTCTCTGTCTCTCTCTCTCTCTATCTCTGTCTCTCTGTGTGTCCCTCTTTCAACAGTTCCCGTATGATCACAGAAGTTAAGCAACGTCGAACCTGGTCAGTACCTAGATGGGTGACTCCTTGGGATTATCAGGCATTTTAAGCTAGGATGTGCGGGTGGGGAAATGGACAACGGCTCCAAATCGGAAATCAGCTCTCCGATTTCCTATTCCAGTTGCCTTTGTTATATTCACTCACACGCAAATGAATCCACCTCTTCTCTCTCTAGCTATGGGTTAATGAGTATGACTTGTATCAGTAAATCATTATTATTTCCAAAAAATTCTCAAAATCTAAAAATATTTTCTGACGTTAAATAACCTACAAAAGGTTTGTAAATGGTAGGAAAACAAATGAATCAATCTGATGTCTTTAGTTACGCAAAACGTTTGGGGAATTTCAAACCTGAATTCTTTATTCAATCAACGGGGATATATTGTTCTCGATCCGCTGGGCTGAGAAAAACGATCGAGAAATTCTACAAAGATTACTAGAATGGACACTGGAATGAGAAACATGAGCAGGTAGGTATATGACAAAGAATCGGTAGTGCGATTCTCAGTCAGAGAGATATGTTTCTGGACAAAGGTCAAAGGTTACAAGAAACAGATGAGCAATATGTTAACAATAGACGGCATTACTTGATAAAAAATGATGAAATCAAAATGAAGAACCACCTGGCCAATCAAAACGAAGAACTTTCTACTCAATCAAAACGAAGAAACTCCTGGCCAATCAAAACGAAGAACCTTCTGGTTAATCAAAACGAAGAACTTTCTGGCCAATCAAAACGAAGAACTTCCTGGTCAATCAAAACGAAGAACCTCCTGTCCAATCAAAACGAAGAACCTCCTGTCTAATCAAAACGAAGAAGTTCCTGTCCAATCAAAACGAAGAACCTCCCGGACAATCAAAACCCAAATATGGATATACGTTATAATAATGTTTAAGTAATAAATTAAAATATGTCGGATAAATAAATGAAAAATCCTAAAAATTGTCTTTGCATACCTTCGGATACGAAACTGAGCAGAGATGAATATTTCGAGAATTCGGGAAAGGTCTGTGTTCGGAAGCATTATTTAGGCTTTGCTGCGCCGAGAGGTCAAAGCAGGTCACATTTAATGATAGTTTACCAAAGGAGAACAAAGGTTCGAATTATACTGAAGAACACAAATTTTTCTCATATGATTTCTCAAATATTCACACCGGTAGGGGGAAATAAATAAATATACTGCTTAACAAAATAAATAAAAACAGAGTATGTGTATATATATATATATATATTAAAGACATTTACATTTACCGGCCTGAATGTTCGAGAAATTTTCATAGAAAATATTCGTTCTTTGACAGGATTCAAACCTGCATCCTATACGGAACCGTCATTTACGCTGACGTGCCTTACCGTTAGGCTACAAAGAAGCGTTCGGTAGGCAAGGTCGAATTTTACTGCTTATAAACTTCAATCTTCCATGAATCTCGAATATTCATAACTGCTCATGGCGTATCAAATGACGTCATATATTACGAAATGGACAAAGTCCGACAATTTATTTATTAAAGACATTTTTTATGTTTAACGTTCTTTTTATAGATACAAGTATTTAAGTAAATGCTCTGTTTATAATAAACAGTATTAAATAACATTTACCGGCCTGAATGTCCGAGAAATTTTCATAGAAAATATTCGTTCTTTGACAGGATTCAAACCTGCATCCTATACGGAACCGTCATTTACGCTGACGTGCCTGTTAATGTTATTTAATACTGTTTATTATAAACAGAGCATTTACTTAAATACTTGTATCTATAAAAAGAACGTTAAACATAAAAAAATGTCTTTAATAAATAAATTGTCAGACTTTGTCCATTTCGTAATATATATATATATATATATATATATATATATATATGTATGTATGTATGTATGTATGTATGTATGTATGTGTGTGTGTATGTGTGTGTGTATATATATATGCATATATGTAAATATATGTATGTATATATATATATGTATGTATGTATATAGGTATGTATATATATGTGTATGTATATATATATATATTTATGTATATATATATGTATGTATATATATATATATATGTATACACTGCGTGCCAAATTATTATTGAGATAACTTTTTTTCTAATATTTCAAAAACCGTCTAATCAATTCACACAAATTTTTCACATAATGTTGGCAACACGGACCTGCGCAATCACTGAAATTTTTGTATTGATCTGCGCAATGTAAACAAACTGGCGCGTTATAAATTCAGTTGATATTTGGTCAACATTGGAAGAAATTATCCGATGTTTAAATTCTATGGCTTTGGATCACAAGAAGGATATGAGGCAGCACTTTTCCGCAATGGTCCCAAAATGTTTGTTTTTTCCCGAGCAAGGCGTGAAGCCACAAGGATGCAGGAGGTTGCAGAAGATTTGGAGCGAGAGCAGATAGGAGTGATAGAAGAAAGGATGAGGATAGGGACAGTGGATAGATCAAGGTAACTGGAGATGTCGATTGACATTACATTTGAATAGTTGGAGATTATAGCTCTCAGGGAAACTGGAATAGGGAAGGGAGTTCCACAGGCGAGAGGTGCGAGACATGAAGCTATTGGAGTAGAAGAGATGGCTATATTTAACAGTGAAAGGGTGAGAGCGGGATGCCAGCCCCGTAGGGCGCTTGAATTCATGAAGTCTGGGAACCAATGAAAGCAGCTCATCGGAGCAATTACCATGAAAGTATTTGTAAAAAAGACAGAGAGAGGCGACGGCGCGTCTGTGAGAGAGCAACTGTAGACGGGATGCCAGATCAGGGCCAATTATATTACATATTCGCCTCTGGATCTTGTCATTAGCAAGATAAAGAAGGATGTTTTTTTTCTTTTTCCTATCTTTATTTAATACTCTCAATGCCAGTCAAAAGTGTGTATAATTCTCCATGATGAAGTATATATCAAGAAAATGTTAATAAATCATGGCAAACAGCATCTTGGTAAGTCAATTGACAATCCATCTCTAATTGCACAAATCGTACTCGTACTAGCTAATGTAAAAGCTATTATATATGATGGTAACCGAGTAAATCAACCTCCCTTCTTTTAAAATTATATCCCATACTCCAAGAAAAACCTTGGTTAACTGAAGATGATAAAAATTGCTTTTGATTATGTTCGTCTGTTGAAAAATATTCGCATTTTGTGACGCACAGAAAAGACAGAAGTAATCTTTGATGATAATGGAGTTGAACGAGTTGCAAAATGGACACATCTTAAACATTTATATCGTTTTAAATCTGAAAGACTACTTAAACTTACAGATTTTAAATGAAATTTCCATTTCTCCAAAGACCATTGAAAGTTAACAGGTTCTACTTGCCTCAGAGTGTTTCCAGAAAAATATATAATACACGTCTCAGTTTGAAATAAGTGCGGATAAGAATGATACTGCCATCACCATAAACAAGGTTTTGACATGGTGGAGAATTTTAAATATTAAGACCCTTCAAATTGATAAATTAGGCAATGACCCCCTAAAAGCTAAAACATGAATGACAGTCGACTTAAATTTATCACTAAGTTGGTCAAATGACTCTTAATATGGCTGACAGTCAAAGCAATCGTATAAAACGATTATCCAAACACCCTGCTACAGCCATATACGATGCAATAGATTTGTTAGCCTATGTCGACACCTTTTAGCTACAAGCCAAATTAATTATACCATTAATCCCAAATTTTTATCTCCCCACTATACCAATAAGTTAAAAAGAGAAATTTTAGAGGGTTGCCTTAAAACTGAGAATCCATTTATTAAACTGATCTTTTTTTCCTTTTTTTTTTCTTTTTTGTTTGAGGTGGTAAATTGTTTTGGGAGTATGTTGTTAACAAATGTTTGCAAAATATTACATAATATTTTAATTAATTATCGAGTTAATTAAGTATCTGGATTTCTGGCACTAATCAACATAAAATCAGATGTTGTCTGACTCTTTCCTAGAGTGTTATTTCTCCAGGTAACATCTACCCCCCCTCGATTTAAAGAGGGTACTGGGATTTTTGCCCGGTGCCTGAGGTGACCTGCAAGGGGAAGGCCAAGAGAGAGGGATTTGGATATTTTTGAGACAATGCCTCCGTGCACTTTAATCTCAACCTTCTTGTGTCAAAAATTAGTTTCGTGCTCAACTTGAGTAAATAAATATTTTAGAAAAACAATGAAAAAATGACTGAGAAGTAAGCAACTGCACAATTAATATTTCGATTAATATTCCGGCACCGTGCTTTTCGACATTCGCTGCGGAAATCTATGAGTGGAATATTCACTTGTCTTGATTATTGCACACACAATATATTAGGTTGGTGCAAAAATAATGGCGTAATAATGTCGTTTTTTGACGTTAAAAAATACGTCAAAAAACGACATTATTACGTCATTATTTTTGCACCAACCTAATAGTTCTCTTGGGCAGCAATTGAGACGAGTAAGTTCAGTAAAGATCAGGCTGTTAACTACATTCTTCCGCACTTACCTTCCCGCAGTGAATGTATGCAAACAATGCCAGTAATGGCTGCGGTCATAGACGCGAATGAATCCGAAATTTTACTATCGATAACTCCTAAACGGTAGATTTTATCTAATTTATCAAGCCAGATTCGAATGAAGCATGTACAATTACACATAAATGTAAGCATTTTGGAAGTTTTTAATGCGAACTGAGCGTGGATGCTAAACTGCAAATTAACCAATCATATATCATTAAATTTATGTAAAACATTCTTAAATATTTTGTCATTCATTTTTGCAATGCTAAAATATTACATTTACTTCTTCTTTACTGTTAATGGCAGATTTAATTTTAAACTGTACAAAAATAGTTTAATATTTAAAATTAGAATACAAATTATTCATAAAAGAATTAAATTTTATCAATGAATATTTCTTATAAATAACAATATGAAAGAAAAATATTAAATTAACTTTTTGACCCTTGACAAATAATGGCATTTCATTTTAATTTTACATAAATAAATTTCGCAGTAAAAATAGAAGCATGTAAAAAGTCTTCGGAAAATGTAAATCCCATGGAAGAAGCGAAGTGCGTTTGCTTTTTTTGTGGGGGTGTCCTTAATAAAGATTAATTGAAAAATGTTAATTAAGAGATTTACATTTTCTTATAACAAGAAAACCAGGATTCCTAAAAGCCTGGTTAAACAATCTACATGAAAATAATATAACAATAGATTAAAATAATATAATAACTCAAAATAAATAAATATTTATACTTAATAAAATAAAATAATTAAAATAAATCTTATACCTACTTCAATTAAATAAGCTAAGTGATATTCCAAATATAAGGAAACATTTCTTTAAATTTCTTAAGCCAACAACACAGGTGGATTTGCTAGCTCAAACTCAAACTCAAACTAAAATGTATCGCTGCTCTCATCGGCCTCCAGTTCTGTCCCTGCACTACATTATGACTTGGCCGTCTAATATAGAACGTCATGATTTGACACCTCATACGGTGTTATTTCTTATACTTATATTGTTTATACCATGGTTGTTTCGGAGATTTAATAGTAAACCGTCCTGGGAATGACGATAAACTACATCCGCATCCTGGGTAAGACGATAAACTACGTCTAGCAGCAAAGCTTCTGATCAGGTCGTTTTGAGGAGCGTGGAACCACCTCTTAATTGCTGGTGTTCCCAGGTCCAACCTGACCCGGCGTGGTAGCACCTGTTAGAGTCCCAGCTATGAGCAAATAGTTAACACCCAGACGTGCTGGGTATGACGATAAACTACGTCTGCGTCCTGAGAAAGATGATAAACTATGTCCAACAGCAAGGCCTCTGATAATACGTTTTGGGAAAAATAATGTTGCCAGCTGTACGTTTTTGAGGAAAATTTATTAACAAATAGATTTTTGACAAAACAAAAATATTACCAGGAAAAAAAAAGTTGTCGGCATTAAATGATCCATTTAGGTGTTGATCTGCCGTAAAATAAACCAAACCAAACCATGTCTTAATAGTGGAGTGTCCCCACATTGACTTCTCCACGGTGTTCTTATCGGATCATCAATTCCAGTTAGCCTGATTTTAAAGTAAATATAAAATATTTGATACACGTATACAACTTTTTTGGTGTTATCGAACACTGTGAAACTGTTTTATATATGACGTCATTTTCACGATACGCGTATCTTTAAATTGATTTGAATTGTAGCGGTGAAAAAATACCAAGCTGTATCCAACAAAATCTTATTTACAATACTGGAAAAAAATTTGTTTCTATCTCTGAGATGAGCTATTATGATTACTAGCATAATTTACATTACTCGGACCGTAATCTTCATCTTCCATGACATATAGTGGATAAAGATGTTGGTTAAACCGAGTGACTAGACCCAAAGAGATGTGAGTTCAATACCAGAGACCAGCAGTGGTGAACCAAAAAACTTGAAGGATTGGATTAAGGGGAAATAACTGAGATATCCTGAAGAGGCATGACACGTGGAACTAGAACAATCTACCGCGGGGAAGGAAAAAAAGACTTCGGTTAGGAATTCCTATCTGCCGAAGAATGCCGGAGCGCACAACGGTCGAAACGTTGTAAATATGGCAATAAAGACGAGGATAACGGTTCGAGTAATGTAAATAATGCAATTAACGAAACAAATTTATTACAAAGCTTTGGCCTTTCAGTATCTGTCTATATTTCTGAGATGAGGTATTATGTACACTATTTACATTATTCGGACTATTGTCCTCATCTTTCTTGCCATATTTATTACAACGTTTCGGCCTTTCAGTATCTGTCTATATTTCTGAGATGAGGTATTATGTACACTATTTACATTATTCGGACTATTGTCCTCATCTTTGTTGCCATATTTATTACAAAGTTTCGGCCTTTCAGTATCTGTCTATATTTCTGCGATGAGGTATTATGTACACTATTTACATTATTCGGACTATTGACCTGATCTTTGTCGCCATATTTATTAAAACGTTTCGATCTTTCAGTATCTGTCTATATTTCTGAGATGAGGTATTATGTGCACTATTTACATTATTCGGACTATTGTCCTCATCTTTGTTGCCATATTTATTACAATATTGTAATGGATTCGACTGGAATTCAAACTGGGCTCTGCGATTCCTTAATCCAAGCCGCTATCCATTACTCCACCGTACCTCCTCAAATAAATATATATATATATATATATATATATATATATATATATATATTTCTGAGATGAGGTATTATGTACAGTGTTTACATTATTCGGACAATTGTCCTCATCCTTGCCGCCATATTTATCACAACGTTTCGGCCGTTGTACGCTCCGGCCTTCTTCAGGTGTATGGAATTTCGAATTGAACCCTTTATTTCGATCACTGGGGTAGACTGTTCTAGTTCCACGTGCCATGTTTGATGGATGTCAGTTATCAGTTATATCCTGATAATTTTCTCTCTGAAACTTCTCCACTGCCTTAACCGGGTATTGAACTCACACTCCTTGGGTCCTGTCACTGGATCTAACCAACGCCTTTATCCACTGTGCCATGTGTCCTTGAGGGTATGAATGTCTGGATATTATAAACCTAATGTTTTCAACAACCATTTTTTACCATTGCTCATATTGCAATTTTGCTGTTATCATTTCATGTTTTTACCAGAGCTCATATTGCAAATTTGTTATCATTGCTTTTCTCTGGCACTCCTTATTACTGGTTCCCATATTGTATTTATTTCTATGCTTGGTCGGCTCAGGAGATTTTTGTGGTCTAACATATGTGCTGATTCCTTAAGCTGTAACGTGAGGGGAAGTAGAAAAATCAGACATGGCTGACCACATATGGAGAGAGAAGGGAGATCCCGTGTGGGATCATGTTGAGTTCATAGACAGGGAACACCATTGGAAAATTCGTAAACTTAAGGAATCAGCACATATGCTAGGCCACAAAAATCTCCTGAGCCGACCAAGTACGCACGTGGAACTAGAACAGTCTACCCCAGTGATTGAAATAAAGGGTTCAGTTCGAAATTCCATACACCTGAAGAAGGCCGGAGCGTACAACGGCCGAAACATTGTGATAAATATGGCGACAAAGATGAGGACAATAGTCCGAATAATATAAATATTATATATATATATATATATATATATATATATATATATATATATATATATAAATCGTTTAAAAATCGCTAATATATATATATATATATATATATATATATATATATATATATATATATATATATATATCGTTTTAAAAATCACTGCACAATAGCTTTCGTGTTTCGGCACCCAGTTGTCCCTTTTCAGGCGATTGTGAGTAAAGAATTATTTTTAATTTCAAAAGCAAAATAACCTCTCTTTTTCGAAAGAGAAGAGAAGACGAGAAATCACAAGATCAGAATTAAAATGTGGTTTGTATGTGTAAACTCATTAACCAATCAGGTATCAGACCTACGCTAAATTCAAAATTAACGTAAAAAAAAGAAAATTTAGATCACGGCATAATGTAGCCTTCAATAGAATCCTAGACAAGGTGATTTGTGGCAGACATGAATTTAATTCAAACCCATAAGCGATGGCAACACTGTATCATAATTGTAAAATAGATTTTCTAGTTGGAAATTAAAAGGCTTCTTTAAGAAACCAGGGAATACAATTAAACCGTTTGAAACTAAAAATGTGCAACATCCATATAATATGTTAATAATACGACTAGGCCGCAATACTTAGCTATATTAAATCGAAATGAACAAAATAAAATAATCACTCATAGAAAGTGTACCGCAATTTACTTACTAATTATGACCGTAGGAAACTATATTACCAGATTCAAAGTTTAGCCATATTGTGAGGTGAAAGGTAAACTATGCCTGCAATTTACAGTTAATTTACCTCTTTGGTTCATTTGAGAATTTTTATCAGCAAATCTAATAATTTCTCATGTAGGCATAAAAATCAATGTTCATTTAAGTATTTGCAACTACTAGCTTTTTTTAATACTTTCCGTTTAACCTAGAAGTTTTATGAATCTCTTTTAAATCCCAAAAATATTTGGAAATAGATGTTTTATCTTTATAAGTGCTATTGGGGAAAGATAGGATATGTTGGTATCAGCTAGTTTTAGAATAATTCTTAGAATTCCCAATATAAAACTTTTCAACAGTTGTATTTTCTATTGTAGAAATAGTGCTTAGGTAAACAAAAGAGTTAGTCAAACATTTGTTTTGCAACGGGCGATAGTTAGAAACTCTGCAATTACATTTGTTAGTATTATCGACATTAATTACCTTCGAATGTCCATTATTACTCAAGTTTTTATAATGGTTTAAAATTTTATTATTATGTGCTTTATATTTTTTTCCAGATTATTGGTGCAACTATAACTTAGTTTTAATGTATTTCTGTTAAATATTTTATTGAGTGGATTATTTCTGGGAAAATACTTATCCATGAAATGAAAGAAGTTCTACTATAACTTAGTACTAACCATTTGGTTAAATGGGGATGTTTTCCTAATGATTTTCTTGTTCTTATTCCTTTTTCTTCGATCGTTATTATCATGTTCCTTTGTAAGCTCTATTTTAAGGCGGTATTATTAGAGGAGTTATTGCTAATCCTATATTCTAAAGAGGCGGACATATGTTTAATTACAGATGGAGGATGATTAGAGTTCGGATGAATATCTATTGGTTTGGAATTACCCTTCATATAACGTTGGATTACATCATTAATAAAATCTAACGTAACATCAAGAAAATTAATTTGTTAAATTGTTTAACATTAGCAGTGATTTTAAATTTAAGGTTTAGGCTTTTTAATTCTCTATGAATAATTTTTCTTAATTTGTCAACCTTATTTTTAGTAGAAGTTTTGGCTAACATAAAATCATCGTCACTATATAACACCTATATTATCAATATTAACATCATCATAAGCATTTCAATTATACATGTTAAACTTTTTCGCCCCCCTTATGGTGGGGCACTATTTACATTTATTTTAATACTTAGAAAAGGATAAAACCAATTTTGGAATTTCTCTAAAAAAATATTCCCAATACAAACACAAGCGAATATTTGTTTTGAAAACTGAAGATTTAATCAGGGATTTGAACAGGAATATAGCTTGTTTAGAATCTGGTTATCATTTCATTCTAAAAATGATTTTATTCCTTTCATTCTCAGCAGCCTCTTTTAGTCGTAATAGCTTTGACGCCTTGCTTGAAGCGAATTGGAGTGAACTGTTTAAAAACAATGCGTGTTAATAGGATATAGAATTCAGACAAAAGACAAAGCTGACATTAATCAAATTATTTAATATATTTAATTAATTACATTAAACAGACATTAACGGTTACAATATAATGAAAAAATAGTTTTGTCTCTCATTTTGATCTGAAGACGCCTACCTGTAACACGAAGAGATCATTAAAAAGTCTTTCTACTTTATCCCATTTACACAATATATATATATATATATATATATATATATATATATATATATATATATATATATATATATATATATATATATATAGTAAAAATACTACATTAATTAATTTTATTTTATTTTTTACACGTGTATTGAGCACTCTTTAATACTACTGTTTCCGGTTCAACTCTGATCATTAACCTTTTATGTATCACACACACACACACACACACACACACACACATACATATATATATATATATATATATATATATATATATATATATATATATATATATGGTATAAAATGACAATTGGAAAAAAGATCTTAGATTTTGCCGACGCGTTTCGTGTTCCGACTTTTTCAAGGCAAAAATGAAATGGAAATATTTTTGTTATAGTTACATTAAAAAATCCAAATTTAAAAAGATAGACGCTTCTGTCTAAGCCTTTTTTTCTGGTTAATGTAAAAAAAAAAAAAAAATCTCTTACTATAAAGGTAATTTACATTAACCAGAAAAAAAGGCTTAGACAGAAGCGTCTATCTTTTTAAATTTGGATTTTTTAATGTAACTATAACAAGAACATTTCGATTTCATTTTTGCCTTGAAAAAGTCGAAAGACGAAACGCGTCGGCAAAATCTAAGATCTTTTTTCCAATTGTCATTTTATACCAATCTGTCTTGTCCACTATATATATATATGTATATACGACTCTCCAGTCATTTTGTCACGTATGAGGGTAAAGCAGATCAGTTCCTAAGAATCGACAGCTCTAAACCAGCACATGAGATTTTGATTCTAGTGGTGAAGGTTTTGTGTATAATCATCCATACTTTTTGAAGGGCCTAATACAGAGACCGTGTGCACTACGTGCCACAGGGTCCCCAAACGACCCTTCGCAGGTTTTGAATTCAGAGTTGTCCTTCTCCTAGACCAGTTGTCATCCAAAGATATAGAACCCAGTCTATCTTGCTATTTACCCATAGCTGGAGGGAGAAAAAGAAAATTAATACCTTTCCCAAGGTTATTAGCATGTAAGTGAATGTAATGGATTCGACTGGAATTCGAACTCCTCAGTCCAAGCCACTATCCATTATTCCACTGTGCCTTCTCTCTTTCTCTCTCTCTCTCTCTTTCTCTCTCTCTCTCTCTCTCTCTCTATCTATATCTATATATATATATATATATATATATATATATAATAAACGATAAATCACCTCATATGGGGAATAGCATATTTTGGCAGACGAAGATATCGTCTTCTGTCTTATCAACCACGGTGTAGAGTGAGTACGAACTCAGCCCACACCGAAGTTGATAAGACAGACAACCTATATTTTCGTCTGCCGAAATGGTATATTCCCCATATGAGGTGATTTTGGATTATAATGTTTATTAATTATATGCTCTCTAATAATAAATACATTGAGCACCTTCTCTGAAACAGTTTAAATATTCATATTATTATTATCAAATTGGAATATATACCAACGGATTTGTTACCATTATACATATATATATTGGTACACATACATCCATGCATATATATATATATATATATATATATATATATATATATATATATATATATACTCACACACACATATATACAATATACACACATATATATGTAATTGGTATATATATATGCATATATATATATATGCATATATATATATATATATAGTTGTATATTTAGGCAGCAGTCCTTCGTTTATGCATGTTTCATTAAAAACGACAGACAAGGTACTACAGTTAAGCTTCTTATTTCATTTTTCTTGTGTTCGAACAAGAGCTTTCTTTTCTGGACAAAGAGTGTGTAAAAACTGTTCAAATGTTTTATAGTTCCGAGCGCTTTCGGCTATACCTTTAGCCATTATCAGGGATGATTCGATGTTTCAGCTTCATTGAGTGTCTGCTTTATGTGTATGTTTTAGTGTGTTGTAGGAATGTTTCAATTTCCGAATACGGTTAGCACATTGTGGCCTTGTTCGTAGTTATTATTGTTAAGAGTTGGCTTTTTTCTTTTTTTTTTTTTTATTAAAGCTTCCATTATTTTTAATCTTTACAGGTGGATGCAGTTATTATATTTGTGTTTTCTACTAGTATGTTATATATATATATATATATATATATATATATATATATATATATATATATATATATATATTGAGGAAATGAGACAAATTGGAATTGTCAGAATGAAAAACAAAAATGTTTCTGTTTATGCTATTGTTTTTATATATATATATGTGTGTGTTTATATATATTATATGTGTATGTATTTATATGTGTATGTATATATTATATATGTATGTTTATGTATATTATATGTGTATGTTTATGCTATTGTTTTTATATATATTATATAACCGTTAATATATGTCTCTGTGTGTGTGTGTGTTAAGTATTGCGTGAATAAATGTCTACATCATACATTCATTGAAGAAACCTATAAAAATGAGTTGTTACTCGAGGTATTTTAGACGCTGTCTTGTCTATGTAAGTAAATGTATTTTCGAAGATTATTGCCAAAAAAAAGCAAAAAAATCGAAATCTATGATGAAAAGAATCAAATTATGCGCCAGATTTTTTTTCTACTTCCGCCCCCCCCCCTTTCTGTCACTCATTGTTTTTATTAACTTTTCTCATCCCATCAACTGACAACGCCAGACTTGCTTTCAGCCCACCGGTTTGCTTCCAGTGTTGCTAAGCCGAATAGTTAAAATATATGGTCTCCGCTGAAGGCCGACATTTTTAAATGGTTCGTCTGCGCAAAGTTTTTTTTTTTTTTTTCATCTCCGCTAAACAACAGCAAGTCCCTGCGTGTACGAACGTCTTTTACAACTGAACCAGCGTTATTACTGTTCGTCACGTGACAAAAATGGCGTCGTTTGGACGACTTTCATTTTCATTTCGTTCCACCGTGATTTTGTTTTTGTTTTGTTTGTTTTTTTTTTCTTAGAGCATTTTATTGCTGAAACAAGAAAAAATATAGACGCACATATTAGAACTTCAGTTTCTACGAATGTAAAGTAAAAAAAAAAAATAGGAAGTATATGGCCACGAATCTGTAATAAAGAGAGAAATGCTTTCTGAAATTATGCTTTCGTGATCTTATTACTTTTTAACGTCAAAAATGCTTTATAAAATCAAATAAAAACAGACATCTATTTGTGGATTTCGCTGTAAAGCAAAGATTGTTTAGCAGTTTTACAGATAGCGACATGGGCATCAGTCCTCACCGAAGACCCTAAATTCTAACTAGACAAAGTGAAGGTTTATTAAAATTCTATACCGAATCATCCCACTGTGCAGCAATATTGACTAGAAAAGATTCGTTTATCTCCGACAAGGAGCTTAATTCAAACTACTGTCCAATCTTTTTGGCTTAACGCCAAACGTAGGTCTCTCTCTCTCTCTCTCTCTGGACGTGTTCGATCATATGTCTCCACAGCTTCCTGTTTTTGGTCCTCTCAACAATACTGTTTTTTTATGGTTTGCTGCGATTTGCGTAAATGTGCCTTACACAAGACTACCTATATTTTAAAGAACCTTACATCGAAAATTAACTCCATGTGAAATTACATCCCATAGGAAAAGTAATTATACATAAAACTACCTCACATAAGAATGTCTATCACATAGCAAAATGCATACATATGACAGCATCCCACATAAAAAGTACCTAACAGAAGAAAGTACCTAAAAAGAACGTACCACATACAAGTAAGTACTTATATATGAAAGCACCTTAGTTAAGCAATTATATATAAAGTTTCTTCACGTATTAAAGTACCTTTATATGAAAGTACCTCTCCTATAAAATCCCTACATATGAACATATCCCACATAGAAAAGAAAATACCTACATATGAAAACCCTCACATAAGAAAGTACTCATAAACGAACAAACCTCAAATAGCTTAATTTAAGAATCCTCTACTTGAGCGGCTCTTGAGCCTTGCACTGGGTGAATATTACTAAAAAATATCTAAAAGTATGATATGCATAATTATTCGGCCAATACCTACATCTTAAAATATCGCACATTAGAATGTAACCATATAGTGATGTTCTATGCATAGCTTAGATGTGGCACAAGACCGAAAGTACGGGGCATCCAGTGAGGATCAAATTCACTATCCATTCGTAGCTGATTCCGCGAGACGAGCTTGCTAACCATTACACTGCCTCGAAGTGCCCAGAAGGTACCCATAGTGATTTTCCAAGCGTAGCTTAGATGTGTCACAGGACCGAAAGTATGGAGCACCCAGTGAGGATCGAACTCATTACTCATTCGAAATTGTTCTAGTGAGACAATCTTGCTAAACATTACACCGCCTTGGGGTAGCCTTTTGTTTAATTTGAAGGGTAGCTTAGATGGGGCGTCCAGTAAGGATTGAACTCACTACTCAGTCGTAATCATTCTAGCGAGAGAAGCTCGCTAACCATTACACCGCCCCGAGGTTCCAAGAAGGTACCCAGAATGTACCCAGAAGGTACCCATATATGAAAGTATGTCACACAAGTACGTATATATGAAAGTACCTCATATATGGCGAAGTTTGATTAGTAAGAACATATTGTAAACGATTTCTTTTTTCGTAATGCTTTGTTTCTGTAGGACGTAGGTTATCATGACTCTCTACAGTTTCTTTTTCTTTATTGTTTTTGTATTGCTGTGTATCCTTTGGAACGATAGTGGTTTAGTTTCGCGTCACCTTCTCTACGATTTTAAATTTACGCTTTTTCTTTCTCAAAGACCAAGTCCAGAGAGCCATAACCGGAGGGGGGAGGGAGGGGAAAATGAACTCATACAATTTTTAAAGGTATTTCTGTGATATCGAACACAATCAAAACTAGTTAGGAATTTGAACTTTTTCTACCAAAAACCATTAATGCCCAGACAGCTTCTTCCTCAGAATCGCAACTTTGTGGAAACAAACTCCCGAGTGGGTGCTTTCCGAACATTCTAATCTTAACGCCTACGAGTCTAGAATCAATCTTTATCTAACCTAAATATTAGGTTGGTGCAAAAATAATGTCGTTTTCTCACATATGTTACTATGTGAGAAAACGACATTATTTTTGCACTAACCCAATATCATCAGAATCTTCATTTCTTACTTCCTCCTTTTACATCAATACGATATGCTTCATTTTACAACTCTCTAGTTTGAGTGGCTCTTGGGCCTTCTATAGGGTGAATATTACTAAAAGTATATCTATCTGATATGCATAATTGTTCGGCCAGTGGTATATTATTAGGTTGGTGCAAAAATAATGACGTAATAATGTCGTTTTTTGACGTATTTTAACGTCAAAAAACGACATTATTACGTCATTATTTTTGCACCAACCTAATATTAAGTTACTAGTGTACCCGGGCCGTCAAAATTGTAGGTAAGAAGTAATGTATTATAAGTAATATGTATTATATTGTAATTTTCGTTTAATCCAAGAACAATTTTGTTATTTAAAATAGTTCTTTGTTAACGTTAATAAATGAATAGTGTACAATTTACAAACACCCAAGGAAAGATATCCGTATTTTATCCTTATATTTTTTATATATGAAGTAATCCTTGAGATCCAATCTGGAATTTCAGAGTCTGCTTATTTCTCGTCCTACTATGAGCAACGTGTCATCAGATATTTTTTTAATTAATTATCTTTTTGTTCCACGCTCATTTTTTTAAGTATATTTTTTAAAGTTTAAAATGAATCTCTAAAAATGAACAAATCGTTCTTGAAGATATATGTGGCGCATTATATATACGAACCCTCTTCGATAACGATATCAGTACGCGTCAATGAGACCAAGTTAGCAAGGCACCGGGTGGGTCATCATTATTTTACACACTGACCCTCAATCTTCAATTATTACAAATATAAACATAAATATATATAGTAGACTTAGTAAAATATTTAATAAAAACCTCCGAAAATTAAGTTACAGCTGCACTGAAAATCTAGAAAGTATAATAAAAAAACACAATAATAAAATCCTGAACAAACCCCCATGCTTGAGTAGTATTAATAAAAACCCTACACTTAAATTAGACAAAAATAGTGAAAAATTATGTGATTGTAGAAACCCAGAAGACTGCCCAGTGGAAAATAAATGCCGCGTAAAATCTGTGGTATACCAATCTCATCCATTGAGAGTGCTAATATTAATATGATATACATTGGGTCTACGAAGAATGAATTTAAAACCAGATGGAGGCAGCATAAGTGCTCTTTCAACAATATAAATAAAAGAAATCAGACATCTCCATCTAAATATTTTTGGCATTTGAAGGAAATGAATAAAACACCAAAAGTAAAATGGAAAATTATAAACAAAACTAGAACTTGTAAAACTTGGGATGACCCATGACCTTTATGCCTACATGAAAAACTACACATTATTAAGTTTCTAAATAATAAAAATCTATTAAACAATAGACAGAAGTTAACGGTTTTTTGCCGACATCATCAAATTTTTGCATTGAAAAATTAGCATAAAACAAACAATAAAATAATTTTTAAATTCCATAGTCCTAATAAATACTATAAATGCCCTACAAAAAAAGATAACGCTTTATGAAGTCGTCAAAAAAAATGTTAGCGAATTACGACAGTTTTTATATACACAAAAAAAACCCTTTCAGAAAAAAATAAAAAATAAAATAAAAAAATAAATAAATCTCCATAGACGCTTAACCAGACTAGACAATGTCATCTTCGGCTTTAAATTTAGACACCTCAACCTTACCCTGATTTGACATCTGTGAATGTAACTGAGATATTGATACAAGTTATTAACACCTTACGCCCCTTTTCTTTAAACAATTGCTCTAGCCATTACCATAGAAATTTTGATTTCCATAATGAATATGCTTATAAAACGCGTAAACTTCAGAAATAAGTTATTCCAAAAAAAAAATTCGCTTGAAGATGGAACAGGGCTTAGTAATTTAATTAAATTTAATTTTAATAATTATATTGAAGTTTTCGACTCTTCTTTTGAAACATGAGAACTCTTATGTAGCGTGTTGGAATCATATTTGTTAAATAAATAATTATATTTATGCTCTACTTTTGTATCGAGCACTATTTTTAAAAATAATAACAAAAATACTAAAGAACTTTGGATTAGTTACCTAACGAGTTCTTTCCTATTTTCTATAAATTTTTCAAACACACACACACACACACACACACACACACACATATATATATATATATATATATATATATATATATATTCCCAAGAGGATAGAATCCATGTAGAACTCAATACCCAGGACAGAGTAAGAATATAATATAAAAGGCTCAAACACTAATATTCCGTGGTTATAATTTATTACATTAGAATCGTAATCACGATCCAATTCAATAAATTATAACCATGGAATATTAGTTTTTGTGCCTTTTATATCACTCTCTCTCTCTCTCTCACACACACACACACACACACACACACACACACACACACACACACACACATATATATATATATATATATATATATATATATATATATATATATATATATATATATTCAGTTGTATGGATATGAGTTTGTGACCCTGAGTTTCACGCGTTTGCGATCATCGGACAAACTGGTTTATTTTTGTTAAATTGAATCTATTTATGCTTGTTTGTGTTTGATTATGTTTGGTGATGGGGGGGGGGTCCTTGTGTTCCCTTGGGATAACACCCTCACACACAAACATATATTCATGCTTCATGGATGTGTATCTGCGCCTAAAGTCATTTAAAGTGGGTTTCTATGGGTGTTAAGTCGTTTAAAGTTGTTTATATGGGTGTGTTTGCTTGAACTAAAATGCGTATACCTGAATGTATGTATGTATGTGTGTGTGAGAACCGCGTAGATATTGTAAATAGTTAAAATAATCATCCTAGACATATAGACAGATTCTGTAACATCATCCGCAATCTACTTTCCGAAAATATAAATAAAAAAAAGAGATTTGGGTTCGAACACTGTTTTTATGTCCACCGATTCCGATATTTAGAGATTCTAACAAAGAACTGAAAGGTCAGATACTAATTCCTGCAGTTTTCCAGTCGCTTAACAAGTTGTATATCTATGATGGGGGAAAACATATAACAAAACAAAACAAAAACGTTCGTACTGAGGAAAAAAGAAAAGAGTTTGTTATTTTTTTAGCAGTTATTACAACTCAAATTCAGGAAACGTCCTTAAAAGGAACTGAAGATGTGCTCAAAAAAAAAAAAAAAGCAGCAAGTGACTTTCATTTCACAATATCTCAAGATATTCTTATTGCAACTCAAGTCTTTTTCGCCGAGAGGTTTTAGGTTTACCTTTTAGGTTTACCATCATGGTAACACGGAAATTTCCGGCACCGTTGCAGACACGTCGTATTTTCGTTGAGGGATATGTGACGTTCTGGCGACATTACTGTAACGTTACAATCAATTGTTCCACAGATCCTAGATTGATTGATCATCGCCAAAATTATCACAACGCTATACAACGTTGCGAAGTGAAATGCTGTATATGTCAAATATTTATACTTCACTATACAGTTTTGTTACAAAGTATAAAATGTTTATCGCATGTTTTAAATCGAGAATCATTAATTTAGATGACGGACGCATGTTCTACAATCTATCCAACTACTACAGAACAGATGGCCCTTCAAAAGCAATGTAGGGTGTATACAAAAAACAAGTTTGCAGCCTCTTTGTAACGTTGCAGAAAAGCTGTAACAACATAATTTTCTACCTTTGCAGGGCGGTTGGAGTGTATTGCTAATGCTCAGAGCAAAGAGCACCATCACCTTCGAGTAATGGTGGCAGAGTTTGAGCCTTCCAGAAAATTTGTAGCAAGGTCATTCCGTTATCTAGTAGTGCAGTAGGTACGTTTCGCCATGTCCTAGAGCAAATAAGCGCGTAGGAGTCGAGTAATGATGGTGACGTTTGCTCCTTCCAGAAAATTGTACCAAGGTCATTCCCTTACTTGGTAGTGCGGTAGGTACGTTTGGCCATGTCCTAGAGCACATAGGTGTCGAGTAATGATGGTGATGTTTGCTCCTTCCAGAAAATTGTAGGAAGGTCATTCCCTTACCTTGGTAATGCGGTAGGTACGTATGGCCATGTCCTAGAGAAAATAACCACGTAGGTGTCGAGTAATGATGGTGATGTTTGCTCCTTCCAGAAAATTGTAGCAAGGTCATTCCCTTACCTTGGTAATGCGGTAGGTACGTTTGGCCATGTCCTAGAGAAAATAACCACGTAGGTGTCGAGTAATGATGGTGATGTTTGCTCCTTCCAGAAAATTGTATCAAGGTCATTCCCTTACCTTGGTAGTGCGGTAGGTACGTTTGGCCATGTCCTAGAGCAAATAAGTGCGTAGGAGTCGAGTAATGATGGTGATGTTTGCTCCTTCCAGAAAATTGTGGCATGGTCATTCCCTTACCTCGGTAGTGCGGTAGGTACGTTTGGCCATGTCCTAGAGCAAATAAGCGCGTAGGAGTCGAATAATGATGGTGACGTTTGCTCCTTCCAGAAAATTGTAGCAAGGTCATTCCCTTACTTGGTAGTGCGGTAGGTACGTTTGGCCATGTCCTAGAGTACATAGGTGTCGAGTAATGATGGTGATGTTTGCTCCTTCCAGAAAATTGTAGCAAGGTCATTCCCTTACCTCGGTAATGCGGCAGGTACGTTTGGCCATGCCCTAGAGCAAATAAGTGCGTAGAAGTTGAGTAATGATGGTGATGTTTGCTCCTTCCAGAAAATTGTAGCACGGTCATTCGCTTACCTCGGTAGTGCGGTATGTACATTTGGCCATGTCCTAGAGCAAATAAGCGCATAGGAGTCGAGTAATGATGGTGTTGTTTGCTCCTTCCAGAAAATTGTAGCAAGTTCATTCCCTTACCTTGGTAGTGCGGTAGGTACGTTTGGCCATGTCCTAGAGAAAATAAGCGCGTAGGAGTCGAGTAATGATGGTGATGTTTGCTCCTTCCAGAAAATTGTAGCAAGGTCATTCCCTTACCTTGGTAATGCGGTAGGTACGTTTGGCCATTTTCTAGAGAAAATAACCACGTAGGTGTCGAGTAATGATGGTGATGTTTGCTCCTTCCAGAAAATTCTAGCAAGGTCATTACCTTACCTTGGTAGTGCGGTGGGTACGTTTGGCCATGTCCTAGAACAAATAACCGCGTAGGTGTCGAGAAAAGGTGGTAGAGTTTGCTCCTCCCCGAAACTGTGACAAGGTCATTCCCTTACCTTGGTAGTACGGTAGGTACGTTGGTGGGACCCTGGGTATGTTTGGCCATGTCCTAGAGCAAGCATGTTTTATCAAGTGAAGGTTTTGACTGTAGACTAAATGGTTTTAAAAGGTTCAAATCAATCAAACCCCCTCGCTGGGGGAAACGCTGCGAACATTGTACGAATTTTTACAGCGTTTCCCCTAGTGAGGATTGTTTGATGGATTTGAACCTTTTAAAACCGTTTATTGTACCAAATCTTTGTTTAGATCCCCAGACGGAGTCACTAGCTTCTACGACATCAACACAGGTGTCCTGCAGGGTGATACACTTGCACCTTTTCCCTTTATTACCTTTGACCACGTATTGAGGTCTTCCCTCAACAAAGGTCATCATTTATGTTTTGCTTTATCACCAAGACTGTCAAGTCAATATCCTGTTAGAATGTTGGCAGATCTTGACTATGTATATTACCTAGCTGTACCTTCAGACACCAATGCCACAGTTCTCCTACATCATCTAGAAAGTCTGTTAAGAGTGTTCGTCTCTTTGTCAGTACATCTAAAACTGATAAGATAGGCTTCAACCAGCAAGGCTCATTAATAACTGTCACAGATAAAACCATAAAATCTATCGAATCTTTTAGGAAACGAGATAATCTTTTAGGAAACGAGATAATCTTTTAGGAAACGAGATAATTTTTACTGAAAAGTATGTGAAAATTCACATAGCTAAAGCCTGGACCGCTTTGGATAAAATAAATGTAATCTGGAAATCTGATCTAGAAAACAAGCACAAGCGGCGATACTTTCGAGTAGAGGCAATGTTTAATGTATAGTGCTTCTGCCTGGAACACTTGAGGCGAAGCTTCATGGAACCTACACTCGGACGCTAAAAGCTATAATAAAAACCTTTTGGAGACAAAATCTATTGACCAATTCCTGATATTTCTATAACCTTATGTGAACAAAACAAGAAGAAGGAATCTAATGCTCTGTCCATTTAGCCATCGAAAAATCGCCCAGTAACGACCTACATTGTCCAGCTACGTTATTTTAGAGAATATCATCCTAATAACCATCCCACCTTGATGCAGGAGCATGATGGTTGGCGTGACAGACTTATGAATATACGAGCTAGCTACACTGAATATATATATATATATATATATATATATATATATATATATATATATATATATATATATATATATATATATATTTGGTTGGATAGATGTGAGTTTGTGACACTGGGTTAGACGCTTTTGCGATCGAAAAAAGCGTTAAACCCAGGGTCACAAACTCACATCTATCCAACCAAATATGTTAGCTCTATCTCTGATATTGAGCGCTTTCTGATAAGTACCGCGCATATAATATATAAATAATTATATATATATATATATATATATATATATATTTATTTATATTTATATACGCACACTCTTCATATATATATATATATATATATATATATATATATATATATATATATATATATAGTCACATTCTCTCTCGATATATACATATATATATATTATTATTATTATTATTATTATTATTATAAAAATATGATTCTTTCGCTACATAAGAGTTCTGATGTTTCAAAAAAGGAAGCCCAAAACATCAATATAATTATTAAAATTAAATTGAATTAATATATCAAGCTCTGTTTCATATTTACAAAAAATTCGCTTGATGATTTAAAAATAATTATATTTTACTTTTGTATTTAAAAATAAAAACAAAAATACTAAAGAACCTCGGATTATTTACCTAATGTGTTCTTTTCTATTTTTCTATAAATTTGCACACACACATACATACATATATATAGGGAAGACCTCAATAAGTGCTCAAAGGTGATAAAGGGAAAAAGTGAAAGTGTATCACCCTGGAGGACTCCTGCGTTGATATCGTAGAAGCTAGTGTCTCCGTCTGGGGATCTAAACAAAGATTTGTTATATATATATATATATATATATATATATATATATATATATATATATAATTGTTATATATATATATATATATTTGTTATATATATATATATATATATATATATATATATATATATAGCTACACTGAATATATATATATATATATATATATATATATATATATATATATATAGTCAGAACACATTACATTGCATCTAGACATATGGTTCTGTTGTTAATATTTCGTTCTCTCACGTGATACGACGTCATAGAACCGCATCATGAATTTACGACCTGCGTCTGCTATTCCACGACCGTTATCGTCGCATAGCAATCTTCTATGTCAGTATAACAGGATATCATCTTTGATGGTGAATATCTTTGTTTAAATGTCCATATAACCACTCTGATGATGGCTCATCTGGGCCGAAAGCTTAGATCAAATAAGAGCTTAAATCCAAAAATATCCAAATATTGAAAAATTTTGTCTTTATTTTCATCCGAAATTAAAGCAAATATGCGGAGCTCATGATCAAACATAATAGATATTCATTTTCTGTTATATTTAACTGTATATATATATATATATATATATATATATATATATATATATATATATAGTGGGACGGTGTGTGTCTGCGTATGTGTATGTATGTGCGTATGTGCTTATGTATATGTATGTGTGTATGTGTACAAATTCCTCGTCGTAAGACAGTATATGTATGCAGGGGAATATACGCACACATATATATATACATACAAGCTGACAGAAACACACGAAAATGGAAACAGATCTAAGAACACACAGGGGTTATTAAAACATTAAAAGATAAAATGCCGATAAGTAATTCATCATTTCTCTTGGACCAACCTTAATTGTTTTATGACCCTTCGCGCAGAATACTTCACTGTCAATTCAAGAAAGACATTCGGATGACTAACACAAAAACAGAGAATGTCTCATATCGAGAATATTTAACATTGAAAAACATAAGGAAAAAATTAATTATTTTTAATAATATGTGTAAATCTCCGCCTTTTACCTGAAGACGGTCGCGAGACCAGAAACCCGTGTAGTAAAATTATGGAAAATAAAGCATAATTTTTTTTTTTTAAATCAACATTACAACCAAAAACGTTTGCGGCATCTCTCTTCTCTTCTTTTTAATATACACACTTTTCTCTCGTTGGAACCACTATAACATCTTTCTTTTATATACACCGATATATATATATATATATATATATATATATATATATATATATATATATATATTGAACAATAAAAAAAATATTAAAAAATTAAAATCTGCAGACACACTGGGTTGTAGATTAATATTCTTTCGTTTTTTTATTATTATTCCATTAAGATTCCTCGACTAGTTTCGGCCGAAAAGGCCATCATCGGGAGGAGAAATATTTCTGCTTGCTGCTAGCAGTGAACTACAGAAATGAATGTCTTGATGGAGAAAATGAACTTTTGTCTGTAGTTTTCATTTGTTTTTTTTTATTTTTTTATCTTTTTAACATGAATCTTTTAACATTCCTTGTGTTGGTAAAAATAGTCTCTTTTAAGTTATTTGAGATAAGTGCTGGATGGATCCATGCTGCTCTGAATTCCCTTGGTCAGTTTGACAGTTTTATTGGTTTCTGGAGATGGGATGTGTCTCTTTTACGTGTGTGTGGTGTGTGTGTGTGTGCGTGTGTGTGTGTGTGTATGTGTTATTTGGTTCTTAGGGAGTGAGCGAGGATGATATGTATAAGCGTGTATATTGCTGTGGGGGTGTGTTATCATTTGGCTCATTATGGAGTGAGTGAATATGATGTGTATAAGTGTGTATGTTTGTGTGGGTGTGTGTATAAGTGTGAGGCCTCAACACCTCCGTAAGCATGTCTGTCTTGTGTGGGTGAGAAATGTCGGTAGGTTTTGATTTGTAGGGTTATATATTAATACTATCTATATTGTTAAATTTATGGTTTAGCCCGGCTGGATAATGTGTTTTTAAACGTTGTATCCACTTATTTTCATGGAACTCTTAAATCTTTCTGATGTTATCTGCTCTGAACTTTTCTATTCCTTCAATATATATATATATATATATATATATATATATATATATATATATATATATATAAAGAAATAAGAGGAAAAACTTTCGTCCTCTGACGCAGTTTATCAATGAAAACGCGTCGGCAAAGAATAGTTTTTCCTCTTGTCTCTTTTTTTTTTTTTCATATTATCTCCTCTATTGATACTACTTTTCTGACAATATTTATTCACGAATACACGTACACACACACACGCGCATACGCCCATATATATATATATATATATATATATATATATATATATATATATATATATATATACCCAAGTATATGATTGGTGTATATGGAATGAATTCCAATAGCCAACAATTACTATTCTTAAAAGAGTGCTCAATACAAAGTAGAGCAGATATAATTATTTATTTAAAAAAAATTATAACATAAATATGTTATAAACTCACTACAAAAATAGCCATTTTGTTTCAACACCCTCGTTGTCTTATCAAGTGATGACGTTGAATGTAAAATAAATGGTTTTAAAAGTTTCAAACTAATTAACAATCCTTCGCAATCCTTTGTTTAGTTCTTTTTTCGTAACAGATTTTATGCTTAGTATAGAGCTTAGAAAAATTCGCAGTGTGCATATAGCAACATCAGCACGGCAAAGGACAATCCTTTAAAGGCAAGGAAGGGCAAAAATATTTTAAGTCAAGTGATAGCGATTGCAGTATGAGTCGTACGATTTTTGAATCAAGCACGGGCAACGCCGGGCCATGCTTCTAGTATATATGTAATGAAAGAGAGAGAGAGAGAGAGAGAGAGAGCGAGAGGGTGAGTGAGTGAGTTAGTGAGTGAGTGAGAGAGAAGGAGTTAATAAGTTAATAATATTATTTGAAAACATTACTTTTAACTTTTAAATATCAATTGATATATTTTTAACACTATTTTTATTAATAGTGAACACTATATATAAAAATATAAAAATATCTGCAGTTTCTTAGATCTTAAATATATATATATATATATATATATATATATATATATATATATATATATATATATTCACTTCTTTATATCTATTTACTCCACATTTAGATATGAAAAAGCTATCTAGGTCAACATATCTGTTATTTAAATGCATTTAGTTTTATTCAATTTGAGGGGAATCTGTTACGTTTCGGCGTTTTCTCTGTAGCAAAATGACGAACGGAAATAAAAAAAAATATGGAGATTAATCGTTTTTAGCGAATCCATTATTCATCTTATGATTGTTTTTTTTTTTTTTTTATCTAAAATGCCTCGATCGACTACACTCCGACCAGTAAAGTATTAGCGTGAAGCTTCAAGAAAGAATAAATTATTGTCAACAAACGTTTTATGAAAATTATTTACATTATTCGGAGTATTGTCCTCATCTTTGTCGCCATATTTATTACAACGTTTCGGTCGTTGTACATTCCGGCCTTCTTCAGGTGGTTGGAATGTCGAACTTAACCTTTTATTTTGCTCACTGGGGTAGACTGTTCTAGTTCCACGTGCCATGTTTAACGGATGTCAGTTATCTCCTGTTAATTTCCCTCTAAAAGTTCTCCACTGCCTTAACCGGGTATTGAACTCACACTCTTTGGGTCCTGTTACTGGATCTAACTTTATCCACTGTTCCATGTGTCCTTGAGGCAGTGGAGAACTTTCAGAGGGAAATTAACAGGAGATAACTGATAACTGACATCCATCAGACATGGCACGTAGAACTAGAACAGTCTACCCTAGTGAGACATTCCAGCCACTTGAAGAAGGCCGGAGCGTACATCGGCCGAAATGTTCTAATAAATATGGCGACAAAGATGAGGACAATAGTCCGAATAATGTAAATAGTGTACATAATATTTCATCTCACAAATATAGACACATAATGAAAGGCTGAAACGTTGTAATAAATATGGTGGCAAAGATGAGGACAATAGTCTGAATAATGTAAATAATGCACATAATATCTCATCTCAGAAATATAGACAGATATTGAAGGGCCTAAACGTTATAATGAATATGGTGGCAAAGATGATGACAATATTCCGAATAATGTAAATAATATACATAATACCTCATCTCAGAAATATAAACATACGTTTTATGAAGTCATCCTATTTCTAAAATGTATTCTTTATATTTCAGACTTAACGATCGATAAATAAGAATCATGGTCAACAATTATTAACTAAATGTCCCTTTAAAGTAGGAGAGTATACAACCACTACAGCGTCTTTTCCACTGACACAACATTGCAAGCGTCTAGCTAGTCCATCGCTGTTTTCATGGCAAATGTTCAGATGAGCGCCACTGTTTAGTTCCATCAATTTAGATACTGTTCGAATACTCGATGCTACTTACAAAATGACGAATTGCCTTAATTTCCTCCGCATTCTAAGAAAGGAGAAAAGTAAAAGTGTGACGGTATTGACGGCCTAAATCAATCCGTATATTTTTTTACTTTACGAATATATAAGCAAACGCAAAAGCAACACGAGAAAGAAGGAACTCAAAAGGTTTTTATAAAGAACAACGAGATTTCTATTTATATTTGTATAATGATGTACGAGCTTAGGGATTACTTCCATTGATTAGATGAAAAATTTATCTGAGCTCATAAAAAGTTGAATGAACTTGCTGCTCAAAATGTTCACTCTGAAAGAGTTGAAAGAATTCTGTAAAGCTGAGAATATATTGATAAACTTTTAGCTTCAGAAGAGTTGAAGGAGGGAATATTCCGTAATATGTGTAATTAAATTTTCGTTGCTTGCAATTAAGTTTATTTGCTTGTAGTTGAATATTCGTAATTTGTTAGTTTGTAATTTTCGTAATGAAGTTTGAAAAGTTTCGTACGTACGTGTATTTGTGCGTGTGTTAATATGTTTTCATAGCGTCCGCCAGCAAGGGGTCGAGTCGCGATTTCTTTTACAACTACATATATACAATAATTATATTACGAAAAAATATTTTCGTTATAATCCTATCTTCTAGTATATTTATTAAATAAATTTTTACTATACACATGAAACAGATTGACATAATGGAGTCTGGTGTAGCGGTATTGACGGCCTAAATCAATCCGTACATTTTTTTTTACTTTACGAATGTGTAAGCAAACCCAAAAGCAACAAGAAAAACAAGGAACGCAAAACGGTTTTATGACAACGAGATTTCTATTGATATTTGTATAATAATGTACAAGCATAGAGATTACTTCCCTTTGACTGGATTAAAGTTTTTACTACTGAAATATTTCTTTATCTGAGCTCATAAAAAGTTGAATGAATTTGCCCCCCAAAATGTTCACTGTGAGGGAGTTGAAAGAATTCTGTAAAGCTAAGAATATGTTGAGTAAACTTTTAGCTTCACAAGAATTGAAGTAGTGAATGTTCCGTAGTGTTTGTAATTAAGTTTCTTGTTACTAAGTTTCTAATGTTCGTAATGAAGTTTGAAAAGTTTCTTACGTACGTGTGTGTGTGTGTGCGCGTGTGTGTGCGTTTGTGTGTGTGTGTGTGTGTGTGTGTGTTCGCGCGCGCGTGTGAATATATTTTCATAGCGTCCGCCCGAACTGGGATCGGAACGCGGTTTCTTGAAGGCTACATTTTCGTAGGCGAATGAAATCAAGAAAAAACAAAACAAAGGAAGAACGAATTTGTGTCTGGTATTTATAATCAACTTAATCACGTGACAGGCTCGAAAAGCACTGATAGGTCTTGGGCGGATTTATTTTCTAGTCTGGTCAAGAACTAGGTCGATGTTATTCGGACGTAGTTGAGAACATGATTTAAATATTAAGTGACCAATCAGAAGGTGAGGTTTTCTGAAAATATGTATGTTAGCTGGATAAGCTTTGTGATCTTCTTTTTGAACAGAAATCGACATTGATAAAAAAAAAAAAAAGTGGTAGCGGAATGCTAAAAGAGAATAAAGAGATTTTTCCCCTGAGAACAGCTACGTTGCCTGCCGCGTGAATGCTCTCCTTAACACTACAATCTTAACTTCATTAAATCAAGGATAAGTCCTTATCTACTCTTCTGATTGTCATCATTTTTACATTTACCAATGCTTTCATTTTTTTAATTGGATTTACCGCAAGAAATACTGTAAAGCTACTAAAACAAAAGGTCTTCCTGCGTGAGAAAGAATTAGAAAATAGAAACATTATTAAGGAGCGAGAACATTAGAAGAGAAATCGGGAAGACAGTAGATAAATGTCATATGAACGTTATTTTCCCAAGCCGTCTTTCCTCATTCTTTGTCTCTTTTCAGTATCGTTAAACATGCTCGTGAAACAAGTTATATAGAAGAAGGAAGACAGGAACGACACATAGATCTGATTGCGTAAAAGCAGCAACTTGATTATCCTAATGCATCTCCGGACTCACACAATTTTTTTTTCTTTTTATCGGATTCACCAGAAACAAGGCAGTAAAGCTACTAAGACACAAGAGATTATTGGGTGTGAAAGAATTAGAAAATAGAAACATTATTAAGGAGCGAGAAAAATTTAAATTTTTGAAAATCAAATTTGTCCGGAAAGTATAGAGCCAACAGAGAATTCCACAAGCGAGAAGTTCGAGAAAAAATATCAGCGTATAAATTACGGTTAGCCAATTTAACTGTAAAGTGATGAGACCTTGTTGCCAATGTAGTACTGGGCTTAAACTCAAAAACTCTAGGTACCATAATGAAGAGCTCATCCGAACAATTACTATGAAATTATTTATAGAAAAGGCAGAGGGAAGCAACTTTTCGGCGGTTGGAATGTGATATTTACAGCTCGAAACTCATACATCCTTACCGTTTTAACTATAAACATTTTAACTATAATCATTCTACTTAAGTCTTTCTCGAGCCGTGCATTGGATTAAGTTTTGTTTTAAAATAAATCTTTCTGAGTATAATATCGGGTTCTTCGGAAAAATATCGGATTTTAGAATTAACTTTTATTCCATAATTAATGAATTTAAAACGTGTTTAAATAAGACAAAAGTGGAACCCTGAACTTATGTATATTTCTGCCATAGAGATACAATGATATTTAGTTCCAGCTGTTCAGACCTTTACAGCTGGAATATTTACACAGTCTTTTGGGGAAAAACTTATTCTCCAATCTGCAGCCACTTTACCAACGAAGCAACATTGGAAGCCTGTCAATACTCAATCGCTTTTTCTATGGCTAATGTTCAGATGAGCTCCACTCTTTAGGTCCAACAGTTATTTCTCTCTGTATCTTTCCTTCCTCTATCTCTCTCTCTTTCCTCTCTCTCTCTCCATATATATATATATATATATCCTTGTGCAGGTATGCAGAAAATAGAAAAGAACACGTTGGGTGCATAATCCGGGGTTCCTTAGTATTTTTGTTTTTATTTTTAAAAAAACAGTGCTCCATACAGAAGTAGAGCTTATATTATAATAATATTTTTTGTTTAGCGAAGGAATCATATTTTTAAACAAAAAATATTATTATATTATATATATATATATATATATATGTAAAAAAATATGTGTGTAAGTCATCCAAGTAGATCCTTTCAATATAAAATATTAAAACTGATACATAAAAGTGAACTCAATATAAGCGAATTAAAATCGATGAAACCCAAACAAATATCACCATGCAGATGGCCACTTCATCCGTGGAAAAAATCATTTTTCTGGACCTTTCAATGCAAATGTATTCATTGATTGTATTCAATATATATATATATATATATATATATATATATATATGTGTGTGTGTGTGTGTGTGTGTGTGTGTGTGTGTGTGTGAAGAGAATGATGGAGTGTGTTGGAAAATTGTGTAGGAGAATGTCTGTGGGAGTGTGTGAAGGAAGTGTGTGTCTGTGAGATAATATTTGGAATAGAATAATGGAAAAAATCGAACAAATGAAGAGGGAAATGATGAATGTTATCTGAAGCCCAGTGCCTAGGCTTCCGTCACCCAGGCAGCCCATCCCCCGTATCTTTGTCGGTTAAGGTTACTCTTATCTAAAGTATCAAACTATTTATGAATGATCCATGTTAAAATCAGACGTTAGATCATGTACAGAATTGGGTAGGGATATGATCTTAAAAATAGTTTTAAACGATATAGATAGCTAGACAGACCGTTGACAAACAGACTGAGATAGATAGATAGATAGATAGATAGATAGATAGATATTAAGGGGTATCATGGACGATATGTCAACTAATCTAATAACAACAAAGGTAGGCTTGCTAATTTCAAAGGTCCATTTGAAGTCCTGAGTTTTATTAGGAAATATTCTGATAGATCCATTGAATGATTCCCTATCCGGCCATTTTTTTAAAGAAACACAATAATTGTTCTCACGAACACAACTCACGCCCTAGAAATTGATTTGTCCATAACAAATCCTTTTGCGTTTGTTTTTTTTTACTAAGGAAAATCTCAATGATGCAATTCCTAACTTCTCTTGTTAGGACCCGAGAGATAATGATTACAAGACAGAAACCAAAATAAATACATAAATGAATACATATATAATCAAATAATAATAATAATAATAATAATAATAATAATAATAATAATAATAATAAGGTCCACCATGCATAAATTGATGACGTCTGTCCTGACGAACCTCTTTTTCCGAAGCAAGCAACATTCTTCAACTGGAACAGAAGGGATGCAGGAAAGGTTCGTATGGTTGCAAAGAACAACAACTGATAAACAAAATGTTGCCTGAAAATTGCAGGAGACGATGTAGAAATCTTAGTGCAGCGTGGATTAATTATCGTAAAGCCTTTGATAGTGTGCCACACTCTTGAATCCTTAAAACTTTGGAAATGTACAAAGTCTCCCCCGTGATAGTAAATTTCGTTAAAACTCAGCATGGGAATGTGGAACACCACAGTATAGCTAAATCACACCAGAGCCACTAGCGTCTCCAACCGCCTGAATATCCGACGAAGAATCTTTCCAGGAGGCTCCCTGTTACCACTTCTGTTTTGCCTGTCTCCCTTACGCATGAACTAAACAACAATAACTATGGTTACAAACTGAACAAGAAAAAATTCAATCACCTCTACATGGATAATCTCAAACTCTTTGCCAAAGACGACAATGAGTTGAAGGGCCTCCCCAATTCTGTAAAATGTTTCAGTGACGACATGGGTATGGATTTCGGATTAGATAAATATGCAAAAGTAACATTCAAGAAAGGGAGAATTACAGAAACACCTTCAATAGATTTAGATTTTGTTACAAAAGATTAGGGAATTGGAACAAGATTAAGCCTATAAGTACCTAAGAATTAATGAACAAAATGGAATGCACAATATCCTAATGAAAGAGAAGATAAGAAATAAATACTACAGGCGTGTGCGTCTGGTACTGAATACCGGGCTAAATTTTAAAAAAAAACAAAAAAAAAAAAAAACAGAATATCAGCTATATACACCTTGGCTGTCCCTATGGTGCAATACGGTTTCAACATTCTTAACTGGACTATACCTGATATTAAATGAAAGGACACCAAAACGAGAAAGCAGGCATCATCCCGAATTTGATTTTGATCGTCTGTATGTTCGCTGATCCGAAGGAGGTATAGGATTAGTTCAACTAGATCTGTTTAACAAAACTTCAATTGGCCTTCAAAGACACCTGGAAACTACAGAAGATTGAATGATGATATGTGTCAAAGAATATGAAACCAGTTAGCGACTTTATTCAATAAAAATGAAGCCATCAAGTTCAAAATAGACTTTCAAATGCTTAAAGAAATACAAGTAAACCGCAATACACAAACTGAAGCTGCAAAATGATTAAAAAAGAAAGCAAAAGCAAATGCCGACCAGATACAGAAACAATGGCAAGATAAGCCATTTCATGGTCAATACTCTAGCCGTACTAAACAAGCTGATCTAGATAAACGTCGTACCCATCAGTGACCACGTAGTGCAGGGTTAAAAGCTGAAACCGAAGGTTTTATTCTTGCTGCACAGGATCAATGATTGTTAACTAGAAATTATTAAGCACACATACTGAAAAATTATGTTAGCCCAAAATGCAGATTCTGCGATAAATAACCAGAAACAATTGATCATCTTGCATCAGGTTGCATGCCATTCGCACCCATATTTTTAATTCAAAAATACGCTATTAAGTAAGCGCCGGAGGGGGTCGTCAGTGATGTTATTTGATTTGGTTTATCAGGGAGTTTCGGGTCTTTCAACATCATACACCCCATCAACAAGTCGACCCAATCCGGCGAGATCAATCCCTGATTCCCCCTCGTAATCAAACGCTAACAGCTACACTGCCCTTTTTAATGAATTAGACGAAAATGACCACATTTTCACACACCCGATTGGATGTTTGTAACAACCAATCCGCTTTGCAAACAATCTTTTAAATGGTCCACGGTGGGGACTGGCTTCTTTTCTTTTTTCGATAGATAGCAGTTTCAATGGATAACCGAGAAGGTTATCTTAATGTTCCTAAATTTAACCTTTTTTCATGAGTATTTTATAGTGTCTTACTCTAAATGTTTGCCGTTTTTATTTTATTTGTGTTTTTTTCTTATAGAGAGCCGGATACTTAAAATCAACCCTACTCTCACATTTTTTGTCGTTTAGCCCGATTCTTAACATTATTCCAGGCCAGATATCTTTAAATGGATGTATTCGCAAAATGAAAATAAATATAAAACCCGGCATGACAGAATGTGCCAATACCTGCATTGAAAAATTTGCAACTTCTACGGAAAGGAAACTGCAAGAAACTGGTATGAACAGGACCCAGACCCGGTTACGCAGATAGGACATTTAACAATTTTATGGGACTTCACAGTACACACAGACAGAAAAATCAAAGCTAATCGACAAGTCATCATTGGTAGAGAGCACAAACAAAAAATTGTTTCCTTATTCCTGCAGATTGGAATTCAAAAAGCTATCAAAATTCAAGGACCTTGAAATCGAAATTTCAAAAAGTGGCATATGAGGACATCAATAATTCTAGTTAGAGTTGGAGTTCTCAGATTGATTGGAAAAGATTCCAATAGCCTCATTGAAGGGATTTCTGGTAGGCCATGCCTTAAAGAAATAAAAATGTTCTCACGAGTACAGCCTACACCGAACGAAGGGCTTTATCTATGTAAACTATCTGATTTTTTTTAAATTTCTCATTGGAAAATATCACGATGCCATTTCTGTTCTTAGGTCTCTGGGCAAGACCAGGAAAGAAATTAGTACACGCCAGAAATCAAAGGAAATAAAATAATAATAATAATAATAATAATAATAATAATAATAATAATAATAATAATTTGTATGAACACCACCCAGGCCTAGTTACACACATAGAAACCGCTAACATATTTTTGGCACTTTACAATATACACAGACAGAACCATCAAATCTTACTCTATAGACATAGAGAACGGTGACTACAAAAGCAGAATGCGTTTTCTTATTGACTTCTGCGGTTTTTGCAGAGTGTAATGTACAAGTTGGTCCGGTAGACTTGTCACCCTTACACAATATAATTTTCTATTTTAGATGGCTGACAGGAGCTCCTAGAGTTTGGAAGAGAGGCTGCTTGCAAGTGTATGGACAATATCAGAATACACATCGGTTGAAGGATGCTGTTTGGAGAGGCTTTGCAGCAATCAACAAAACACGGCTTTGTAAAATATCACGCTGGGCATGGCACCCCATCAGTTTGTGCCACGAAAATGATGTTGTTCAAACAGACCTTTCGTCAATGAAAGTTAATAAACTGAATCCAGGATATGAACTTTGTATTACTGTATTTACTTGTTCTTCTATTGTTCACATTACTTTTTGGTAGGGGCTGACAAGACAACACTATAGTTCATTTTCTCGAGAATGAAATGTACACCACGTCCTCTAATATATACCGTGTCCCTTCAGGACTTTGACAATAATGGCTCTCCACAATTTCCTGTCCTTTGTAGCTTTGAGACAAAATTTTCTAAGACCTACAAAGGGCAATAAACTGTGGAGAGCTGTTATCGTCTACACACTAAAAGGACACAGCATATATATATATATATATATATATATATATAGAGAGAGAGAGAGAGAGAGAGAAACGTTCGTACTAATGGGTTTATTAACATAATGTTAATTGATTGTGGTCACAGCATTTAATAACGTCTTTTGATGGATATCGAATAGGGAGTATGAGAATATTACACATGATATGGCGCCGCATTTTGTGCCATGAAAATGATGGTGTTCATACTGATCTTGTAGATGTGTGACATCACACTTATTATAAAACCCAGGTTGTGTGTGTGTATGTCTGTACGTTTATATATTGGATCAGATTTCCTACATTTTTCAACCGATTTCAACAAAACTTCACAGGGCTACATAAAATTACCTTGCGGTGGTTCTGACAGCGCTGACAATTGGAAAAACACAATTGTTTTTGAACGAAATCAATTTGAAAACACGATTAAGACGCATCGCTAGAATGAAAGGGGGACAACTCATATCGAGTTATACTTATTATAAAACACAGGTTGTTTGTGTGTGTGTGTGTGTGTCTGTGTGTTCGTTTATATATGGGATCGGATTTCCTACATTTTTCAACCGATTTCAACAAAACTTCACTTTTTTTTTTGGCAGGTAGTGTTTCTTATTGCCTTGCACACTTTTTTCTTTATTTTTACATTCAGAATGCTTTAAAAATTCCATTTACAAGACAATTGTTTATAATAAAATTCTATTCAATCGGTAGACTCATAACGATTGAAAACAATGTTTTTGTTCGAGTTTGGGTTTGACCAATTCGTTAAAAAAACAAAACAAAAAAAAACCTAACCCTGCTAGTCATCAATAAAAGTAACTAAACTGAATCCAGTACAGTCGCTTTGTATTACTGTATTGTTCTTCCATTCTTCTCATTATTTTTGGTTGGCTCTTGACTAGACTTTCAGACAACACTATATTTTGTCGAAATTGAAATGTACACCACTTCTGTTCCTCTAATATTTACCGTTTTCTTTCAGAACCTGGCCAGTCATGGCTTTCAACAACTTCCTGCCCTTTGTACCTATAAGAAGTGTTTACTTTTCATTGTAGAGTGTGGACCGAAGTCTTGCCAACCTTCCATAATATACTATTCTATTTCAGATGGCTGCCACAATAATGTTGTTGTTCAGACAGACCTTCTCGATGTGTGACAGCGTCAATGAAAGGGAATAAACTGAATCCAGTCCATATGCTTTGTATTACACAATTACTTGTTCTTCTATTGTTCTCATTACCTTTTTTTGTAGGGGTTGAGAAGACTTTCGGACAACCCTTTAGATTATTATTTTAGAGATCTCTTCCTCTTTCTAATATGTCCCGTGTCCCTTCAGGACGTGGGAAAATTGTCTCTTTACAACTTCCTGTCCTTTGTAGCTCTTGCAAATATTTACTTTTCAACGTAGAGTGTGCTCCGAAAGTCTTGTCACCCTTACATAATATAATTTTCTATTTCAGATGGCCGACACGAAAATTTTGTTGTTCAAACAGACCTTCTCGATCTGTGAGAGCGTCAATGAAAATGAATAAACTGAATGCAGTGATTTGTATTACTGTATTTACTTGTTCTATTGTCCTCATTACTTTTTGGTAGGAGGTGACATGATTTTCGGACTACACCTTTGATGATCTTGAAGTGAACAATTTAAAAATGAAATAAAAAGCACAGTTAACAGCTTACGAAGGCTTTAGCTATGTAAAATGTTTTTTGCATTTTGTAGGGTTTTTTTTTGTTTTTTAATTACGCAAACGTACAATGGAACACGTGACAAAAACGAAAATGGCGCCTTCATCTCAAATTTCAAAGCGATTGAGGACTTCGCTGTTGATGCATCGATCCTGATATTTGAGGTGGACGAACTGCCGGAACTTGGCTCGTTGGATCCACACAAGCTTTTTTTCTGGCCTTTTCGATACAGGCTCCATATCTCGCAGGGTGGAAATGACAACGGCGCGGAACACCACGAATTTCGTTCGGAGAGAGAGTTCACGGTTGTTGTGTCCAATGAGTGGATTTGATGCCATGACAGACATCTCTTTCGCAATTCCCCGGATTGTGAGGCAATACTAAAAGTTGTTGACAAATTCCTGATGCAATTACCCTATCTTAATAGTAATTTTTGATAGTTCTTGTCCAAGAACAGGCTGGGCAAGTATCTTCGTTTTATCCGCTTCCGTTCCAAAACGATAGAAGGCATCGGAGACAAGACTATAACACTACTACAGGTCGGCAGCGGAGTAGATAGGCGTAGAATTGATATCTGTACCTCTTTGATGCTGCTCCGTATTAAGCTAATAATACTAAGAAATAATAATAATAATAATATAATCCTATATCTCTGAGATGAGGTATTATTCGAACTGTTATCCTCAATTCCATTGGCATATTCACAACGTTTCGGACGTTGTACGCTCCGGCCTTCTTCAGGTGATTGGAATTTCGAACTGAACCCTTTATTTCATCCACCGGAGTAGATTATTCTAATACCACGTGACATGCCCAGTGGATAAAGATGTTGGTTGGGTCCAGTGTGAGTTCAATACCAGGCCACAGCAGTGGTGAACCTTGGAGAGGCGTGTCAAAGAGAAATAACTGAAACACCCGGAAGAGGCATGGCACGTGGAACTAGAACAGTCTACCCCTGGTAGATGAAATAAAGTGTTCGGTTCGAATTTCCAATTACCTGAAGAAGGCCGGAGCGTAGAATGTCCGAAACGTTGTGAATATGGCAATGAAGATGAGGATAATTGTTTGAATAATGTAAATAAATCAAGTAATAATAATAATAATAATAATAATAAGAAGAAGAAGAAGAAGAAGAAGAAGAAGAAGAAGAAGAAAGAGGAATAATAATAATAATAATAATAATAATAATAATAATAATAATAATAATAACATGTCTCAGAAATTCAGGCAGAAATTGATTGCCGTCTCTTTTATTCAATTTAATTGAAATTTGTTTTGTATTTGAGAGCGAAACATTTTAAAAAATCCAGATGAAATATATCCATAGAAACAAACAAAAAAAAGCAATAAATATAAAAACAAACATATTGTTGAATGATGATGATGATTCTTATCAAAGCCACTAAAGCTGGAAATTTTGATACCTGGTTCCATGTGAAAATGTTTTCTTCAAGTCAGCCTAGGCGCATCGGCAGCATTTAGATTTTAAATGGACGACATTGACGGGCAAAACTGAAGAGTGTCGTACCAGTTCAACCTGAAAGTAATCCCGTGTTAAGAGACAGGAAGTACAATACAATATTGGGCTACAGAACAGGTAACTGTACATCTAATATTTACAACTGAGCTTCAGATTTCTGAAGGCTTAACATCTGAAAGTAACGCCGAACAATAATATGTCTGTAATACGTTTTCGTCTTTTTTTGAAGCAACTCGCTCGCCTTTGTTCTAACGTTAACAAATGCTACATACATTACTAAAATATTTATTTGAGTCTGGGAGAGATAACCACAATGGATGAGAAAGCTATGTCTAACAAATAAATTTGTTGTTGTCAACCTTATTCAATTCCGAGGAAATCTGTTCGACTTGAATGGCTAACATCTCCTGGCAAAGTACAGACATAATCTGTCTGTGGCGTTTGATATATTGTTCGATTAGATCTAAACTGTCAGTGGTGGGAAAGTACTGAGCGAAATTTAGCGTTGCCTACATACATATGTTCGGCAGAACAGTAAGTACAAACGCAAATTTAGAAACATTGGAATAAATGCAGAATTTTCGTCGACAGTGGTTATTCCACAAATCAATCGGACTGACATATTTATCTATATAATTAAGTTTTGATTGGTTTCTTACCGACATTTCTAGGTTGGATTATAAATAATCAGCACATTGTTATATATAAACGTATAAGCCTTGTCATTGTTGTGATAATTACGTTACGATTGGGCTCCTACTGTGCCTTCTAGATTGGATTATTAATGATCATCTCATTAACAGTAATGAAAGTATAGGCCTCGTCATTATTGTAATAATTACGTTAAGATTGGGCTCCTACCGGGACTCCACTTTTGGACTATTAATGATCATCTCATTAATAGACTTGAAGGTCTAGGACTCGTCATTGTTGTGATAATTACGTTAAGATTGGGCTCCTACCGTGACTCCGCTTCTGGATTCTTAATGTTCATCTCATTAATAGACTTGTACGTATAGGCCTCGTCATTGTTGTAATAATTCCGTTAGGATTAGGATCCGAACTGTACTCCACTTTTGGACTATTAATGATCATCTCATTAATAGACTTGAACGTATAGGCCTCGTCATTATAGTAATAATTACGTTAAGATTGGGCTCCTACCGGGACTGCCATTTTGGATTATTAATGATCATCTCATTAATAGACTTGAAAGTATGGGCCTCGTCATTATTGTAATAATTACGTTAAGATTGGGCTCCTACCGGGAATCCACTTTTGGATTATTAATGATCATCTCATTAATAGACTTGAACGTATAGGCCTCGCCATTATTGTAATAATTACGTTACAATTGGGCTCCTACTGTGACTCTACAGTTGGATTTTTAATGATTATCTCATTAATAGGCTCGAACGTATAGGCCTCTTCATTGTTGTGATAATTACGTTACGATTGGGCTCCTACCGGGAATTCACGGATGAATTATTAATAATCATCACATTAATAGAATTGAGCGTATAGGCCTCGTCATTGTCGTGATAATTACGTTACAATTGGGCTCCTACCGAAGCTCCAATTTTGGATTATTAATGATCATCTCATTAATAGACTTGAACGTAAAGGACTCGTCATTGTTGTAATAATTACGTTAAGATTGGGCTCCTACCGGCGCTCCTATTTTGTATTATTAATGATCATCTCATTAATAGACTTGAAAATATAGGACTCGTCATTATTGTAATAATTACTTTAAGATTGGGCTCCTACCGGGATTCCACTTTTGGATTATTAATGATCATCTCATTAATAGACTTGAACTTATGGGCCTCGACATTATTGTAATAATTACGTTCAGATTGGGCTCCTACCGGCCTCAACTTTTGGATTATTAATGATCATCTCATTAATAGACTTGAACATATAGGCCTCGTCATTATAGTAATAATTCCGTTAAGATTGGGCTCCTACCGGGACTCTACTTTTGGATTATTAATTATCATCTCATTAACAAACTTGAAGGTATAGGCCTCGTCATTATAGTAATAATTATGTTAAGATTGGGCTCCTACGGGATTCTACTTTTGGATTATTAATGATCATCTCCTTAATAGACTTGAACGTATAGGCCTCATCATTATTGTAATAATTACGTTAAGATTGGGCTCCTACCGGGACTCCACTTTTGGATTATTAATTATCATCTCATTAATTGACTTGAAAATATAGGCCTTGTCGTTATTTTAATAATTACGTTAAGATTTGGGCTCCTACCGGGCTCAACTTTTGGACTATTAATGATCATCTCATTAATAGACTTGAAGGTATAGGCCTCGTCATTATTGTAATAATTACGTTAAGATTGGAATCCTACCGGGACCCCACTTTTGGACTATTAATGATCATCTCATTAATAGACTTGAAGGTATAGGCCTCATCATTATTGTAATAATTACGTTAAGATTGGGCTCCTACCGGGACTCTACGGTTGGATTATTAATGATCATCTCATTAATAGATTCGAAGGTATAGGCTTCTACATTGATGTGATAATTACGTTACGATTTGGCTCCTACCAGGACTTCACAGATGAATTATTAATGATCATCTCATTAATAAACTTGAACCTATAGGCCTCTTCATTTTTGGGATAATTACGTTACGATTGGTCTCCTACCGGCTCTCCACTTTTGGATTATTAATGATCATCTCATTAATAGACTTGAACGTATAGTCCTCGCCATTATTGTAATAATTACGTTACAGTTGGATTTTTAATGATTATCTCATTAATCGGCTCGAACGTATAGGCCTCTTCATTGTTCTGATAATTACGTTACGATTGGGCTCCTACCGGGAATTTACGGATGAATTATTAATGATCATCACATTAATAGAATTGAACGTATAGGCCTCGTCATTGTTGGGATAATTACGTTACGATTGGGCTCCTACCGGGGCTCCACTTTTGTATTATTAATGGTCATATCATTATTAGTTTTGAACGTATCGGCCTCTTCATTGTTGTGACAATTACGTTACGATTGGGCTCTTTCCAGGACTTCACGGATGAATTTTTAATGATCATATCATTAATAGACTTGAACGTATAGGC
>OZ010604.1:76551346-76636036 GCA_963932145.1 Acanthosepion lycidas | reverse complement strand
ATTGCTAGCACACGTAACCCAAGAGAAAATAATGACATACTCTACAGTTCACATATTTGAATCTATCTCCAGAATTTGATAGAAGAGTGAAAAAAAAATTGTAAAAAATGGAAAAAGAGCTCTTAGATTAACTGAAAAAAGAATGGAATCAATTATCAAACTTTGAGAAACTTTTGCTACAAATGCTAAAAATATGTAGTGCAGTAATCAAGGCTAAAGTAGGATATTTTGACGAGAGCTTAATTATAAAATGCTTTTTTTTACATAATAAAATTTCTAATAAAAAAAAAATCATGTCTTATTTTTAAACATGTATAATAATTTTCTCTTATTTAAGGTACAAAACAACTACTATTTGGGTTAATTTTTTAAATTACCAGTGTCGACTTCAAAATTTTGAACTGTAGTGTAAGTTCGAAAGAAATATTAAGATGAAAGACCCCGTTGATACTGGAACGAGCGGTAACAGTTACTGGATTCAAGAAATCGACTTTCCCGAAAAACTTGTTTTAATAAAAACATATTATATTATGACAGTAATTCTAGCTGCTCAGTCAGTGAGTACTAAATGCTACCTTATAAGGAAACGTCTAATATTACCATTGACATTAGAAATTAAGAGAACAGATAATACACTTTGATTCTAGACCTATGGTCAAGGAATTAAGAAAACCGTAACTCGAGTAGCACCGGCTGCTCGGCCATGCCGAATGTTTCCACGTAAGATAACAGCTAATATTACCAGTACCATTAGTGATTACAATAACAGATACTACGCTTTGATCCTATCCCGATCGCCAGGGTGTGAAGAAAAATGTAACTGGAGTAGCACTCGGTCAAAGAATACCAAATGTTTATTTATTAAGAACTCGTTAATTCGTATTACCATTACCAATGAAGATGACGGGAACAGATACTACATTTTGATCCCAGCCTGATGACCAAAAATCGAATAAAGCGTAACTCGAGTAGCACTGAACCCGAGTATTTTCTTATGTCAAATATAATTTTTTTTTTTTTTAAGTATTTCACCCCCAAAAAGGCGGGAGTGCCACTAGCATTCAAGGGGTTACAGAGAGTGAGTAAAGAGGGTTGTTTGAGGAAAGGATATAGAGAAGGACGGGGATCAGGATGAAGGCATCAAAAGATGTCGATTGACATTACATTTGAATATTTAAAGACTATGAAGGAAGCAGGTAGGAGGAAGGGAGTTCCACTGTCGGGGAGTACGAGAGAAGAAGCTGTTGGAGTAGATTCGACAGTGAAAGGGTGGGACCGAGATGCCGACCTAGTAGCACGCTTAAATATATGCAGTCGGGGCATCAGTGAAAATAGCTCGTCAAAGCAGTTGACATGAAAATATTTATAGAAAAGACAGAGGGAAGCCACATCACGTCTGTAAGAAAGTCACTGCAGGCGAGATGCCAGATCAGGACCTATCACATTGCATGTTCGTCTCTGGATTTTGTCGAGGACCTAGAGATGAACAGCAGGGGCACTAGATCATATATGGCAACAGTATTCAATGCAAGGACGAATAGTTAGATTTGAAGGATAGACTCAGGCGAGCAAATCATTCTGGGGCAACACAGAGAACCAAATTTCCTTGCGGTAGATGAAGCTTATTATTACCAATACAACCTTTTGCATTATTTAATTAAAATCTAAATCACACTCTCTAATACACTGTGGAAATTTTTTACGCTGTCTGTATTGTCATCATTGACTAAAACTTAAATAAAATCCTTGAGCAAAACCGCTTGTTATTGTCTTTATCTTTATAATATGGTTAGACGAAAAAAAAGAAAATGCCTTCAAAAAGCTAAGGTAAGTATTTGTAACAAAGAAAATTCCGTTATAAACAAAGAAAAGCGTACTGAACTATTATGTAATATTGGTAAATATTCAGACGTGTGGCAACGGATATATGATCCTAGAGAAGAATACTGATAATATAATAGACTAAACATGTTTTGGTTTGGTTTATTTTGTTTTACGGCATATCAACAACAATGCGGAGAAGATTTTTAGAATAGACTAGCAGCATGACCCGGTGTTGCCCGTGCTTGATTCAAAAATCGTACGACTCATACAGCAATCGCTATCACTTGACTTAAAATATTTTTTCCCTTCCTTGCCTTTAAAGGAGCGCCCTTTGCCGTGCTGATGTTGCTACATGCCTTACTTCTTGCCTATCTCACACTGCCTATTTTTTCTAAGCTCTATACTAAACATTAAATATGTTACGAAAAAAGAACTAAATAAAATGAACACAAAATGATCAGCTTTAAAAAAGGACTCGTAACTGGAAAAACCGAATGAAAAAAGAATGTTAACAACAAATACTTTTTCACACGCAACCCAGTTCTGCGGAATCAGAATCAACGTTGAGTTTAAGCAAGCGAATGAGCCAATTGGAGTAAAGTGCCATACAGATTTAAATTTTTCCCACTTGTGACGAATGCAGCTATTAACATTCGTGTCAGTCAGTTGTTGGCTCTCACGCTAGCCAATAGAATCTTCCTGCTTATTCGTGGTAGCCAGCTATAGGCTCTCACTCTGGCCAGTAGAAAATGGCCTCAAACTACATGAAAACTGCCTTAGAAGCATGAAAAAATCGATTATTTCCACTATCGATGGGAGTTGGGAAATGCAAAGTCGGTTTTAGCCTTCCCGCTAATTTGGAGCATGTGCATGTAAATTTTGGTGCAAATCTGTCGAAAATTGCGGCCGTGCATTCGTTACAAACACACACACATCCTGCCTTTTATAGATAGAGATCCGTATGAATAGAACAAGTATTTGTAATAAATCAGTTTGTAGATCAGGTTTCAGTAACATGTTTTTCTAAAGAGGGTTTTTTCGAGAGTCAATTGTATAGCTGGTAATATTTTTTTTTTAAATCTATGTTGTTTTTACTCTAAAAATCTATTTTTATATTTTCCGAGTGTTTTGATCCCAGATTACGGGTTAAATATTTAACCATAACTGGGACCGTAACAGGTGCTACCAACCTGGATCGAGATGGATCTGGGAACACCAGAAATTAAGAGGTGGTTCCAGGCTCTTCAAAACCTCCTGATCAGAGGCCTTGCTGCTGGACGTAGTTTATCGTCCTAATTTAGGCGACTGAACAGGTGTGTAAGAAGAAAGTTTAAAGTAAAAAGAAGAAGAAAAAACGACATTCTATACTTAGAATCAGAAATCTGATATTTCTAGGGTACATAATTAAGAAAGAAGGTTTGGAGAATTTGACACTCAAAGGACATACTGAAAACAAGAGAAAGGAAAGCAAAAATAAACTACCTAGCTTGTGTAACTGGTTTGCAGTATATGGATAAGAAGAGATAGCAAAAACACCAACGTTTCTAAGATCTCAAAATAGACAGGAAGCTCTGGAAAGCCATGATCACCCACGTACAGAAAGGGACACGAACACAGAAGAATGTTATTTATTTCAGTATAGATTTTCACCTGAGTTTCATACTAATCTACGATATTCCTGATGATATTCTTTCAATTCATCAATATCCTGCTTTTAGTCTTCTATTGTCTTTTTTACATTGATGTTCATCCTGTACAAGGCTCAAGAGCCACTCAAGGTGGAGGTTTACAGAGTAAGGGGCACCACTCCGAAGAAAGATTATAATGCCACCAATCATAAGGGACACGATAAGGGAAAGAGAATGAAAAAAACTTTAGAAGGAACCGAAAACCCAATCCTAAAATAGGCAAAAAGAGAAAAAAACATCTCCTGTTCAAAAAAAGAGGAAGGGTGTGAACCGGACGGTAGGTAAACCTATCTACTCTTTCAAACGTTACAAATATTGATCTGGACAAAAAGAGCCCTAAAAACTGAGGTTGCATGAAATTCTTTATTCTAGAATGTGCAATTCTTTCGATTTTAAATCGTCAAATTCATTCATCATAAACCTAGAAGAATTATGGAATCAGCTATGATATACAGAACACAGAAGGCACGTAATATATTTCGAAATAGAAGAATTGAACATTCTGACACATCTAACAAAAACAAAATATATTATTCCACAGATCAATTCTATCGAAAATACAATTAAACAGAACATATCTAAGCTTATCTAAAAAAATTTGTTACAACTAGTTCTAAAAACAATAACATAATTAATGCAAAAACAATGAGCTAAAACTTGAAACAAGAATTTAATCTATCACTGTAATAATTGCCACAAAGATTATATAGGTGCAACATCAAGAAATTCAAATAAATGAACGTAATGAATCTGACTGTAATTTTGATTTAAAAATATTACTTTAATTAAAAAGGAAACCTATTTACTAAGACGATAATCTATAGAAAGTGTTTTAATCGCTAGATCATTCACAGTATAATTTACGTCCACATTCTTATAACATAGCATCTTTCTTGGCAGAACATCTTTTACCACACTGTTGGATATTTAATAACAAAAGTGATAATAACATAGACACAAAGAAAAGCTAAATGAAATCGGTCAGAATATATACACAAAACACGTATATAAAAAAATTCAAACATTTAAATTTATAATTTCAGCGTCACCGCACATTTTTGAAGACGTATCATCACATCAACGTAAACATCACTTTAGCCCGATGAAGTCTGAAATTTCTCTCACATGAATTTTTTCCCACTTTATTATTGAATTTCCTAAAATATAGGTTAAGTATATATGGCTGTGTTTCTGTGATGAAGTTTTGTAACTATTTACATTATTTATATTGTTCGGATTGTTGTCCTCATCTTTATTGCCATATTCAAGGCGTTTCAACCGTTGTACGCTCCGGCCTTCTTCAGGATCTGTCTTTATTTCTGAGGTGAGATATTTTAATTATTTACATTATTTATATTGTTCGGATTGTTGTCCTCATCTTTATTGACATATTCAAGGCGTTTCAACCGTTGTACGCTCCGGCATTCTTCAGGATCTGTCTTTATTTCTGAGGTGAGATATTTTAATTATTTACATTATTTATATTGTTCGGATTGTTGTCCTCATCTTTATTGACATATTCACAACTTTTCAACCGTTTAACGCTCCGACCTTCTTCAGAATCTGTCTATATTTCTGAGGTGAGATATTTTAATTATTTACATTATTTATATTGTTCGGATTGTTGTCCTCATCTTTATTGCCATATTCAAGGCGTTTCAACCGTTGTACGCTCCGGCCTTCTTCAGGATCTGTCTTTATTTCTGAGGTGAGATATTTTAATTATTTACATTATTTATATTGTTCGGATTGTTGTCCTCATCTTTATTGCCATATTCAAGGCGTTTCAACCGTTGTACGCTCCGGCCTTATTCAGGATCTGTCTTTATTTCTGAGGTGAGATATTTTAATTATTTACATTATTTATATTGTTCGGATTGTTGTCCTCATCTTTATTGACATTTTCACAACTTTTCAACCGTTTAACGCTCCGACCTTCTTCAGAATCTGTCTATATTTCTGAGATGAGATATTCAAACTATTTACATTATTTACATTGTTCGGATTGTTGTCCTCATTTTTATTGCCATATGAACTGCGTTCCGTACCCTCCGGCCTTCTTCATATGATATCCATTGGGATTTTTTAACAAATTTCCCTTGATTAAAAACAGTCATTTGACTTTGCTAGCCTGATACTTGGTCTGTAGCTAAATAGTATAGCACGTCAGGCTATATGAAGGTGCTGGAGTAGGATACAAGTTCGATTCCCGTCGGAAGACACTTATCTTCTATGACATTCAGGCAGGAAAATGTAGTGAATATTTCTATCATAAATAGAGCATTTACTTAAATATGTGTATCGATAAAAAATACACGTACATAAACAGAAAATATATTAAAATAATTGTTGAACTTAACCTATAAATAAATATATATTCATATAGAATGGATGATGAAAGTGTTTTGTTTTGTTTTTTTTCGGTGGGAAAGCAACAGCAAGAGTTAATCTCCCATAGAAAGCGTTAAATTCACTGATAAAAATCTGATAACTTTCTAAAAGTGTGACGGCTAATTTTGACAATAAGACGGTTAATTTACATTTCAAAACTGATAAGTTTAAGTAAAATGTAGCATTGCTTATATATTGGCATTCTTTAAGTTATCGTCAGCTGTCATCTTTAAGTAGATTAAAAGTAATTTTTGTATATTGCTATTAATTTTAAATGTTTCCTTTAATAAGTTAACTCTTTTCTTTCTTTCTTTCTTTCTTTCTAATGAACTTTATTTCTTTCTTTATGATGTTCTTTCTGTCTTTTTTAATTATAATTTTTGTCTTTCTAATGATTTTACTTCTTTTTTTCCTTCTTTTCAACAAATCTTTCCTTTTATTCTGTTTTCTCTCTCTCTCTCTCTCTCTCTCTCTCTCTCTCTCTCTCTCTCTCTCTCTCTCTCTTTCTCTTTCATTTTCTTTCTTCCGTTACTTAAAATAACACTTCCGGCTATTTATATATCCATTTTTTTAATTTTTTTTTTTTACTTTCGAAACATTTTTTCTTTTCTTTTCTTTTTTTTTCTTTTCATTCTTTCTTTCTTTCTTTCTTTCTTTTTGTTCATTCTCTCATTCGTTTTCTTACTTTCTAAAGATTTTTCTTTTTTCCTTCTTTTTCCCTAATGATTTTTCTTAATCTCTTTTTTATTTTTACTTCCTTTTCGTATTTGTAAGGATTTTACTTACTTTTTTCTTAAATTATTCTCATTTATCAACTTTCGGTAGATTAATGTACGTTTCGTATATACTATGTCTTTATCATTTCATGCTAATCAAGGCGATAATGCCACTAAGCCACCAATTGCTACCGAAAGTCAAAGACAATAAAAAAAAACTCCAGTGAGCAGAAAGGTTATTGAAAGGACAGGTTTATGGAAGACAGAAAATGGCGATTGATTTTGCATTTAAAGTTTGAATCTCGGAGGTCGTAGAAAAGGAAGAAACCGGATTAGATTTCCACAGTCGAGAAGTGGGAGAAAAATAATTAGAAAAGAACTTACTGTAATATTTAGCTATTTCAGCAGTAAAATTATTAGTCCTAGTTGACCATCTAGTATAATAGGGCGATTAAATCAATGCGGGCAAGGTGTGTAAGATTAGAGTTGATTAAAACAATTGGAATGAAAATATTTGTAGAAAAGACAGAGGGAAGCCACGTCACTACGGTGGGAAAGTGACTGAAATCGAGTTGTCAGGCCAGGATCGATAACATTACAAACCGATCTTTGGATTTTGTCGAGAATCTCGAAATAAATTACAGGAGACCCAGGAGAAATATGGCAGCAACATTCAATAGACGAACGAATGGTAGATGTATAAATCTAAAAGATGGATTCTAATCAGGAAAATTGTTTTTGTATGAAAAAGTGAACAAACTTTCTTAGCAACAGAACTAACAATTGATTCAATATAATCTTTCCTTTCATATCAGTCGAAAGCTGGAGAGCGAGAAGACCTAGTTATTTGCTCTCCTGGAGGTTAGCATCAACCATACTGATAGAAGGCCAAAATGTTTCTCTATCGTGATTAAAAGATTTCGTTTTGGTGACTTTAAAATTTCCTCCCTTTCTTTCTTCCTCTCTTCCTTCCTATCTTCGCTTCACCCAGCTTTCCTTCTTTACTTTCCCCCCCTCCTTCGCTCCCTACTTTCATTTCTTCCTTTCCTTCCTTCCTTTCATCCTCCCTGCCTTCCTTCATTACTTCCTTCCTCCTTCCCTCACTCTCTTCTTTGATTCCTTCCTTCCTTCTTTCCTTCCTCCCTCCATTTCTTCCTTTTTTCCTTCATTCCACCGATTCCTTTCCTTCCTTCCTGATTTTCTTCATTACTTCCTTCCTCCCTTCCTCACTCCCTTCCTTCATTCCTTTCCTTCTTTCTTTCTTGCCTTCCTCCATCCCTCCTCGCTTCCTTGCTGTCTCCCTCCCTATCTTCCTTCCTTCCTTCCTTCCTTTAATTCATTTCTCCCTTCTTTCCTGCCTTCAACCTTCGCTTCCTTCATTTCGTCCTTCCTTTCCTTACGTTTCGTTCCTTTCTTTCTTCTTTCCTTCCTTCCTCATTCTTTCTTTCCTTCCTTCCTTCATTCTTTCCTTTCCTTTGATCCCTTCCTTCCTTCCTTCCTTCCAACCTTCCTTCTTCTCCTCCCTTTCTTTCTTCCTCCTCCTCTTCCTTCCTTTCACCTCCTCTTCCTTCCTTCATTCCTTACTTCCTTTCTTTCCTTTTCCCTTATTTCCTTCCTTCCTCTCTCCCTTCTTTTTAAAACGCCAAAATAGATTTTAGCTCGTCATTTTAAATTACACTTTCATATACAAAATGCAGGAATAATTCAAAAGAAACTTTCAGTCTACAATATTTAACCCTTGGTGGCTTTCACTCCTGAACAATTTTAACCATTTTGCCTGGGATCCTGAGTCAAAATTCGCAAATAATTGATATGTAATGTTTCACGGTAGATATAATAAATAGTTAAAAGTGGCTGGGCATTACGACATTTTTCTCTACCACCGGTAAAGCGGTGGTCAGGGCTCAAAGTGTTAAACCATTCAGTTATCGAAAACACTTTGGGTTAAATGCATTAAGAAGAAAAGTAGTTACGTTGAAAAATAAATACTTATTTTTTTATTACGTTACAGACATATTGATGTCCGTGCTAGTTTAAATCGTTTGTAATTGTTTTTCCTGAAAGCAAAGACCTTTTTCTTCTTTTTTTTTTCTCTTTCAATATTTCCCGGAGTATAAAGACTAATTATTGCCTGTCTAACACGAGAGATCTCTTTTACAAAGTGAAAAAAAATTGTTTACATAGACGATCATAAAATGATAAAACTGAAACCTTGTTTAACAAGAAGAAAGTGAAAAATATTTGGCGTGTAAATGGCGGGGGTCTCAAGAGGCTGTCGGCAGCCAATCAATTCGATTAGACAAGCACGCCACGAAGCGGACATTAAGTAAACTAAGTGGACAGCAGAATGATAAATTTTTCCGTAAACTGACAAGTCATTTTCCCGGCGACCGATATCTGATGCATAACTTTAAGTCAAACCAACAAAACCTGAAAAGCACTCAATATATTCACATTCAGCATTTTATCATATAAGACTTTAGCGAAATTTTACTATAAACTGGAAATTCCACGATGGGTTATTATAAACTTTAAAAAAAATATAAAAATGCGGTACGTAAATGTTTCCCATTTATCAAGAGGTACTTAAACATCATAGTGATTCACGTATCCATTTTCAAACAGCTTCTTCTTCATGTACCATACCCCTTCAGGACATGGGGAAACATGGCTCTCCACTTCACCCTATCCCTTGTAACTCTCAGTAAGTTTCGTCCCTCTGCCACCTCCCTAAACCACGTTCTGTCATCCACTTGCTTAAGCCCGCTAGGTATGTGTTGCTTTCCCTTGTCTCTCTTTCCCTCGACCTGCGAGTATCAGAATCTCCAGGTTCTCCTTTCTCATTACGTGTCCCAGAAATTTCATCTGCCTCTTCCTGGTGTTAAGTATAAGTTTTCTTCTTGTTTGTATCCTTTCCAAAACCTCATCGTTGCTCACACGCTCGGTCCATGATATCCTCAGCATCCTCCTGTAGAACCATATCTCTGTTGCCTCGAGTCTCTTCTTCATTTTTGAGGAGACCATCCAACATTCGCTGCCATAAAGGAGGAGGGATGTCACGTAACAGCTCAGTACTCTTTTCTTTGAAAAATTTTCCTATCTCGCAATACTCTGCCCAATTTTTGGAATGTGTTCTACAACACTCATATGAGTGATGTTGAGTATATCTGCTTTGTCACGTGTCGTGTGAGCTGAATTATTTATAATCAGTGCCTAGAGCTTAAAATTAAATACAATATATTTGGCATTTATATTTATTTTTTAAATTAATTTTCTTGCATTCTGAAACTACATCGAGATTTTATTTATTTATATTTTAATTTTAGAACTTTATACATTAAAATATAAATAAATAAATTTATAAACCGGTAATTAAATTCTAATATTTGCATTTTACAATGCCAAATATAATTTTGTTAGTAAATAATATAAATATAGTATTTTAGAACTTTATATCTAACGTTATAAACCCTGCCTGTTGCAGCTATGTTCTGTCTCCCCAGTGGTTCTGACCGAAAAAGGAATCCACCCGATCTCCCCCCGGTGAACTGAAGGAACCACCACTATGCGCCACGTTGTGAATTCTTGATCCGAACAGCAGTGTATCGGTCTCCCCAGAACGGTCCGGTGGGAAGGGAAGGAAATGGCTGGGTATTACGCTGAAAGGAAATCACTATTCATGCAAAAAAAAAAATTTTCTTGTCGTAGCCGCAAAGACGTGAAAAGGAAAAAAATAAACAACTCTTTCGGTTCCTGTAAAAAGAGCCCTTTTCAGGCCACTGTTTTTATGTCACTACCGAAGACTTTACACGAGTACAAAATGTCGTAACGAGGTTCACTCGTTTGGGGTCGGAAGTGACAAAGAGAGAGTAGGAAAATTTCTGCCTAAACAATTTCGGCTGATATAAGGGAAGTAATTCGGGGATCTTCGTCGGAGCGTGTAATTATAGCAGTTTGGTTTCTCAGCTTTGTTAGCAAAATTAACTTGTTTCATACAGGGTCTGTTTCTATTTCTGGGTTCGGATCGAACCTCTTGGGCGAGTGACAACCAACCAACCGGACCAGTAAATTCCAACAAGCCGTCTCTTCCCCGGTTCTGCGATCTGACTAACTCATGCGTGCGAACAGCTTATATAGAGAGAGGCGGAGCTAAACCATCTTTAGGCACTGCCCCCGAATTTTAATATGCAAATCACCTTTGACCACTATGCAAACTTTTCCGGTCCCCGAAACACAGCGGGAACCCAGTTTTCAAGAGATACTAAAATCGGATTCGGACCTCCTTCTAGGTCTTCCGCAGACAACGTCTACTTAAGTTTTGCCAAAACTACTTATCCCGTCTGGTTGAGTTCCGCCATTCAGACCACCCAAAAGTCCAATTCGCCATCTATCACAAACTTTACTTTAACGAATCCGTCTCTTAATCACTCTGGAATTATTACATTTAATTAACTAATAACTCAACCCCAGAAACAATTATTAAGAGAAAAAAACAAGAGAAAAAAAATAAAGTTATTTCTGGAATTACTCCGGAATCCCTTCTACCCTAGTAATTAGCACCTTCATCTTAAATCTTTAGCACTATGGATTACTAAATCCACCTCGTTTCTCTCTCTCTCTACGTCAGATATAATTTAAAATATTAAAATAAATAATATGACTAAATTATATTTGAAAACCCCTTTAAGAAAATCTCGATGTAGTTTAAGAATGCAAGAAAATTAATAAAAATTATATAAATGCCAAATGTATTGTATTGTAACTCAATATAAAATAAAAAAAACGAGACCTTGATGACAAGACCGCATAAAATTAAGTCAGTATCCACAGACAGAAATCTCTAACCCCCACCTAACCTTAACCGACTTTCAATTCGCCACATAAAAATATACGTGTATCTTCATTCATCAAAAAGCCAACACCCCTTTAATAAAAAAAAAATCTGAATTCTCATTACCCCACCAACTTAAAATATATAATACTATTTGGCTTATAAATAGAGTAAATCAATTTTTTTCAAAGTTTATTCTCAGCAACCCTTGAAAATGGAATGAAAGTTCAAATTTTAAGTTTAATTTTAATTCAAGATTAAATTTTTGGTTTCGAAACAGTAATTTCTGTGCCGCCATGAAAATTTATTTTTGAAAAAATAATTATATTATTCTCTACTGTGTATTGAGGATTTTTTAAAAAATAAATACTAAAGAACAATGGATTATAAATCTGTACTTTCTTTTATTTTTTATATATAATGAAGAACGACTCCTGAGTTTAACCATAAAATCTTATCCGATCAAATAAGTTATTGATTAAGGCCAATTTTATTGTGAAAATATTGACATAATAATAAAATTTGAAAAGAGAATTTTTTTTTTTTTTATTATTCCGTAGATATTTCGAACCATTCTTGCTATTTTTATTGTCTTTTGCTGCATCGTTTGACAAACTGTATTGTCTGAATTTCAGAGATAAGTTTCATCTTTTCCGGTCATAAAATTCTTTTGTACATTCTCATCAGTGCTGTATCTAGAATAGCTACCAAAGTGGCTATCTGTTTGAAAAGTGAAATGGTCGGTCAAGTTCAATTTCCAACCTTCTCTGTTACTTTCTCAACTTCACAAATACCCCGTAGGGAAAAGAAAACATGAATCTGCCTCTTCTCCCTCTAGCTATGGATTAAATAGCAGGATAGGCATCACTCTTAGCCATCTTTGTTGCCATATTTATTACAACGTTTCGGCCGTTTTATACTTCGGCCTTCATCAGGTGGTTGAAATGTTGAACTAATAACCATAAATTCATACAAAAATGTCCGCAAGGATACATGGCACAGTGAATAGAGATGTTAGTTAGATTCAGGACCCAAAGAGTGTGAGTTCAATACCTGGTTAAGGTGGTGGAGAACTTGCCGAGGGGAATAACAGGAGATAACTGACATCTATTAGAGATGTTACATAGCGAAATACAGGGTTCAGTTCGACATTCCAACCACCTGAAGAAGGCCGGAACGTACAACAGCCGGAATGTGATAAATATGGCAACAAACATGAGGATGGTAGCCCGAACAATATAAATAGTGAATATAAATAGGACTATGTGTGTAGGTATTGCTAAACATTTTGACTGATATATGTTTAGTTTTAAGCTGTTTGGTCGGAAAAAGAATAATGAACTTACCTTCACGGCTGAGAAGAAAAGCAAAAAACACCTGCCTTCATTGTATCGTTTTTATTTTACAGATCATGCAAATTTGAGGCTTCGTGTGACTTACGAGGGTCACATGGCAAATTTTATCTTATTAAAAGCAGCTTTTTACTGCAGTTCTTTGGCGGCTTCTTCAATTGCAATCGCTACTTCTACCTATATGGTATGTTTTCTAACTGGAAAAATTTATCATACCTTAGACAGGAAATCCTACCCTAGGTCTCAACCGGCAAACTGTTTCAATTTTCTAATCTTGAACCTTTAAAATAATGTATTTTCTTTCTCCCTGCTGATTGCCGTGGTTGGGCCGAAGTAATAGTTTGCTACTTCTCGGATTCGTTACTTCTTTTTCTACTAAGGTCTTATTCCCTTACCATTTCTTAGTATTTCCCACAGAGGGATTTCGCTAAAGGAAATATGGTTCTACAGGAGGATACTGAGAATTCCTTTGATGGATGACATGAGCATCGGGGAACTTTCAGGGAAAACGGTAATAAAAAGCACAAGTGGCGGTTAAAATATCAGGAACACATTTTGAGAAAAGAAGTCTTGGAGAGAACCAAGAGAAACATCAATTACCAAAATTATATAAATGAATAGCAGCACATGGAAATGGTAGGATTGTAAGAGGACAAAGAAATAGTTAACATTTCAGGGACACATACTGTAATGGTAATTTACCCACGCACTAATGGACTCTCCCAGCTATAAACAGGAGCAGGAACTGCCTTTTGGAGAGGGAAGTGCCCAGCAGTCAGCTCTGACAGTCGGATCGAACATTCTTGCTGTAACACTCTCGTTTGTATATGTTTGTATTGCTGTTTCTGTTAATATATTTGTTTAACTCAATTCTTCTCTTGTGTCTTTATTTTTGGTCCTAAAAAGGCCACCACAGATAGATAGATAGATAGATAGATAGATAGATAGATATGAAGAGACTGGGGCAGATAGAAAGTGTTATGGTAATTTATCCACGCACATATGTATTCTCCCAGGTATAAATAAGAGCAGGTACTGCCTTTTGGAGAGGAAAGTTTCCAGCAGTCAGCTCTGACAGTCGGACCGAACATTCTTGCTGTAATACTCTCGTTTCTATATATTTGTATCCCTTTTTCTGTTAATATATTTGCTTAACTCAATTCCTCTCTCTGTGTCTTTATTTATGGCTTAACAAGGCCGCAATACATTTTGAGGATAGAAGGATTGGAGGAATTGACACTCACAAAACATATTGCAGGCAAGAGGGAAACAGCAAATAAGATACCTAACGAAATTGTGCAAAATGAAGGGTAGAATATGGATATAGCGACATAGCAAGGGAACGAATATGTCTTACCGCTACAAATGAGAGGAAGTTACGAAGAGCCGTGATCTCCTGTGTCCTGAAGAGACACATCGCATAATCAAGACAATCGTAGTCAATATCGCTATTTTTTTTTCCTGATTTATCGTTTCTCTTTTTTTTTTCTAGTGTTTTAATATAGATCTGTCCTCTTACACTCCATTGTTAATCAGGAGTTTACACTTCTTGTCGCCATTTTTTTTTTATCGTTTTGCCTTTCAGCAAATGCACAAGACAGAAGTCGGGCTTAACAACCTGTGATCATACAAAGTAATTTTATTTTTATTTTTTTGTCACGATCTACACGAAAGAAACTCCTCTCACCGAAATTCAGTTTTAATTAAGTTTTGCATCGGTGAATTTTTATTTTTTTTATTTTATTTTTTATCTTTTTTTTATTTTATTTTATTTTATATTATTAATATTTTTTTTTTGTCCTCGGAACCCGATGGCTGATTTACATTGCCTTAAGCAAGCCTCAATATTGAGAGTTCTATCGATTTTGTGCGGGATTAAATGATTTTTTTTTTCGTTCTTTTCTTTTAAGGAAATTCAAATATTTGATTTTGTTCTTCTCTCCCTTATTTTTCTTTTTCTTTTTTTGTTTATATAAAAGTGGAAACGTTACTATTTTTAGCACATTCTCGTTTGTGATGCAATGGTGCAAGTTGATTCTGGCCGGTACTAGGAGACTTTGTTTGCCCAGCCAAACACCATAATTAAAATACAGAACAGAATTTGGAAAATGGTTGCTCAGTGAAATTTTGGGTGTTAATGTGATTTCTCGAAATTAGAACAATAAAATCCCGATAGAATAAGAAAATGGCTGCCTTGTAGATGAAATTAAAGATTTCGATGTTATTTCTAGAAATCCGGCAATCAAAATCCCAACGAACTGAAATTGGAAAAATACTGCAGTCGCTTTCTCACAGATGTTACGTGGCCTCCCTTTTTCTTTTCTATAAATATTTCCATTGCATCTGCTCTGACGAGCTATCGTGCTTGATGCTCCGACTACTTGAATGTAAGCGTGTTTCTACATTGGCGTCTAGGTCTCACCCTTTCATTGTTGAAATAAATATAATCACCACTTCAAATCCAGCAGTTTCTTTTCTTGCACTTCCGGACAGGGAAACGCCCTTCCTCTTAAGTGCTTCCCTGATAACTACAATTTTGAAAAATCTAAATCGCCATCTTCTGTTGTCTTGATAACCGTTCATTTTTTTTTTATCTTTTTCTCAATCCACCCTTTGATCAGCCTTTACTCTCACTTTCACTCTCTGTAACCCCTGCGTGCTAGTGGCACTCCCGCCTTGCTAGGGGTGATTTGCTTAATAAAAAAAGATAGATAGATAGATAGATAGATAGATAGAATCTTCAAATATTCAAATATAATGTCAATCGACATCTTCTGGTGCTTTGATCCTGATCCCCATCCTTCTCTATATCCTTTTCTCAAACACCCCTCTTTACTCCTGCCCTCACTCTTTGTAACCCCCTGCGTGCTACTGGCACTCCGTCTTGCTTGGGGTGAAATACTTAAAAAAGAAATTGAAATTTAAGATTTCGATCCTATGTATAGAAATCTGGCCTGGGGATAAATCCACTAAAACGCAGGGTGTGGGGGTCAAAGGGAGTGAAACAGAATTAGAAGACTTTAGTGGGGTTTATTGAGGAAAGGTCAAAAATTGGGACAGTTTTCAAAAAGACAAAAGATGACGATTAACGAAGCATTTAAATTTTTGAAGATTGTAGTTATCAGGGAAGCAATTAAGGGGAAGGGTGTGTGAGGAAAGAAACTGCTGGAGTAGAAGTTGCGGTTACATTTAAATATTTCAACAATAAAAGCGTAGCACATAGTTGCCAAGACTGTAGTTATCAGGGAAGCAAGAAATCGGAAAGGAGTTCCACAGGTGAGAAGTGCGAGTAAAGAAACGTTTAGAGTAGAAGTGGCGTTTGCATCTAGCTAGTTCCACTTTAAAACACTGGGACCTAGTTGGCAATCTAGTAACACGCTTAAATTTATGGACTTGGGGTACAATGTGAAATATGTCATCAGAACATCACTTTGAAACACCGGTTTTCGTACGATCACTAAAGTTAAGCAATGTCGAGCGTGGTCAGTACCTACATGGGTGACTGCTTGTCAATACCAGGTGTTGTAAACTTAGCTGTTGTAATGAATACCGTCTCAAAATCTGAAATGGGTGGAACGAATTCCAATTCCAGTCGAGTTCATTATATTCAGTTTCGTGTTTGGGAAATGTATGAATCAACCTCTACTCCCCCCAGTTACGGGTTAATTAGTAGAAGTTGTATTAGTAGATCATTATTCTCTCCAAAAATTCTCACAATCTAAAAATATTTTCTGGCTTTAAGTAGCCTGCAATGGGTTGATAAGCCGTAAAAAAAACAATCAATGACACAATCAAATACTGATTACCTACTCTAGCATGTATATTAGATTTATTTACATTCTCTGGAATATAAATATATAGAAACTACCGTGGCCACAAAGTCAGGATCAGTTTATATATTGATTGTAATATAGAATTGGTCCCTCACTTTATACCCACATTATAATTTCTTGTTTGTTCATCAAATTCTGATTAGGTATGAATCCAACTCTTCTTTCCTCAGGTATGAGTTAATTATTCAGACTTGTATCACTATACGTATATTATCCCCCCCCAATTCATACAATCTAAAATATTTTCGCGCAAAATGCCCTTGAGAAATATATGAATCAACCTCTAATCCCCCAAGTTATGGGTTAATTAGTACAAGTTGTATCAGTAGACCATTAATCACTTCTCAAATTCTCACAATCTAAAAATATTTTCTTGCTTTAAATAACCTGCAAAAGGTTGATAAACTGTAAAAAAACAAATCAAATAATCAATCACTCAATGATTTTGATCAGATTTCTATAAATCGGGAAACCAGAATGGCGGCGACATAAAATTGCAAAATTTTTAGCTTCTAGTTGAAATCAAGATTTTGACTGGATTTCTAGAAGTCAACTAATTACAATAAAAACAATAAAATTAGGAATTTTGTAGTTTTCCAGATGAAGCTATCTCCGTGCTAAACATGGCGTTTTGTTCTTGTTTAACATGGCCGCCTTCTGCCATTTATTACGAGATTTTACATGTTAACTTCACCCGTTACAAAAAAAGTAAAATATATTCACATTTGAACCAATTCAGATATTTTATATCAAGATTGTTTTTGACAACATATCATTAAATAAACGAAATATATAGCTAAGAAGTAAAAGGAAAGAGAAAAAAAAAGAAATAAAAATGATAGACAGCGATAAAAGAAAGAAAGAAATAATAAATGAAAAGTAAAATAAGGAAAAGAAAGAGGGAAAGAACTAAAAGAAAAGAGCAATAAAATAGAAAATAAGCAAGAAAAGTCAAATGAAAGAGATGAAAAAAATGGAAGAAAAGTCTCGGGGAAAAAAAAAAAAACGAGAAAAGAAACCAGAAAAGCAAAGTGAAAGACAAAATGAAAAAAGAAAATTCAACGAAAGAAAGGAAAAATTAAAGGGAAAAAGAGAAAGGAAAAGAATCAAAGAAAGAAAATTCAAGAGAAAAAATAAAGGATGAAAGCAAGCGAGCAAGCAAGAAAGAAAGAAAGAAAGAAAGAAAGAAAGAAAGAAAGAAAGAAAGAAAGAAAGAAAGAAAAAGAAAATCAAGAGCAAGAAAATAGAAATGGAACCAGAAAATCAAAATGAAAGCCAAAATGAGAAAAAAAGAAAAGAAAAGATTAAAAAAATAAGAGAAAAGAAAAATGAAAGAGAAAAAAATCAAAATCAAAATCAAAATACAAGAAAATAAAAAAAGATGAATTAAAAGGAAAAGAAAAACAACAAATAATTTAAAGGAAAGAAGGAAAAGTATGAAAAAAGAAGGAAAAAGAAAATTCAAAAGAAAGAAAGAAAGGATTAGCAAGTGAAATCTTGAAACTAGGAAAAGATACAATGGAGAGAATAAAGGTGAATAAAAGCAAAGAAACGAAGAGAGAATAAATGTGAATAAAAAGAAATAAACGAAAGAAAGAAATGAAAGAAAGAATAAAGTCGAAAAAAGTAAAGAAACGAAAGAAAGAATAAAGACGAATAAAAGGAAAGAAACGAAAAAAGAATAAAGACGAATAAAAGGGAAGGAAATGAGGAGAGAATAAAGTGAATAAACGGAAATAAGCGAAGGAGAGAATAAAGGCGACTAAAAAGATAAGAAAAGGAGGAGAGAGTAAAGGTGAATAAAAGGAAAGAAACGAAAGAAAGAATAAAGGTTAATAAAAGGAAAGAAACGAAAAAAGAATAAAGGCGAATAAAAGGAAAGGAAATGAGGAGAGAATCAAGATGAATAAAAGGAAAGAAACGAAAGAGAGAATAAAGGTGAATAAAAGGAAAGAAACGGAGGAAAGATAAAGGTGAATAAAGGAAAGAAACGAACGAAAAAATAAAGGCGAATAAAGGGAAAGGAACGAAAGAGAGAATAAAGGTCAATAAAAGGAAAGAAACGAAGGAAAGGATAAAGGCGAATAAAAAGATAAGAAACGAAAGAGAGAATAAAGGTGAATAAAAGGAAAGAAAATACGGAGAGAATAATGCCGAAGAAAAGGAAAGAAAAGGAGGAGTGAATAGACGTGAAGAAAAGGAAAGAAACGAAGGAGTGTATAAAGGTGAATAAAAGGAAAGAAACGAAAGAAAGAATAAAGGTGAATAAAAGCAAGAAACGAAGGAGAGAATAAAAGGGAAGAAACGAAAGAAAAATTAGAGGCGAATAGAAGGAAAGGAACGAAAGAAAAATAAAAGCAAATAAAAAGATAAGAAAAAGAGGAGAGAATAAAGGCGAATAAAAAGATAAGAAAAGGAGGAGAGAATAAAGATGAATAAAAGGAAAGAAAAAAACGAGCGATTAAATCTGAAGAAAAGGAAAGAAACTTAGGAGAGTATAAAGTTGAATAAAAGGAAAGAAACGAAAGACAGAATAAAGACGAATAAAAGGAAAGAAAATGAAGAGAGAATAAGGGCGAATAAAAGGAAAGATACGAAGAAGAGAATAAAGGTGAATAAAAGGAAAGAAACGAAGGAGAGAATAAGGACGAATAAAAAGATAAGAAAAGGAGGAGTGAATAAAGGTGAATAAAAGGAAAGAAACGAAAGAAAAAATAAAAGTGAATAAAAGGAAAGAAACGAAGGAGAGAATAAAGGTGAGTAAAAGGAAAGAAACGAAAGAAAGAATAGAGGCGAATAAAAGGAAAGGAACCAAAGAAAGAATAAAGTCGAATAAAGGGAAACGAGCGAAAGAGAGACTAAAGGTGAATAAAAGGAAAGAAACGAAGGAAAGGATAAAGGCGAATAAAAAGAAAGAAACGAAAGAAAGAATAAAGGGGAATAAAAGGAAAGAAACGAAAGAAAAAAAAAAGAAAAGTGAATAAAAGGAAAGAAACGAAGGAGAGAATAAAGGCAAATAAAAGGAAAGAAACGAAAAAAGAATAAAGACGAATAAAAAGGAAGGAAATGGGGAGAGAATAAAGTGAATAAACGGAAATAAGCGAAGGAGAGAATAAAGGCGACTAAAAAGATAAGAAAAGGAGGAGAGAGTAAATGTGTATCAAAGGAAAGAAATGAAAGAAAGAATAAAGGTGAATAAAAGGAAAGAAACGAAAGAAAGAATAAAGGCGAATAAAAGGAAAGAAACGAAAGACAGTATAAAGGCGAATAAAAGGAAAGGAAATGAGGAGAGAATCAAGATGAATAAAAGGAAAGAAACGGAAGAAAGAATAAAGATTAATAATAGGAAAGAAACCAAGTAGAGAATAAAGGTGAATAAAAGAAAAGAAACGAAGGAAAGAACAAAAGGAAAGAAACAAAAGAAAGAATAAAGGCGAATAAATGGAAAGGAACGAAAGAGAGAATAAAGGTGAATAAAAGGAAAGAAACGGAGGAAAGATAAAGGTGAATAAAGGAAAGAAACGAACGAAAAAATAAAGGCGAATAAAGGGAAAGGAACGAAAGAGAGAATAAAGGTCAATAAAAGGAAAGAAACGAAGGAAAGGATAAAGGCGAATAAAAAGATAAGAAACGAAAGAAAGAATAAAGGTGAATAAAAGGAAAGAAACGAAAGAGACAATAAAGGTGAATAAAAGGAAAGAAAATACGGAGAGAATAGACGTGAAGAAAAGGAAAGAAACGAAGGAGTGTATAAAGGTGAATAAAAGGGAAGAAACGAAAGAAAAATTAGGGGCGAATAGAAGAAAAGGAACGAAAGAAAAATAAAGGCAAATAAAAGGAAAGAAAAAGAGGAGAGAATAAAGGCGAATAAAAAGATAAGAAAAGGAGGAGAGAATAAAGATGAATAAAAGGAAAGAAAAAAACGAGCGATTAAATCTGAAGAAAAGGAAAGAAACTTAGGAGAGTATAAAGTTGAATAAAAGGAAAGAAACGAAAGAAAGAATAGAGGCGAAAAGAAGGAAAGGAACCAAAGAAAGAATAAAGTCGAATAAAGGGAAACGAGCGAAAGAGAGACTAAAGGTGAATAAAAGGAAAGAAACGAAGGAAAGGATAAAGGCGAATAAAAAGAAAGAAACGAAAGAAAGAATAAAGGGGAATAAAAGGAAAGAAACGAAAGAAAAAAAAAGAAAAGTGAATAAAAGGAAAGAAACGAAGGAGAGAATAAAGGCGAATAGAAGGAAAGGAACGAAAGAAAGAATAAAGGCGAATAAAAGGAAAGAATGTGGAGAGAATAAAGGCGAATAAAAAGATAAGAAAAGGAGGAGAGAATAAAGGTGAATAAAAGCAAAGAAAAAAAGGAGCGATTAAACCGGAAGAAAAGGAAAGAAATGTAGAAGAGTATAAAGGTGAATAAAAGTAAAGAAACGAAAGAAAAAAATAAAAGTGAATAAAAGGAAAGATACGAAGGAGAGAATAAAGGTGAATAAAAGGAAAGATACGAAGAAGAGAATAAAGGTGAATAAAAGGAAAGAAACGAAGGAGAGAATAAAGTTGAATAAAAGGAAAGATACGAAGGAGAGAATAAAGGTGAATAAAAGGAAAGAAACGAAGGAGAGAATAAAGTTGAATAAAAGGAAAGAAACGAAGGAGAGAATAAAGGCGAATAAAAGGAAAGATACGAAGGAGAGAATAAAGGTGAATAAAAGGAAAGAAACGAAGGAGAGAATAAAGTTGAATAAAAGGAAAGAAACGAAGGAGAGAATAAAGTTGAATAAAAGCAAAGAAAAAGAGGAGAAAATGAAAATGAATAAAAGGAAAGAAAAGGAGAGAATAAAGGTGAATAAAAGGAAAGAATCGAAATATATAAAAGAACTGATAACATATAAATCAAGAAATGGAAAAAGAAAGAGAACCAAAGGAAGTGTGAAGAAGTGCAGATTAAGAAAGGAACACGAGACGAGGAGATATGAGCGAATCTTTTGCAATGGAGACTACATAAAATGAAAAGTAGGGGGAGAAATATAAATTAGGAATAAGCAGAATCGGCGTTTTTGAATGTGTTACACAACAAAAAACATGCGTAATCGCCTTACGACATCCGAATTCAATAAAGCTAAGGCCTTAATCTAATCAGAGAAATTAGGAGGAACTGTGTGCCAAACGAAAAACGAAAGTCGGTGTCATTTTTATCACAAACTATTTTCTCTGCTCGTTGCCGCATTTGTTCAACGGTGATAAGTGAAGCCACAATTAATTTTTATGCAATGATGAAACTATATTGTTATCTCCGGCAAAATAGGGTATTTCACTATTTGCCAAAACGAAGATATTCCCCCCTAACAACACCAGCAACAACAATAACAACACTCGATCACATTTTTTTCTGTTTTTCCTTGTTTTCTGAGTTTTTTCACGAAATTTCATACATTCCAGTTTTTAGCAGTCTTCTGATTTTAATTGTTTTATTATCACATTCTTTTATTTCTCTAATCTTTTTTTCGTTCTTTCTTCTTATTTCTCCATCTTCTACCGGTTTCTTCTTCTCCTCCTCCTTCCCTTTCTTTATTGTTGTCATCTTCTTTCTCTTCCTCTTCTTTTTCTTTTCCTTCTTTCTCTTCTTTTTTCTCCTCCTTTTTCTTCTTTTTCTTTTCCTTTTCCTTTCTGGTTATCCTCCTTTGTATTCTTTGTCTTTCTTTCCTAAATTCTTATTATGATTCGCTACTCCCTCTTCGATTCTCTCATTGTTTTGCTTTCTTCCGCCTGTACTTTTTCTTATTTTCCTTATCTTCCTCTAGTAAGCTCTCCACCAACTTCTCTTAATTGTTCTTCTTTAGTATTTTAATTTTTCCTAACTCAATTTTATATTTTCTTTCACTTCCACGTCCATCTTTCTTTTTTCTCTTTCGCAAAGGACCGTATGCTCTCTCTCTCTTTCTCTCTTTCTTTTTCTCTCTCTCTCTCTTTTCTCTCTCTCTTTTCTCTTTCTCTTTTCTCTCTCTTTCTCTATTCAGGTTTTTCACTATTTTTCTTCATTATATGCATTCCCATTTTTCATTCTCTCTTTTCTTTAAGCCTCTCAAATTTTCTGCAATCCTAACTCACCATTTCTTCTTCTTCTTCTTCTTCTTCTTCTTCTTCTTCTTCTTCTTCTTCGTATTTTTCGTATTATTCTTTTTTTTTCCTTCTTCTTCTTTTGCTTTTTCGTCATTTTCTTCATCTTCTTCTTTATCTTCTTCTTCTTCATCTTCTTTTTCTTTTACTTCTTATTCTTCTTCGTATTCTTATTCTTTTTCATCTTCTTTTTTTTCTTTTTTTCTTCTTTTTCTTCATCTTCCTTCTTCTTTATCTTCTTCTTCATCTTCTTTTCCTCCTCTTGTTCTTCATGGTATTCTTATTCTTTTCCTTCTTCTTCTTCTTCTTCTTCTTCTTCTTCTTCTTCTTCTTATTCTTATTTTTTTAATTTTCTTCTTCTTCAACTTCTTTTCCTTCTCCTTCTTTTTCATCGTGCTCTTATTCATTTTCTTCTTCTTCGTCTTCTTCTTCTTCTTCGTATTCTTATTTTTTCATTTTCTTCTTCTTCATCTTCTTTTCCTTCTCCTTCTCCTTCTTCTTCACCGTATTCTTATTCTTTTTCTTTTTCTTCTTCTACTTCTTCTTCGTCTTCTTCTTCGTATTCTTATTTTTTCATTTTCTTCTTCATCATCTTCTTTTCCTTCTCCTTCTTCCTCATCGTATTCTTACTCTTTTTCTTCTTCTTCTTTGTATTCTTATTTTTTCATTTTTTTTCTTATTTTTTTCTTCTTTTTCATCTTCTTCTTCTTTTGGTTCTTTTTCTTCTTTTTTCTTAATCTTCCTTCTTCTTATCTTCGACTTCTTCTTCTTCTTTCCTGCCTTACATTCCTCTTTTTCTCTTCTACTTAATTCTTTTTCTCTCGTTAATTTGTTATACTTTATGTCTTCCTTCAGTTCCTTTTTCTATTTACTTTTCTTTCTTTCTTTCTTTCTTTCTTTCTTTCTTTTTTATTTTTCTTCTTCCTTCATTTGTTTCGCAGTCTTTCCTTTTTTAAATTATTTGTCACTTAATCTTTTCCTCTTTTTTCTTTATCCCCCTCATTCCTTCTTTTTGTTTAAAGTTGTTTGTTTTTTTCTTTCGCTGCATTTTTCTTTTTTTCTTTTATTTCTATTTTTCCTTCTAACAAACTTCTTTTTCTTTCCCTTTTTCGTCTCTTCAGCAATTTGCATTTTTAGTTTCTTCCTCTCTATCTTTTCATTTATCCCTTCTTTTCTTCATCTTTTTCCTTCCTTTTCGAAGTTTTTTTTAGTTATTTCCTGATATTAGCTCAATTTCTCATTCTTTTTATTCGATTTTCTATAAAAGCTTTCTTTTACTTTCATTTTATAACATTGCTTTTTATTCAACCTTTTTTTTTTTTACTTTACTCATATTTCGCGATAGATTTTTTTTCTTTTTCCTCATTTTTTTCCATCAGCACCTCTCACATTTTTCAATTAATTTTCACTCATTGACTGTTATCACCAGATTAAGTAACAGTAAATCTGTTCGATATAACATCCCAATCCTTCGTATTCTGTTTTCGGCAATTCTGTTTTCTGAATGGCGCCAAATCTTACCATCGTTTCCAGTTTTTTCGGCCTTTTTTCCGATCTTTCCGAAACCTTCGTAAAATGAAACACATTTTTATTCGCCGAATAAAACACAGTTTTATTAAGTGAAAACGCGTCTGGCAATAATTCAGCCTTGCTAAATTGGAACTAGAAGATACTCCCTAGACATATGCAATGTAACGAGACGCATACACACACATACTTACATACACATAAACACATATACACACACATACACATACGCACACCCAGATACACACATGTGAACACATACGCACACAAATGCACAAACATACATTCCAACCACCTGAAGAAGGCCGGAGCGTGACAACGGCCGAAACGTTGTAATAAATATGGCGACAAAGATGAGGATAATAGTCCGAATAATGTAAATAATAAACATACACACATACGCAGATACACACACATATACGTACGCACACATACAGGCATACGCAAATCCTGATACACGTACGTACATACATACACACACCCGGATACACGCATATACACATATATATATATACATGCAGACATCCCTGATACAATCAAATACATACATACACACATAAACAGACCCAGATACACGTACATGCACACATACACATGCACACACACAGATACGCACACATGCGCATACACACAGTATACACACATACACAAGCATACACACATACACATGTACAAACACATACGCATACACACACACATACACACGCATACTCACATATAAAGGTTACGCGGATCGACATACACCTGATGAAGGCCGGTCATCGCAACGGCCTGAAGGTCGGTATAACCACAACAAAGATGAGGATAATAGTCCGCGTGTAAATAATATAAATAATGTTAACTCCTCATCCCGTAAATACTGACGGATGTCGTTTTGATTAATTAATTATTATTTTTTTAATTTTATTAATTTATTTTCATTGATTTCTTGGATCAAGAGCACGTGGAATATATACATACACACAGAGATACCCACACATAGAAATGCGCACATACACATACACACACCCAGATACACAAACATACATACACATCACACATACACACACATGCATATACATGCACATACACACAGTTGCACACACGTGCACAGAAACGCAGACACATAGATACACCCACATACACACACATAAACACACACACATACACACAGCACACACATGGGTACGTACACCCTTAGAACATTTTTTAAAGAGACGTTACTCGCTTACACAATTTGAATATATCTCCCGAACATAATTAAAATGCGCTTAATGTTGAGTTGATTTTCAGAGGAAGATTTGCGGCTTAGGATAAAATCCTCTCAAAATGTATTTTCTCGTTACTCTCTTTGTATAGCAATCAGACGTGAGAGAAATAGATAGGGCGTACCCTGTTTTTTTTGTATGTGTGATTTCGAGCGTTCATCTGTGCATATTATTTTTTTTTCTATGTTTCTAACCGTACCAGTTTATCAGTAAGTAAATTACTATACAAAAAGTAACAACGATGAAAACGGCCGAGCTCATGATTTTGATAGCGAGAGCCATTTATACTATCGACGCAAAGCCTTCTGTCTAATACCCGCCTATATTAAATTATGGAAGCCAATCATGGTCATTCTTCATCCGGGACGCAAGCAAAACAAATTAGATGAATGAATGAATTCGAGAAAGAAGGGAGCAGTGAACAGATAAGTAAATAAAATGCGTAAAAGAGATGAGAGGAAGAGCGGGAGTGGGGGGGACGTTCTTGTTATTGTGGGAGGTCGAAAAGAATCTGAAAATCGTAACTCATTTAGGTTAGTTGCACTGGGAAAATATGAAAAATGAAAACAGAAACATAGACAAACGGAAGTAAAGACGAAAAGAAGTGTAGAAAACACGGTAAAAGTATACACAAGCCCCAGGAGCCACTCAAGCTAGAGGTTACGGAAGGAGAAAATTGTGAAAATTGAGGAAGTTTTTAGTTTAAAATTTGTGTTGAAACCGATTTTTCGTTTTTCGCACTGGCGTATAAATAAAATTGAGGTATCGTTGGGCTCGTCATGATGTAAGTAGCTTACATACCGATTTTGAACGAAGTCGGGGGGAAAAGTTGAATTTATCGATTTTTGATCGGTTTTATTGATTATTGATTTTTTAACAATTATCGATTTTTTACACTACGAACCTATCTCTTACATTGTACAATGTATAAGCTAATTTTGTTAAAAGTCGGTTGTACGGATCTCGAGCGAAAACGTATCAAATATACAGACACACAAACATCGTCTGTTATATATACATAGATTAGGAATTTTGGAAAATTATGACACAATCATGTACTGCAAAAATACAAGAAAAAACATGAATATGCTACCTTCACTATATCTACTATTTACATTATTCGGACTATTGTCCTCATCATTTATTACAACGTTTCGGCCGTTGTACGCTCCGGCCTTCTTCAGGTGTTTGGAATGTAGAACTGAACCCTTTTATTTCACTCACTGTTCTAGTTCCATGTGCCATGTTTAATGGGTGTCAGTTGTCAGTTATCTCCTGTTAATTTCCTTGTCCTGACACATGGCATAGTGGATAAAGGCGTTATTTAAATCCAGTGACGGACCCAAAGACTGTGAGTTCAATACCCAGTTAAGGCAGTGGAGAACTTGGAGAGGAAAGATAACTGATAACTGACATCCATTAAACATGCAATATTCTTGTTTTCTTTTTCTTTCCTTCTCTTTTCTTTTTTGTTTTTCTTTGTTGTTTTTCGTTCTCTCCCCCCCTTCCCCCCTCTCTCTAATTCTTCTTTTGCTTTCTTTAATTTCTTCTCCGTCTTTCTTAACATTTATAAGATAAGGCTTAATAAAACGAACACAAGGCCAAATCCAGAAAAAAAGAGGAGGCAGATGATGACGCAGTTAATCTTCCAAACGGGAACAGTCTAATTCCTTGAAAATCGATATTCGAGATCAAACACCGATTTCTGGATTAATTGATTTGTTTTTTTACAGTTTATCAACCCGTTGTAAGTTATTTAAAGACGAAACATATTTCGCATTATAGGAGCTTATTTACAATGGTATTTAGATGGCGTGAGGGTACGTTTCAGCATCACTGATTCGGCATCACTGATTTGGCGTCAGAAAAATAATTGGACTATTCAGCACAGCCATTTAGGCGTCAGACTGTTTTGACGCCACAGTCTTTGACCGAAGGTACACAACGATGAAGTAGTAATCTGGCGCCTAAACATCCCTCTGTCGAAAATTTTTTATGTCGAATCGGCCACGCCGAATCGGCCACACCGAATTAACGATGCCAAATGGGCTACGCCGGATTGTCCCATTCCCTACATTTAACAATCTATTTCTTGCCCCAGTTAACAACAAGCTGAAGGCCATTTTTGAAATCAGCTAAGTTGTGAGTGTTAGAGTCTGCTTCAGTAATGACATATTTGCAATTAATCCGAACAGTTGTAATGAGGCGCCTGTTGCGATAAGCGCTATCACGTTAGTATAGCCGGAAAAATTAATTTCTCTGCCATTTGGAAGATACCAGGTGAAATCCCCAATCTTCTGTTTAACCACTGGTGGTTAAACAAAAGATTGTCTATTTCCCCTGGTATTTACGAAATGGCACAAAAGTATCGATTCCAACTCTCACTCAAGAAGAGTGTAAATGTTCTAGAATAACTTAGAGTAACATTGAAAGAAAATTTAATTTGAATATATATATATATATATATATATATATATATATATATATATATATATATATATATAGGGTGATTGAAAAGTAAATAACCCTTTTAAAAATACTTATCATTTATTTCTTATAATTTTTGCAAGAAATGGATGTTAGAGGAAAGTGTTTAACATATTTATAATTCGACATGGGCACCAGATTTCGCTACCAGCTTAGGACAGTTCAAGAAACGTTTGAACTGATTTCACCAGAAACTCTTGTCGAGTGGAAGACATAACTTCTTGCATTTGCCCTTCAAGTTCTTCCAAAGTCTTGGTTTGCTATAGTAGGCTTGCTTCTTTAACCACCCCAAAGAAAAAAAAGTTACAGGGTGTTAAGTCAGGACTCCTGCCTGGCCACTCATACATAAAATATGGAGTTACTTTTCAACCCTGTATATATTTCGACTTCGTCAGAGAACAGAAAAAAATTGGAATCGGAAGCTGGTAAGATTATCCATGATTTTTGGTGCACTTGAAACGGTTTTCAAAGAGCTTCTATTTTTTCTTTTTTCACAATGATGTTCAACCTGTATAAGGCCCAAGAGCAACTCGAGGTAGAGTGTTAGAATTTAAGAGGCACAGTTTAGGCGGATATGTGGGGATGATAACGGTCAACCCTAGGCTTGAACAGGTTAAGTTGGTATTTATGCTCGCGAGAGTTGGTTTCACAATGAAGCGGTTCGGTTTGACCGGATTGAAATTACATCTCACGCATGGAATACACGTCGTGATTGAGGTGAGTTTCACTAGGTTGTGCGTGGCATAGTGAAAAGTTTAGAATGGGAAATCTGTAGATTCAGAACCACTCAGATAACAGCACTACGAAAATCAGTTCCGATAGTGAAGAAAAGTGCAGGAGTAATGAAACTACTTATTGATTGCCAACGTTACTTTTTTTTTATGTAGCATATCCCTTCAAAACATGAAGTCTCTTTGAGTTTGAAAACGTCCATCGTGACTGGATGAAAATGTGGGGTCTGATTAGGGACTGAAAAAATGGGCATTATCTAACACAGTGGTTCCTAAACGATGTAGTACACCCCATAGGTGCGGTGGGGGAAGAGAGCAGGTGAGGCGGAAGAGGATAGCAGGTGCGACAGAGAAGGATAGCAGACGAGGCGGAAGAGGATAGCCGGTGAGACGAAAGAGGATAGCTGGTGAGGCGGAATAGGATTGCAGATGAGGCGGATGAGGGCAGGAAGTGAGGCGGAAGAGAATAGCAGGTGCGACGGAAGAGGATAGCAGGTGAGGCGGAAGAGGATAGCAGGCGAGGCGGAAGAGGATAGGTGAGGCGGAATAGGATTGCAGGTACGACGGAGGGGGATAGCAGGTGAGGCGGAAGAGGATAGCAAGTGCGACCAAAGAAGGTAACAGTTGAGGCGGAAGAGGATAGCATGTAAGGCGGAAGAGGATAGCAGGTGAGGCAGAAGAGGATAGGAGGTGCGACAGAGGAGGATAGCAGGTGAGGCGGAAGAGGATTGCAGATGAGGCGGAAGAGGGGAGCAAGTGAGGCGAAAGCGGATAGCATGTGAGGCAGAAGAGGATAACAGGTCCGACGGAAGAGGATAGCAGGTGTGACGGAAGAAGGTAGCAGGTGAAGCGGAAGAGGATAGCAGGTGCGACGGAAAAAGGTAGCAGGTGAGGCGGAAGAAGATATCATGTGAGGCGGGAGAGAATAGCAGGTGAGGCGGAAGAGGGTAGCAGATGATGTGGAAGAGGATAGCAGATGAGGCGGAAGAGGATAGCAGGTGGGACAGAAGAAGATAGCAGGTGCGGCGGAATGATTAAAAGACAATTAAAGATTTAGATGCAGTTTCAAAACATTCATATGCCAAAAATAAATACGATTTCAAAATTTAAAATATTATTATGGATTACTTGTAATTGCATGCATGAGTCCCAGTATCAAAAGTTGTAAATAATTATTGAACAATTTTATCATTGTGATATTTTTGTAATATATTGTTGCTCCCTAGAAGACGGAATGAGTCACTACCCTGAAGGTCAGCATTAGCCATGCTGATCGCATGCAACAATATTGACACGAGTGTTTAAGTTGGAAAACACATGTCTCCTAGTGTATTTATCCCCTGCCAAATAGCGGACTTAATTTTTTTGTCTCGGATGTTACCTGAATTTTACCAAAAACAAAATAACTTCCATGCCTGAAGATGACTGAATGTACAGTTGAAAGTACTTGCGTATTAAAGAAAGACCATATACAGCTTAAGATTTTTAAAAGCAAGGATCATAACATTCACCGAGTGATTTGTAGGTTAATGCAACTTTAAAATTTTGTTTGCGAAGGGATTTCGTCATTTTATATCATTAACTTTACTAATTACTTTTTGTATGAATGATTCATTGCAGTATATATATATATATATATATATATATATATATATATATATATATATATATGAACACACGATAAATATGTATTCATAAAACAAAACAATGGTATACATAGACAACAAAATACTGTTGCGTATTACAAAACAATGAACATGAATAAAGCAAACATTTAAACTAGTGAAAGTATTTGTGTAGAAGTACGTGTAACAAGAGTATGTAATAAACACTTGTGTATATATATATATATATATATATATATATATATATATATATATGTGTGTGTGTGTGTGTGTGTGTGTGTGTGATAAACACTTGTGTACATACGCATGTGTGTGAGAGGGTTCAAAAATCAGCAGAAGAACAAAGGAGGCGAACGCTATTCTTATCTACTTGCGACCTACATCTTACCGTAGGAAAAAGAGAATGACAGAGAATGTCACCGCCTATTTATAGGCTTACAAGCGTCCCCTAGCGACGGTTTTTTAGGAAAGTAACTGGGGTAACTCAACAATATCAAGCATTAAAAATATAGTAACTTGGCTCTGCAAATTGGAGAAGAGAGTGTTCAATGATAATGATATGAATTTGAGGACAAACAATCTTGGGAACCATTGATTAAACTAATAACCGAGAATCAGACTAATATTGTGTAACTGATGGATAATGAATGTGCTACAAAAACTGTGTATTTGACAAATAAACCCATAACGAATGAAAGACGTATCTCCCGAATAAAGATGGGTTTGACGGATAAACTGATGAAGTTTTATCTGAAATATTATTTAAAGTAATAGATGAAAAAAACTACCCGGTAAATAAACAGGTATCTGTCAAATAAATTTCTATTTAAAGATACATTTTTATCAGAAGGATAAAAAAGGCACAACACAAATAAATGGGTATTTGATCAAGAATGAAATTGCATCAGACGGATATACGGGTATCTCACTGGTAAACGGGTATCTTGAAAAGAAACTTGTTTTACAAAATTATTTTTTACATGGTGGGTTAACGGGTATACACCATATAAAGGGTATTTGTTGTATAAATTTGTATTCGACGGATAATCGCGTATCTCACAAACAAACAGGTATCGGGTGAAGAAACTCGTATTTGAAAGATGAAGTTGCATCCTATATATAAATATATGTTGCACATATAAACGGGAATTTTGAAAAAAAATACATTAAGAATTAATTTTTATCCGGAAAATTAACGCGAGTCTAAAAATAAACCGGTATGTTAACGTATAAATTTGTATCCGACGGTTAAACGGGTATCTGAGAAATAAACAGGTATCTTGAAAATAATTAATTTATAAATAAATGGGTATCTTGAAGAATTAATTTTTCTTCGGTTCATAAACGGGTATCTAAACTTAAAGAGGTATTCGGCATATAAATTTTTATCCAACGGATAAACGGGTATCTGACACATTAACGGGTGCCAGGCGAATAAATTTACATTTAAAAATGAATTTGAACCTGGCATGGCATAGTGGATAAAGGCGTTAGTTAGATCCAGTCACAGGAACCAAAGAGTTGTGAGTTCAATATCTGGTTAAGGCAATAGAGAACTTGGAGAGGTGAATTAACGAGAGATAACTGACAACTGATATCCATTATATGGCTCGTGGAACGAGAACAGTTTACCCCAGTGAGCGAAATAAAGGGTACAGTTCGACATTCCAACCACCTGCAGAAGGCGGGAGCGAACAGCGGCTGAACCGTTGTAATAAATATGGCGGCAAAAATGAGGACAATAGTCCGAATAATGTAAATAGTGTACATAATACATCATCTCAGAAATATAGACAGATACTGAAAGGCCGAAACGTTGTAATAAATATGGCGACAAATATGAGGACAATAGTCCGGATAATGGAAATAGTGTACATAATACCTCATTTCAGAAATGACATACCATTGGAGGCATTTTTGTATCAGTCCGTCGTATGGTGTTTGCATTTTCTTATCATTGGATAAGACTAAAATTCCGTTCTCTTTTGATGAGCAACTTCCCTCAGCCTATCCAATATTTCACAGAATCTGTATTAAGTACTGATTATGAAGTCTGAAGTGCATATGAAGAAAACCTTTTGCATCCAAAAACACAAGTTCATTCAATATTTTCTCCAAGTGACCTTAAGTATGTTCAGAATATTTTGCCACATCCACGGCATCGTCCCAACTTCATATTATTATCTGTTTATTTTCTTACGGCGCCTTTTCTTATTAATGATCACCCATGAGTCATTTAGTAGTTACTCAACGATGCTATGCCCTTTATCTTTCAATCAATACATCCTGTGAGTACAAAATTTTCCCAGCTGTCCTCTCACATAATATGCCACAGAAATGTCCCCTGTTTCTTTTTAAGTGTATTTCTAGTTTTTTTAGCATTTCACCTCAAGCATGGAGGGATTGCCACTAGCACGCAAAGGGTTGCAAAGAGTGAAAGCAAAAGCAAAGAGGAGTGTTTGATGAAAGGATACAGAGAAGGACGAGGATCAAGATCAAGGCATCAGAAGATGTCGATTGACATTACATTTGAATATTTGAAGATTCTATCTATCTATCTATCATTTTTTAAGCATTCTACCCGAAGCAAGGCGGGAGTGCCATTAGCACGCAAGGAGTTATAGAGAGTGAAAGTAAGAGAAAAGTGAGGTGTTTAAGGAAAGGATAAAGAGAAGGACGGGGATCAAGATCAAAACATCAGAAGATATCAATTGACATTACATTTGAATATTTGAAGAGTATAGCTATCATTGAAGCAAGTAAGAGGAAGGGAGTTCCACTGTCGGGAAGTGCGATTGAAAAATCTCTTGGAATAGAAGAGATTTAACTGTTTGAATAGTGAAAGGGTAAGACCGAGATACCAACCTAGTAGCACGCTTAAATTCACGCAGTTTTGGTACCAGTGAAATTATCGGTTCAGAGCAGTTGCCATGGAAATATTTGTAGAAAAGACAGAGGGTAGCCACAGCATGTGTGTGAGAAATTGACTGTAGACGAGATGCCAGATCACGACATATCACATTGCACTATTTTCTCTGGATTTTGTTGAGATGAACCGCGGGGACACCAGATCCTAATATGGCAGCAGTATTCCATACAATGATGAATGGTTTATTTGAAGATTTGAAAGAAGGACTCAGGCGATAAAACCCTTCTGGCGCAACACAGTGAACCAACTTTCCTTGCGGTAGATGAAGCTGTTGATTCAATGTAGTTGTTCCACATCAGGTCAGTGGAAAGTGTGAGACCAAGCAGGTGCAAAAAGGCTGTCTGGTGGAGTTGGGTATCAGCTATTCCCCGTTTTCTACAGAATTTAATCGTTGCTCAGTTCAAAAGGTTCCAACGAAAAAGAAAGATAAATAGCTGAAACATAATCGGACCCATAGATTAAACTTCTTCTCTTGCCCAGCTCGGAAGAGCCCAGAGCGACACACTACTGTTAATATTAATGCATTGATTCCTTTTATTAAATTTCTTCAGTTCAGTCTTGTTTCTAAATCTTTTTTTTTATTCCCTTGAGTTATTCCTTTCTTATCCGTTCTTTCATTTGCTCCTTTACTGAATTATATTCAGTTTGTTGTTTTAGGTTTCGTCATTGTCACTTTGTAACGACAACCCTCTCATCTCGCCTCCACCCACAACCTTGTTCTTTTACTTTGCCTTGTGAGAATTTTTTCTTACTTCCAGAGTTAATATTCTGTTTTCTTCCTCCCCATTCTTTTTTTTCTATAAGGTTACCGCAACGTAATTTTTCTCGCTATTTGCCTTTTTCCTGCCAGGATTGTATCAAACACCCTATTATCCGTAACTGGGCAAGTATTAAAAGAAAATGGAATCTTTATATTTGTGCAATGGGCGCCGTTAGGGTCGAAACGAAGGCAAATATGTGATTGGGAAGGCTGTCGTCTTCGGCGCACTGACAACATAATACAATCAAACACGCTCGGTGACTATCATATAAAGTTTTATGTTATTTTCTTTGTTCTTTTTTTTATCACATTTTCTTTTTTTTAATGTGTGTGTGTCTTAACTTGGCCGCAGATCTGTTGATGACGCATAACATGTCATTTATTGATTGTATTATTCTCTAAATTTGATTTGATTGTCTTTTATTGCATTTCAACATTGTTTTTTTTTTTTTTTTGGCTTTTTAAATTATTTTTTCTTTCTTTCCTTTTTCTTTTATTCCTTTCCTTCTTTCTTTTTGTCCTTCTCTTGCTATCTTTATCCTTTATTTTTTTCCACGTTCCTATCCAAATTCGGTTACGATTTCCTTTCTTTCTTTCTTTCTTTCTTCTTTCTTTCTTTTTGCATTCTTTCTTTCTTCTTGTCTTTCTGTTTATTCCTTTCGTATTTGTTCTTTCTTCCTTGATAAACTTATCCATTATTATTTTCTCACTTTTCTTGCCAAACTGTTCCACGTTTTTCTTTCTTTCTTTCTTTCTTTCTTTATTTCTTTCTTTCGTTTTTGTTCTTTCTTCTTTACTAACCTTATCCTTTTTTCTCACTTTCCTCTCAAAATTGTGTCACGTTTTTTTCCTTTCTTTCTTTCTTTCTTTCTTTCTTTCGTTTTTGTTCTTTCTTCTTTACTAACCTTACCGTTTTTTCTCACTTTCCCCTCAAAATTGTGTCACGTTTTTCTTTATTTCTTTCTTTCTTTCGTTTTTGTTCTTTCTTCTTTCCTAATCTTATCCTTTTTTCTAACTTTCCTCTCAAAATTGTGTCACGTTTTTCTTTCTTTCTTTTTTTCTTTCTTTCTTTCTTTCTTTCGTTTTTGTTCTTTCTTCTTTACTAATCTTATCCTTTTTTTCTAACTTTCCTCTCAAAATTGTGTCACGTTTTTCTTTCATTCTTTCTTTATTTCTTTCTTTCTTTCTTTCTTTCTTTCATTCGTTTTTGCTCTTTCTTTCTTGCTAACCTTATCCTTTACTTTTTTTCTCAATTTCCTCTCCAAATTATGCCAAATTTTTCTTTCTTTCCATCTTTTTTCTTTCTTTCTTCACTCATTTAATATACCGTATATATTCATGTAACGCCCGATCACGAGAATCGTGCAACCCCAAAATTTTCACTTATAAAAAATGATTTTATCATGTATCTCGTGTATCATGCAAGTTTCTTTTTTTTTGAGAGAGAGAGAGAGAGAGACCAAATTACAATAGACTAGCCTAGTTTCCTCTGTTTATTTCTTCCATCTTCTAGTTAAATAAGTTAAAAAAGTAAAAGAGAATGAGGAAAGTCTCATTAGTAACGCTATACTCGCTGCGCAAACGCGTCCAGCCACAAACAACCGAACCAAAAGCAGCTAAAGATCATATAAACGTAACCAATGGAAAAGACTCCTGATCTTACCTGGCACGTGTCGTTTCACATCCATTCTCTGTGTTGCCGTCCCTATGTAATTGACTCTGCAACCGCCATCATATTTATACAAAATAGAATTAACTTGATGTGAGGGGAGAACATCCTTACGGATAAATGATAGAAACCGCGTGGTATTGAACACGAGACGAACCTCAGCCGAAAAATGACAGTCACGGACACTAGACGAAATTTTCCTGGAGAGGTTTTCACATCCAGCTCCAATTCAAGACAGTCGCAAATATACAGGACATCTTTCTAGCGTAGCGGGCTTAATTTTTTTTTTTTTTAATTAGAGATTTTGTCACGAATGACAGAATGAACAGTATTAGGCGGATACCCATTGTTGCTTTGAGCCCTCGTGACGAAATCGATTTCATTATCAAGGAAAACCTCAGAGCAAATCGTAAGATTTGATGAGGTTTATCTTCCTCTTCTTTGAAAAAAAGGAATCCCAACCCGTGTTCAAACCGGCAAAAGTCGACTTCCTATACAGCGAGACCAAAAACAATATTGGAGTACGACGTAGTAGTACTTCTATGCCTCAAAACTGGATGAAGGCTATTGAGACAGGAGAGAAATTGATCGGCTTCAGCTTCATCATTGAATAAACAGAAAGTATCATCCACATACCAACAATACAATAAACAACGCAATCTCTCCTCATCAAAACTAACAAATATATTTGCCAGTGTCGGGCATAAAGGGAAACCCATGGCAACACCATTGATCTGTCGATACATAATGTTATCAAAGCTAAATTCACCAGATGAGGCGGCAAGTTTCATCAGTTCAAAGAACAGTTTCTCAGGAATATCTGGAGGAGACAGAGAGCTTCGATAAAGAGAATCGCAACAGATATTAATTGTCCCCCAAAAAGGAACACAAGTAAATAAAGAGGGCACATCAAATGAACACATGAACTTACCGGAAGGAGAACACTTGTGGATATGATTTGTCAAAGAAACAGAATTCTTAATACAGAAATAACTATAGCGTTTCAAAACAGGCTGCAACGGCACAGCAATCTATTTAGCCTTCTTATATTGACAGGATCCAATTATAAAGATGGGTCTTAATGAAACCCCATGCCTATGGATATTTGGAAGGCCATAAAGACGGAGTCGGATTGAGCCAGAATGTTTAATTTCCTCCAAAATATCTGGCGGAAGAACCCCACTTTTTACCCATCTCAAAAGTTGTTTTTGAAATTTTGTTTCAATTGAAGTGGTAGTATCACATTTTTCAACGGGACCAAGCTGCACATCATTCAAAATTAGAGACACCTTAGCAACATAATCATGAGTGGTACAAATGGAATGTAGGCACGGAAATAAAAAAAGAAAAATTATGTAGTTCAACCACCCGCTTCTGTAAATTATCCAATACTAATATCGGAAAGCATTTTCTGAGATTAATAAACATTTTCACAAAAACAACACTCTAAGATCTTGAATAGAAAAACGATCAAAATAAGCTATTCCTGCACCAATAACATGTACAAAATTATCAACTCTCATAATAACTATATTTTAAGTAAGTTTTATGAGACTAACAATAAACCTGGTATGGAACCTCCCCCTCCTGTAATTGTATTAGGTTGGTGTAAAAATAATGACGTAATAATGTCGTTTTTGACATATTTTTAACGTCAAAAAACGACATTATTACGTCATTATTTTTGTACCAACCTAATAGAATTAGCGAAAATTGTCCAGTTGAAGGAAAATGAAGAGCTACTAAAGTAATATACCAAGCAACTATTTACCCCAAAGAAAATAAGTTCTATCAAAATGCTTAAATTGGAATTTCCGCGGGGTAATGGAAACAAAGACTTTACATCCCTTGGCACTCTTTTACCAATCCAAAATTAAAATATCAGACAGCTCTTTCCATAAAAATTGGGAATTGAGTGATAAGGGTCTGAACCATAAGATTCACAAGAAAATTATAGGTTTCGCTCATACTCCTAGGAGTCTTAGGAATAGGTGTGACCGATATTTAGAAGAGAAAATTAGAATAATTCAATTTTATAATCAAAGCAAACTTTTAAATCTAAAGAATGAATTAGTTTCGAAATATCTGTCAAGGACATATGGCACAGTGGATAAAGGTATTGGTTAGATCCAGTGACATGGACCCAAAGGGTGTGAGTTCAATACCCTGTTAAGGCTGTGGATAACTTTCAGACGGAAATTAGCAGGAGATAACTGATAACTGACATCCATTAAAAGATGGCACGTGAAATAGAACAGTCTACCCCAGTCAGTGAAAATAAATGGTTCAGTTTGGCATTCCAACCACCTGAAGAAGGCCGGAGCGTACAACGACCGAAACGTTGTATGGGAACAATGGTCAGAATAATGTAATTTCTAAATGTCCTCCCAGGAGTAGGTTTACACTTCTATAATATTTTTCGTCTTATTTATTTTTTATTTCTCTAACCCACTAATTTTATACCTTAATTCTATAGTCAATTCTATATTTTGCATTGTCCATATCAATCCTATCTTATAACCTTTCACTACTTTATCTGGGTTGAATTTGTGTAGCTTTTTCCCGTTTAAGCCAGACAACAACCGCCCTCCCCTTGCCACCACTTGGGCAGTTTGTTTGGTTAGCTCAGTATCAATTATTCAAATGCTGTCTCTTTTTTTAAATATTTAATTTTACGTTTCTAACGCAGAATACGGTTCACCATTTGTGTCAAATAATGCAAACTTAATGACATTATTAAAAATAGTCTATACTTATGAGGTAATTCTAGATTTGCGTAATTTATATGCTCTGTTATAATAAATACATCTTTTTGTGGATCAGTTTTAATTTTTTATATTTGGGTGTCAATCTGAGGACAGTGCAGAGGATTTGGAAAGAGTTGGATGAGTCTAATAGTGATTACGAAGGTACAGAATCTCGAAAAACTCACTCTGATCGTTCTGATAAGAAAAGAACTCACGAATTTATTCATGAGGGCCTCAGACTCAGCACGGAGGCCTACATCAAGTGCCTTGAGGAGTTAGTACTACTCTGAGTCAAGAAGGTGGCTGCTAGAAGACCCTGTCTCTCACAACAGGACACTGCACCAGATCACATAAACAGGAGAACCAAGTCATGGCCTTCAGCTAATTTCTGCGACTATATCAGCACTTACATGTGACCAACTAAATCCCTAGACTGCAACTCCTGTAATTATTATGTGTCGGCTTCTGTTGATGAAGAGAACAAAAGAATTCCTTGTAACACCAAAGATGAACTGAAGGCAAGGATTACGACAGCATTCATCAAGTTAAACAATGAATATATATATGGACGGGAAATTGTGCTCACATATTTTATTATTAAAACATTGACTTGCATAAAAGATTTTAATTTTTCAACTTGTATCTATACGTTATATATGCACCCTTGAGTAAATTGAATGAAAAAGAATATTTTACTTTTTTTTCGTATTTTTACAACAAAACATAACCCAGTGCACCTGTTAACACTTCGTATGTCCATTGCACGGAGCCGTTCAGATTAATTACAGTTTCTTGATTGGATTTAAATCAAGAAAGTTTCCGGACCAGTATATAGGCATTGGTTTGTTCAATAGCTAAAGCTTGCCAGTGTGTTCGTGCAGCGTTACTATTTTCATACGCTTCCTTGGAGTAACGTCCATCGCAGACAGTGGCCGTAAGGACAAATAATCGATATTTGAGACAATAGTGTCTGGGCGTAATAATAATCTGATGCAACCACAATTACGCAATATTTTTCAAGTCCAAACAAATTTCATTATACCTCCCGAAAATAGGCTCATATTACGGCACAACACTTTAAATGACCTAATCTAAGTAAAAACTAGAAATCAATTACAGCCTTTCACTACCGTGGGTCTAAAATTGACCTTATGGTGAAAAAAGGAAACTAAAGCAGTTGTTTCTATTAACCCTAGAACACTAACCATCAATTACAGTTACACCATTACTAACCATGGGTATATCATACCCGATTTCAAAAAATATCAAAAAAAAAAAAAATTAATTATGAATATTTTTTTTTAAATATTTTACATGTAGGCATTTCAAACTTTGAGTTAACATTAATAGGAACTGAAAAACATATTATTTAGGTAAGAAAATTAGGTACTGAAAATTGTAATTAAAAATAGGAAAATTTGTGCTGGGTACTATATACCCATCGTTAGTGTTCTAGTGTTAATTGGCACAAAGGGGTATATATGATTTGTTTGTATACTATATCGCTTTCTCTTTCTTGTTATACACTATTGTTCACCTAATATAAGGCTATGGAGCCACTAAAGGTAGAGGATTTCAAAGTGGTAAAAGGACTAATTAAGAAGTGCATATTATGAGGATATATAGGATATATAGCAGTCACGCTAGTTTTTTTAATCATTTCATACCAAACAAGGCAATAATGCCACTAAGACGCAAGGAGGTAACTGGGAGTGAAACTTGTTGGCAACTCCTAAACAGGAAACAGGAATAAACCTCTACTCCTGTTCCTGAAGTGGTGTGAACAGGGAATTAGGCAAGCATATCTAATCCTCGTAGCAATCGGGGAAGTGTCCTTACGGGAGCGAATTCCACGAAGTAACAGTCCATTTTGTCTATTAGGCGCTTCCTCTTTACTAATACAATATGAAGGGAACAAGTATGGGTCTACAGCGTGCACCTGGCATAGCGGGTCAAGGCTGTAAAGGCCTGAACTAGTGGAATTAAGGGATATAGCGCCTCTGAACTTTTGCCATGAAAATAGCGATAGAGCAGCGAGAGGCGATGTTTCATACTTCATAAATCATCACCCACAAGGCCGCGAAAACGTTTTTTAACAATATAAAAGCTTAATAGTGAGGATTAATAACTAATTCCCCGCTCTCTCTCTCTCTCCTTCTCTCTCTCTCTCTCTCTCTCTCTCTATGGGCGCGTGTGTGTATGTGTGCCTATGTGTATTTCTTTGTGATGTTAATGCAGTTAATATATCGATAGGCGGCTTGATTTCTAAGCAAGCCTAAATGCGCATGCGTGCATGTGACAAGCAATTATAAAGGACAAAAGAAGATAATAGCCAATCAAAAAATGCTTTCTCTAACCGCCAAAGGGTTCAGGTACAGAAGTAAAGCAAATAACGACTGGTGTATAAAATTCCAGCCTTTGCTTTGATATTCTTTACAGTCTTGTTTACGTGGAGGTTTTCAACCATATTTTCCTCTGATAAATAAGTTCCTCAAAATCTAGATTTTTCCTTTCTTGGCTCATCGATTTGCATTTAAGGAGTTTGTACTGTTCAATTTGTTTCTGTTTTCTTATTTTTCATATTTTTACTGTTATTATTATTAATAATTGAAAAATATTTGTATTTTATTTTATTTTTTAATTTTATCAATCTTCTTAAACTTCTCGGTATTTTGACCTTCAAGAATAGTTTACTTTCATTTTATCTGCTCATCCAACCAGCTTCTTTTTCTTCCTTTCATTATCCTTATCACCATCATTATCATTCATATCCTCATCATCCTCATTATCGTTGTAGTTTTTTCCTTCTATTGTCCAGATATCTATCTCATAGTCAAACTTTTTAAGCCAACTCTTTTCCTCCTAAATATACCATAACTTTTTGTCCCTATTCATAAGGCTTCACTTCTTCTTCTTCTTCTTCTTCTTCTTCTTCCTCGACCCCTCCTCCTCCTCTTCTTTTTCTTCTTCTTCTTCCTCAACCCCTCCTCCTCTTCTTCTTCTTCGTCTTCCTCCTCCTCCTATTCTTCTTCTTCTTCAACATATTTTTCCTTTTCTTTATTTCTTCATTGTTTTCAAATGCCTTTTCCTGCTGGCCTTTTTTTCTTCTTCCTCCGCAATTACTTCATCATCATCATCGTCATCGTCACTATCACCACCTCCTATGCGTTTTTTCATTATCCACATTTTTTATTATTCTTTTAAAATGTCTACTTCTATTTCTCCATTTTCTTCAACCTTCTTCTTCTTCTTCTTCTTCTTCTTCCTCCCCTCATCCTCCTCTTCTTCTTCCTCTTCCTCCTCTTCTTCTTCTTCCTCAACCCCTCCTCCTCCTCCTCTTCTTCTTCCTCCTCCTCCTCCTCTTACTTCATCATCATCATCATTATCACTATGAGTTTTCTCATTATCCACATATTTTATTATTCTTTTAAAATGTCTACTTCTATTTCTCCTTTTTCTTCGATCTTCTTTTTCTTCTTCCTCTTCCTCCTTCTCCTCCTCATCTTCCTCCTCCTCTTCTTCTTCTTGTCTTTTTTCAAAATCTCCCGCTTCTTTTGTCTTCATGTTCGTCATTTCCTTCTTGCTTTGAAGACTACTTATCATTGTCCTCCCACTCTTAGTTTACTTTCTTTCTATTTCTCTTCCTAATCAACATTCACTCTCTTCTTCTTCTTCTTCTTCTTCTTCATCATCATCATCATTATAATGATTATACCATATTCTTCTTCTGCTTCTTCATCATCATCCTCTCTTTCAAATTCTTCGAAGACTTCTTCCATCAATTTTGTCCCTTTGCTATTTCTTCGACTTTGCCCAGTATCTTCCAACCGGAAATTAGATGTCGACTTTCGCGCCCAACATTCGCATCTTTTTCTTTTTCTTCTCACCCGGAGGATCTGTCAATTACTCTACAAATCAAACTGACGTACGTCACCTTCAATGTTGCGTACACCATTCGCCAAACTCAGACAAACCCACCAGTTTCAATCCTGAGCCTTTTTCCTGCCATGTTTTATTCTCTCTTTCCATTTTGCTTTACACGATGCAATCTCATAAAATTACTCAGACACTGACAAGTAACTGATGGGTAGGGGTCGTGGATACATTGACGAACAACTCCTCCCTCTCTCTCTCTTTCTTTCTCTCTCTTTCTTTCTCTCTCTCTCGCTCTCTTTCTTTCTTTCTCTCTCTCTATCTCTCTCTCAGCAGTCTTTTATTTTTACTCTTGGTCTCTTGAGGGAAATTGTAAATTAGAATTCTTACCTCGTCAGAGACTTCTCCGTCTTTCGTTCTACAAGTGCCGAACGAGCCATCCTTTCCGATCCTTGTAAAATCTTTGTACCAATCTCTATATATTTTTAATTACCACATTTCCCTATCTTTTTTCACTCAATTTATTTCTCGCCCTACTTTCACTGAAACCATCTATCACACATACGTGTGTAAATGTTGAGCGTTTAGAAAAGTTGTTTTGGAATTTGCTATTATATTAAAGACTAGCAGCCATACCAGCTGGTTGATCAGAAAAATACATGCCAATATCCTACTTAGAGGTGACCCCATTGTCTACCTGCTACCGAAAGAAAAAAACACACTTTACCGTAACTACAGTGGGGTGCAAAGGTTTTAGGACAACTAAATAAAATATTTGTACACATTTATTTTATTAAAAACAAGCAGTCATACCAGCTGATCGATCAGAAAAATGTTCAATTAGAATGGAGCAAAAAAAACATCATGTTTAGATGTAACAGAGGCTATCTTCTTCAATTACTTTAAAATACTTTCATCAAGAAACATTTTGAATTAATGCAGTTACTGACATAACAGAAGTAGTCTGTATTTATTCAATCGAAGTTAGCCGAGGACATGAAGGGGTAAAACAAGCAACATGAAGACCCACTTCAGACCACAATTATTTTGGAGTTTTTATAATTCAATTTTTCAGTGTGCTACCAGGGATGTAAAAGAAGATACATTAATAAAGCAATTATTATGTTTGAAGAAAACAGTAAAAATCGCCATTTTTCTTTAAGCGGGTTTTAACTATATGGGTGGACTCAATTATCAAGTTAAATGACTGATTAACAATCAATTTGTTGTTGTCTACATTTGAGTGAAGTTTGTATTAGATTGCTTGAAAATTGAGAGAGTTTTTAGTTTAAAACTTTTTGGAATCGATTTGTGTTGAAATCGATTTTTCGTTTTTCGTGTTTTTTCGCTAAATGCAGTGTCATAGAAATAAAAATGGGGTATTGTTGTGCTTGTCATGATGTAAGTAACCTACATACCGAGTTTGAACGAAATCGGTGGAAAAAAGTTGAATTTATCGATTTTTCATCGGTTTTTATTGATTATTGATTTTTTAAATTATCGATTTGTTTATGCTAAGAACCTATCTCTTACATTGTACAATGCATATGCCAAGTTCGGTTATAATCGGTTGGATCGATCTCGAGTGAAAAGGTATCACACAGACAGTCAAACAGACATCCCCTGTTTTATATAGAGAGATTATAACAAGTTCAAAATCTTTATAAATCATACTTTGCCAAGTCTGTCCCTTCATTTTTCTCTTTTGGATTCATAGATCGTTATTCTATAACCGTTATAGAAGCAACTGGAATCGAAAGTAAAAAAAATAAGCTTAATAGATGTAAAACTGGTTTGGTTTTGTTTGGCATACGGTATATCTAAATTCCCAAGTTATTTAATGCCAAATTCTATCATACAATATACATTGATACAATGGAATATGCATACACCTGTATTCCCCCTTGCTGAAATGTGATTGGCTGGTGTCCGTCATAAATACCGACGGACGTGTAGGAGAGTCAAGAGCCTTAGTCTGAGAGCTAAGTCTATAACGACGCCTATTGGACTACACCATTGATCTACACTTCTTACCTGCAACTACGACGCGTACCAGTCGATTACTGCTACCGTATTATACTTGGTTATAGTAGCCAAAACCACTTAGCTACTTCGTTCAAATATATCCCTTTCTGGGACCTATCATATCATATATATATATATATATATATATATATATATATATATATATATATATATATATATATATATATGAAGAAAAATATACGGAAAAAACAAACAAAAATCCTAATATGCAATTATGCTGTTTTAATGTTAATATAATGTCAACGTCGGACGTTTCGATCTAGTAGACCGAAACGCCCGACGTTGACATTATATTAACATTAAAACAGCATAATTGCATATTAGGATTTTTGTTTGTTTTTTCCGTATATTTTTCTTCATACTGTCGGATCTGTATCCATATATTTGCTTACACACATATATATATATATATATATATATATATATATATATATATATATATGTGTGTGTGTGTGTGTGTGTGTGTGTGTGTGAAAAGTGTGTGTATATAAATATAAATAAATATATATATATGTATAATTATTTATATATTATATGGTACTTATTAGAAAACGCTCAATATCAGAGATAGAGCTAACATATATGGTTGGATAGATGTGACCTTGTGACCATGGGTTTCACACTTTAGCGATCTGACGATCGCTAAAGCGTGAAACCCAGGGTCACAAGCTCACATCTATCCAACCATATATATATATATATATATATATATATATATATATATATATATATATATATGTTTGTATCGATTTAAAATTTATTTTTAGTGGATGCCCATATTTGAGTAGACACTGCGTTTATTTATTAAACAGGCTATTGACCTGAATATTCGAGATATCTTCTCTCCTGCAGGATTCAAATTGCGCTCATCATAGCACGAGGGAACCGTCGTTAGATCCGATGTGAGTTAATCAACTCGGACGTAGGTTCAAGTACTTCCTTCAACCAATGCTTTTTATCTCAAGGGCACATAGCCCATTGGATAAAAGCGTTGGTTGAATCCAGTGACTTTAACCAAAGAGTTGTGAGTTCAATACCTCGCTACAGCAGAGATGAACAAAAACTGGGAGAGTCGAGTTACTAAAGGAAATAACTGAAACTGAGATATCCAGAAAAGGAAATGCATGGCACGTGGAATTAGAACAATCTACCCCCAGTGGACGAAATAATGGCTTCTGTTTGAAATTCCCATCACCTGAGAAAGGCCGGGGCGTACAACGGCAGAAATGTCGTGAATATATCAACAAAGATGAGAAACAACAATCCGAACAATGTAAATAGTGTAAATAATTACAATACCTCATCTCAGAAATACAGATAGATAATGATGACAATACTTCAATTAAATAATAAAAAATATTACGTCTATTAGATTCGAACAAGTAGGAAAACTAAGACAAGAAAATAGTGTCAAAAAATGAAAAAAATAATAAAACAATAAAAAATAGGAGATCAAATTAATTTTACCATCATGTAAGTTATAAATGAATCGAAAAGTGTTTTTGGTAATATGCGCAATTTTATGACCCCACTTCCGGAAAGGACAGCATCTTTCTGTCTTCTACATTTCATCAATATCGTTGGGACGTGTTTCGGCAGCCCTACTCATAAAGTATGTGAATTGGCCGTTCCAAGTCAGTGCAACGCTATCTTGAGCATGACTATTTTAACCATTGTTAGCCTAACTTAGTTCTGAACCTAAAAATAAAACGGACATTACCAAGAGACATTGAGAATTTTGTTTCACTGGAGTCACCATAAAAGGAATAGACGTCCGGAGCAGAAACTCCTGTTTTTGAATGCTTCTATCCTCTTTGTTTACATATTCAACACGCACTTTCAACTAAAATACACAGTAACACAGGACGTTTCAGCCTTTTCAACTTGCATAATTTATCCCGAAATAAATCCGGACAACTTAAACGTTTTAGGTCAATTAAAAATAGATTGGTATTTCAAATACTATTAAACTCGATGAGAAGCTGAATGTGCTGAGAGATGTCCCAAAATATAAGCAAACGGTTATACAGGATGGCACCTTCAATAGATAGATAGATAGATAGATAGATGCTTTTTAAGCGTTTCACCCCTAGCAAAGCGGGAAGTCACTAACACGCAAGGGTTTACAGAGGATTTGGAGCGAGAGCAGATAGTAATGATAGAGGAGAGGATGAGGAGAAGGATAGTGGATAGATCAAGGCAACTGGAGAAATGTAATCTACAAATATTTACAATGGATATGTGTTAAGTAAGCTTCAAGAGACGGTGACAGAAGCTTAGATGCCAGATCAGAATAGATAATATTGCAGATTCTTATTTTAAATTTTTCAAGAATCGTTAGATATATAGTAAAAGCATCAGACCAGATGTGGTTGTTTTGGTTGATTGATTTTTAGGGGCATATCAACAACTCTATGGGTTATTTAATGCTGAAATCTAAATATTTTGTACGTAATTTTATGCTTTTTAACTACAGATAAGTCGTGAATAATTTTATAGTTTCAGGGTAAAGTATTTTTAGATATATAATTTGTAGATCATAAAATGTATTGTTGTTAATTTTAGTATAAAAAATGTATTTTTATATTTTTTTCGTGGTCATTAATTGACATTTTTCTATAAATATGTATTGTTGCTCATTTTATTATAAAAATATACCGGGGGTCACTATTTTCCCATAACTGAGACCCGAACAGGTGCTAACACCCAAGATCAGGGTGGACCTGGGAACAACTGTAGTTAAGAAGTAGTTCCACGTTCCTCAAAACTGCCGATCGGAGCTCTTGCTACCGGATGTAACATCGCTATACCCAGGACGCTGCCCTAACGAGAACAGATTCTGGTAAGAATACTTGTCTAGCATATCATAGTGAACCGGTATTCCAAACAGCAAACAAAGCAATTGATTCAATATAAACGTTACACTTATCAGGGGAAAACGTGAAACTAAAAGATTTCAAGTGAGTTTCTCTCCTGTGGTCAGCATCGGCTATGCTGATGGAAATCAAAAAAAGATAATTGGTAGAGCAGATTCGTTTTAATTAAAATCAACAAGGCAATTTATTGCCCCAGTTAACAACATAGTGGTGGCCATGCTAATGGAAAGCAAAAAAAAAAAAAAACGTTTGGCAACATCCTAGATACTTTAATCAACACCCAATTGGTTAAGCACCTTGCAGGATCTTCTTTCAGAAGAACAATATGGCTTCCTTTACTCTAGATCAACAGCCGGTATGTTAACAGTTATGGCTAAAATAATCAGTAAGCTGTTCTGAGAATGGTAAAATTCGTGCTCTCTTTTCGATATCTCGAAGGCGTTTGACATGCTTTTCTTCATCACAACTTAAAAGTATTTTTTTTGGTTGTTTTGTTTTTTATTCATTCCTTCACATCAAATCACATAATGAAAGATTTCTTGAACAACCACACTTCTAGATAGTTTTGCTGTAAGGTGGGTGTCACATAGCGTTCCATTCATGGACCGGAATTGTCCCTGGGGCAGGAAATTGCATTGTTGATTTTAACTAAAACGAATCTGCTCTACCAATCATCTTTTTTTTTTTTGCCAAATTTCCGTTCGTATAAATGTTCGTCGGCCAAATGTCCGTCGGCTAAATGTCCGTTCGGTTAAATGTCCATCGGTCAAATGTCCGTTCGGCCAAATGTCCGTTCGGCTAAATGTCTGTTTGGCCAAATGCCCGGCCACGGTAGCAACGGCGCCATTTCTGCGGAACCTCGTCCCTGATAAATAACTTTTGAGGGGACCTATCGGATGGTAATCTTAAAGAGCCAAGTTGGGATTATATTTTGGGTGCGTTAAAACATCTTAATTGTGCGCTGGAGCCACTCTTTTTCAGGTCGACCGTGTATGGCATGGCACCTTACGCAAACATGCTGGTGTTTTCGACGAACATTTTCCCCTCAGTCTGTCTAGTTTCCCCCAGTATCTGAGAGCGCTGACTGACTAAGCAGTATGAAAGTAAGGGTTTTTTGTAAAATGAGACCACTAGGCTTTGAATTTTAATGAGGGGATCTGTTATTCTATTTATACGTGCCACATTTTCTAGTGTTGATTAGAGTATAGCATCTGAGTCAAATTTCCCGCCTTTCAAACCTAGAAGCAGATTTCATGACCGAGAACCCTTTTATCATTCAAGTTGCTGCTATGCATTATTTCTTCTCTTTTCTAGCAGGGATCAGAGTGTTGTATCTGTAAAACAGCGTTTGCTATGAATGTGAAAAGGTTCCAAATAGACGATCATGGGTCAAGTCCGACAGTATAATGAATGCACTACATCATCTCAATCATACCATCGGGCCAATTATTTATTTATTTTTGTCAGAATGCCTGTTTAGTGAGCTGTATGGTCATACAACAGGATGAATCTTTAAGGCAACCTTTTTTCTTCCTTGGTCTTTGCCAGTATTTGACTGCGCTATTGATGGGATATGACCTCCAAGCGTTGCCCCTTTCGCATCATAGATGTCAGCTGCCATCAATTATTTCAGTGACTGCTGAACTTTGGGAGGGAGAAAGGTGACGTTCATGGAATCACCCTTTGTCTCCGACTTAACATATTGCACCTAGGTTTCATCAACTGTGGTCATATACTCCAGAAAGTCCCCGACGGCGTTCCTGTACGGTCTATACCGTCTAAGAACCTGAAACGAACTACTGAGGCGTTGTTAACTGTATTTTAATTTAGTTTCTTGCAGACCGTCTCAATAACATTTTCTTATATACAAGCTTCTTGCGGACAATTTCCTAGGATACTGACTTCGAAAGATCTACAGCCATATAATAAATTTGTCTGCAATTATCTTGAAGTGCAAATTTCAGACACCCTCTATGAGGCTCGTTTTGTATATTTCTACGCTTCATCACGAAGATACTACACCAGAGCGATACCCGCATGCACACTCCATTAGCATTCACCTGCAGAGATTTGCGATGCCTAAAGTTCAAAATCAAATATTATAAATGAAACATTTATCTTGAAGCTTTAATTTTAATTTTAATTTCAAGGTAATAGATTGTATTTAATATTTCCAGTAAGCAAAATACTTTGCTCTATTTCAAAATTAATTTAAATTGACTGGAAGGAATGTTTTGTTTTGTTGGTTTTTTTATTCTAGTGCCATTTCTGGCTCGCGTTTATTTCAACGCAATTCTTTTTATTAAAAATATTCCAAATACAGAATATACTTTTCTGAAATTTTATTTGCTGAATATTAGCTGATTCAGATGAATAATTAATCTGATTTAAAACCAATATTATTTACTCTAAGTTCGAAATATCGTAGAAACGCATTTTCTTTGACCCGACAGTAGCTGTTTATTTAAGGTGATATTGTGATGACAGATCTAATGTTCTTTTATTGAGAGTTAATCTGGAAAACATAACTGAAGAAAATAACGTGAACGTCTGTTTTATATAATTTTTAAGTACTCAGTAATTTTTCAAATTTTGGACTATATTCTCCGTAATCTAATGTTTTATCCAATAATAAGATAATCTGGCTTTAAATTTACTATACTTATCGTTCTTAATTTCTTATAATGCAGTTTATGGACAAGTGTATCTACAAAAATCGATACGTTTATATACATACAAAAGAAAATCAATTCTTTTTAAAATATTGGTGTTCAATGATTTTTACTAAGCTTTTCCATTTAGGATTAGTAAATATTGTTTTTAGTTAATAATAATATCATCTAAAGTGTTGAAATTAATACAGAATTTTTAAAAAAATTTAAACTTCATAAATTATTCTAATTAAAATGTAAGCAATCCTTATAAAAATTCATTATTCATCGCAAAATATTCTCATTAAATAATGTCTTAATTTTATTGCATTTTTTATTTTACGATTCAGAGTAGATTTTCGGTAAATGCTGTTTCTGTTTTACCAAACATATTGATGATTTAAATTCTCAAAGGCATTCTGCTTTTAACTAATATAAATTAAGGTGTGAAATTTAATTTCTCGAAATTTCTTAAAATTAAATAAATGGGGGTGGTAATACATGTAATATATATATATATATATTTAACAAGATTTTTTCTAAAAAAAATTCTAAAATAATTTCGATTATTTGTGAATAAGCCTTGAAAGTTTAAAATCCGACAATTATTTGATTTTTGCAAGAATTTCCAAATCAATGTTTTTCACCGAAAAAAAAAAAACAAAAAAAAAAAAACGCTTCCTATAAGTTTCCTATACTAATCTTGTCGCCCAAACCCGCTGACAGAAAAAAAAAACAAGATTTTTTAACCAAAATTCAAACGTGCTAAAAAAGATAATCTTTTTTAGCACGTTCGAATTTTGGTTAAAAAATGATTTAAAAAATACTTTGGTCTTTTCTCTGAATAATAGCAGAAAGATTTTGACGATAAAACTTTGTTTTAAGATTGGGACCTTTATCCCCATTATATTTTTCAGCAAATTAATGGAGGTAACTACATTTGCGTTTCTGCTAGATATATGACTTTGGTAAACAAAAACTTTATTACACCTTGCAACACTTTTTTCTACGTTTCTATGTCGGCAGCAATTTTCTTTGTTACGTCAGATCCGCATGATGGTGTGACTATTAAAAGATATATTCTCTATTGTTTTGTGTTTGCAACATTAGTGTCTTCATTGCGTTGGATTCACGCCTATACGTACCTTATCTGTACCAATGTGACATTCATTGTTCATTCTCGTTGAACCAGTGCTTTTTTACTGATCCTTCTTGTACTCACTACCACGAAATAACAGTAACACACGTAGACACAAACATTACGTTAACATCCCAAAGAAAAAAATTCACTTATTTTTTAAACTTTTATATTCAATGTCGGATGGTTTCGACATTTGCTTATCAGCTTTTTCACCAAATAATCTTATCATCATTCTACGTGTTAAAAGCACGTTAGCTACTTAGCATGACCGTTACACCCCGCCAATACCCCATAAATAATGGACTATTCTGTTTCGAACGTGTGGGAAAGCGGTGAAGACATACCAAAGACGCTAATTGATTCCAGTGAGAAAATGAATGAAAGAAAGTGTTATACATTGGGACTTGGTGTACTTTCTGATATTCTCTACTACAGTGACAATGGACAGCTCCTACTTATAAATATGGCAAGTAGCCACATTAGAGTAGGATTTGAGGAGGAGTTGATTTACTAAAGGCATAGATTATTTACATTATTCGAACTGTTATCCTCATCTACATTGCCATATTGACAGCGTTTCGGCCTCTAAATCTTTGAGATGAGGTATTATGATTATTTATATTATTCGGACTGTAACCTCATCTTCAGTGCTATATTCACAACGTTTCGGCCTCTGTATCTCTGAGATGAGGTATTATGATTATTTACATTATTCGGACTGTTATCCTCACTTTATTGCCATATTCACAACGTTTCGGCCTCTATATCTCTGAGATGAGGTATTATGATTACTTGCATTAATTACATTATTCAGACTGTTATCATCTTCATTGCCATATTCACAACGTTTCGGCCGTTGTACATTCTGGTGATTGGATTTTCGAACCGAGCCCTTTTTTCGTCCACCGGAGTAAATTGTTCAAGTTCCACGTGTCATGTCTCTTCCGGATGTCTCAGTTAATTCTTTTTAACTCAACTATCCAAATTTTGGTTCACCACTGCCTGATATTGTAACTCACATCTCTTTGGGTCTAGTCACTGGAACTAACCAACGCATTTATCCACTGAGCAATGTGTTCTTGTGTTCAGTTAAAGGGAAATAACTGACACATCCGGAAAAGGCATGGTACGTGGAACTAGAACAATCTACCCCGGTGGACAAAATAAAGGGTTCGGTTCGAAATTCCAATGGCCTGAAAAAGATCGGAGCGTACAACGGCCGAAACGTTGTGAATATGACAATGAAGATGAGGATAACAATCCGAATAATGTAAATAATGTAATTATAATACCTCATCTCAGAGATATAGACAAATGCTCAAGCCTTTCCATTCTATGTATGAGTATTTAATAAACATCTTCTTTGTTTTCCCTCCCTAGTCTTCTTTTCCTTCGATACTCTCTTCAGCTACGGCCCTCCTAATTCTCAGTTATTTTGACCAAAGACATTTTAACAGAAAGAATGAAAGAAAGAAATAAATAAAGAGAAGAAAAATAAAACTCTCATGTATTTAACGACTGTTTCAATGAAATGGAAAAGTTGTCAATTACAAATCTTTTTATTTGTATCCCCTTACTTCTTTAGATAACGACTAGCATTGATATTTATGATTCGTATTGTAATATTTTTTTTTAATTTTCTACAGCTCAAATATCCAAAGATGCGATAGGGGAATTTTTACTGATATTTTATTGTTCAGTCATTAAGAATTAAGATCTATCAGAAAATTAAAATAGAAAAACCGTGAAATTTTCACGGATATTTCTAGTAAATTTATATTTTGCCTTTTTGCATGTACGTCGTGCTATTTCTTCATTTTTAAATCAAATGTTTAAGCTGACTTCGAGCCAAAATTTAACTTTCCAGAAGAAAAATGTGAAGTTTTATAATAGACAATAATATCTGAAGTGGTATTGGATATTTGCCGTGGAGATATCATCTTTACCATCTTTGAAATATTTTCAACCAAACATTTATTTTTAGAGGGTTACAGATTGAGTGTGTTCTAAGGAGATACAGGGAGGTAACAACGGGGGCATATTATGAGGATATATAGGAAAGATAACGATTGATCCCCGACTTGATTAAGATTAAGATTTTAAGGATTAGCGATTGACCTTCTTGAATGCCCGGGAGAAGAAGTTCTATGAGTGGAACTGAGGTCTGAACTTGTGGAAGTAATAATTTTAGTTCCCCTGAATAGCTGCAACGAAAACTGCGATAGAGTAGCGAGAGTCGAGCAAGGTGTCGTCAATGAGAACCTGGTTGTAGTGTCACGATCATGATCACGAATCCCGTGACCCACGATCACGAATCCCGTGACCCACGATCACGAATCCCCGTGACCCACGATCACGAATTCTGTGACCCACGATCTCGAATCCCGTAACCCACGATCACGAATCCTGTTACCCACGATCACGAATCCCGTGACCCACGATCACGAATTCCGTTATCCACGATCACGAATCCCGTGACCCACGATAGCGAATTACGTGACCCACGATCACGAAAAACGTGGCCCACGATCACGAATCCCGTGACCACATGTACCGAAGCCACAAAAGAAATGGTGTTCATTGGGCAAGACAGCCTGACGGAGCCCAACCCTCTCCAGGACAGTTTGAATTCAGAGTTTTTGTTCTCCTACACCAGTTGCCACCCATAAAATCCATTTACAATTTTAAAAAATATGTTACAAAAGAAATTGATGATATAAAGTAATCATAGCTGGAGGTGGGGTGGAGGGAAAGAGGACTCATACTTCTACTAGTAAGTGAATGTGAGGGATTATAGTGTAGAAAACAATTAATCACTGACAAGGCCACGAACACGCTTTTGAAATTTTGTAATGCTGGAAAGTGAAAGTGAAAGTGAAGGTTGGCCATCTCCAGCATAGATATGACAGCAATACACAATTTTTGGTCTGATATGTCTCTTGTAAAGATACAGGATGCTAGGAGGAGACAGATACATTCTGGGGTTGTACAGGAAAGTTACCATTTGTCCAGCGTCTTTAGCGATGTGTCCTATATATGAGTTCCACTTCAGGCCTAGAATGAGCTTGAGACTTGATAGACATTCGATCAATGGAGAGTCATTGAAAGTACAACAGTCCATTAAGACTGGAGAAATAAAACTCAGGTTTAATTTTGTTTGAAGCCATTTTGATTACTGCTCTGAGAAAACGTACTTACGTTTTCCTCTGACATGAAGTGGAATGATTATATTGATTCCATTGCTACTGTTAGGAATGTTAGTTCATTCTATTGTGCTAGACAGTTTTTTTCGCCAGAAACTATCTTACATATTTATAAGTTTACCATTCGTCTATTCTTAGAATATTGCAGCTTTATATGGTCTGGTGCTTCTGATATACAGGGTGTCCATAAAGTCTTTTTACAATTTAAACAAAAGCAAATCAACAGAGAAATATTTGGTAATTGTTGCAAAATGAGGATTAGATATTGAAGTTTTCTCAGTTATTTAATACAGCCCAAAACTGACACCATTAGTTGCACGAATCACATCAAAAAGGTACTCGATTTCTTGTCATGTTCACTGTAGCATAGCTTCATCTATGGTGGCAATGGCATCAGTGATCTTTTGCTTTAGATCAGTGATGTCTCGTATCTTTGTTCGATACATGATATCTTTAACGTAACCCCCATAGAAAGAAGTCCAGGAGAGTGGTATCTGATGAACGAGGTAGCCAGGTTATTAGGCCACTACTCCCAATCCACCGGCCTGGAAATGTTAGGCGTTCATTTAACAGTACCTCTTTCATCAACAGGGTAACCTGAAAGACAGAAATGCGATGTGAATTTTGATAACTCCTGAGTACATAGAACAAATCTGATTATGATATCTCATCTTTGTAATATATTTTTAATTTATAAAGAGTTTTTTATGGACATCTATTTAAACATTCTTGATAAAATACTAAGAATTTGCAATATTATTGGTCCTGACCTGGCATTTCGGCTTCAGTCACTTTCCCACCGGCGTAACGTAGCTCCCCTGTGCCTTTGCTATAAATACAGTAATTATTCCCAATGAATTTTCATCTATGGTAATTAGGCTTTATGAATTCAAGCGTATTACAAAATTGGCGGCAAGGTCTCATCATCTTACAGGTAAAATGGCTAGATGTAACCGTAAATTAACAGTTTCTTCTCACACTTCTTCATTGTGGACCTCTCTTTCACCTTCCTGCTTCCTAGTCAACTGATCTCCAAAAATTTAATACAATATTAATCGTTATCTTTTGTTTTCATAATCCCTGTTCTTTATTTTTTTTACTCATAATCTCTAACAGTCAGTAACCTCTTGTGTCTTAGTGACTTTATTGCCTTGCTTGGAGTGATATGATTAAAAATATACGAATAAGAGTTTAGACATTTCTGAAGGTGTTGGACTCTATGAATGATTGTCCTGGGTATGACGATAAACTACATCCGCGTCTTGGGTAAGAAGACGATAAATTGCATCCAACAGCAAAGCCTCTGATCAGGAGGTTTTGAAGAGCGTGGAACTACCTCTTAGTTGCTGGTGTTCCCAGGTACACCCTGACCCGGTTTGGTAGCACCTGTTAGAGACCCAGCTATGGGTAAACCCCGAAACTGGAGTTAAAACACTATGAAAGTGTAAAATAATTTTTAGTACCAGAAATACTTTATAAAAATTTTTTACCAGCAATAATTTTTTTTATTACCAGCAATACATTATTACCAGTAATATATTATTACCAGCAATACATTATTACCAGTAATACATTATTACCAGTAATACATTATTACCAGCAATACATTATTACCAGCAATACATTATTACCTGTAATACATTATTACCAGCAATACATTATTACCAGTAATACATTTTTGAAAAAAATTATCAGCTATACATTTAAAAAAATACCAGCAATACGTGTTTAAAAAAAATATTACCAGCAATAAAAAACATTTTGTCGGCATTAAATAACCCATCGAGGTTGATATGCCGTAAAACACAAAACTCAATGAATGACATCTTGATAGGCCGAAGCTATTCAAGAAAATGAATCGAAGTTTTAATTTAGTTGTTTGTTTTGGGAATATTTTATAGAACTATATAAAAAAAAGTACTTTTAGCACAAACTATCTTTTTTTCTAGGCTAATGAAATTTCTATCCTTTTTTATTTTTTTTTTTATAAAAATTTATTTTAAATAATTTTACGATAGGAAGAAATGCATTGTAAATAATTTTACAGAGGGATACATTGACAGTTTGAAATATATAGATTGTAAGTCTTACTGAAATCTATATATATAAAGTTGTAGCTTCTGTCTGTCTGTCATCGAACTCCTCCTAGGTTTTTTGAGATAGACCCCATAACCATATATATTCTGAAATAACATTACCCAGGGTTCTTGGATAAGTATATTACATTTTCATCAGAGAGGACCTCGGATGGGGGGGGGGGGGCACAAAACGCCCATTGATTTTTTTTTCCCTTTGATTTAAATCAAATTTAAATTCGAACAAGGGAATGACTCCTATCCAAAATATAAAAGGAGAAAGCCAGAAGATTGAGGTCACATCGGCAAGCTCATTAAGAAATATCGAAATGCATCATTTTTCTTCACAAATTATAACAATGACATAAAATCAATCATTATTTCATTGCAAAAATGTTCAACACGCAGCAAGGCGCGGGTAATTCGGCTAGTATAGTATGTAATTGTAATATGGCGGACATAGAGTTAGCACTTGCAGAAATGTTCTCTGTATGTTTTTTTTTTCTTCTATTTGCCGTAACGTTTCAAGGCGTAGGTGATCATGACTCTCTACAGTACCCTGTCTTTCGTAGCTTTTCTTACATTCTGCCTTTATGTCATCTCTCCTAAAAGCTTGTTCTGCCATCCATTTACTCAAGCACGCTTAAAGCACGCTTTATTTTTCTGTCCTGCAATTGTCAAACTTTCCTAGCTTCCTTTCCTCATTATGTGCCCCAGAAACTTCAACTGTCTCTTTTTGTAGTGCTTTTGTTTCCATTTTCCCCAAAACTTCGTTGTTGCTCACATGTTCGTCCCAGGGAATTCTCAGTATAAGGTCTGACGACATCAAATCTATAAATCAATCATTCGTCCTTGCATGGAATACTACTGCCATATATGGCCTGGTACCCCTGCTGTTCATCTCGAGGCCCTCGACAAAATCCAGAGATTGATATGCAATGTGATAGATCCTGATCTGGCATCTAGTCTGCACTCGCTATCTCACAGACGTGCTGTGGCTTCCTTTTGCCTTTTCTACAAGTACTTTCATGGAAACTGATTCGGCGAGCTACTTTCACTGTTTCCCAAACTGCATGATTTAAAGCGTGCTGCTAGGATGGCATCTCGGTCCCACCTTTTCACTGTTGAAACGTTTGAATTTAGTCATCACTTCTATTTCAATAACTTCTTATCTCGCACTTCCCCTCAGTAGGACCCCCTTTCTATCACTTGCTGTAATCTTCAAATATTCAAATGTAATGTCAATCGACATCTTCTGATGCCTTGTCCTTGATCCCTGTCCCCCTCTTCATCCTTTTCCCAAACACTCCCCTTTTCTCTTACTCTCACTCGCCATAACCCCTTGCGTGCTAGTGGCACTCCCGTCTTGATTGGGGTGATTTGCTTAAAAAAAATTCTTCACACACTTTTACGGTTGAGGTAAGCAAAATTTCATAGGAATAAATATTCCTGCAATGAAATCTATTTCTAAGACTGTATTCGAATGATTGCTATTTAGAAATCTTGTTTATACTCTTTCAAAACTAACACACTCAATATATATATATGTGAATGTGTGTGTTTGTATATATATATATATATATATATATATATATATATATATATATATAATTTCTATAAATATATGTCTTTTTATAAATATATATTTATTTTTTTGTTTTCTTTAAAATCATCAAACTAGAGAGGCAATATTAAATCCCGCTAGAGAAATTTAGATGACAGGTTTATGTTATGTCATTTTCCAAACAGTTTAAGTTTTTTATTTATGATTCTTATAAATTTTTGTAGTTTTATTTATCATTCTTGCTTTTTAGAGCATTTCTCCTTACTCACAGAATCCATTTTATGAAACAAGTAACAAAAGAGAAAATATAAATAGCGTGAAAATTGTGAAGATAGTGGGTGGGAATGATTCTTACCGTGCGAATAATAGCTGCAAAAATTGATTAAAAACATCATGAAAATTTGTTAGAACTCAAGAGAAACGGTATGAAAAGAAAATTGTCAAAACAGCGGAGCAGAGACGGCAGATAGGTAATGAAAATATCGGGAGATTTAGAAAAATGACACCGATGGAAGCAAAGCAAAGAAAAATAATAAGCAAAAAGAACGGTGGGAAACGAAACAAACGTTTAAATAAATGAAAGAAAAAATATCGAAGAACAAAAATAGAGACATTATGAAAAAGAAAAGAAAACGGAACTGATAGACATGAGAAAAAAAAGACAGAAAACAGAAACATATTGGGGAAGAAAAAAAAATGGTTAGAAAGGCGGAAAATGGAATGCAAAATGTTTGAAGATAAAATGTAATAAAAGATGGAAAATTCTAGGAAAAGATAAACAAATATGAAAAGAAAATGGCGGAATGATCAAGATGGTTAAGAAAGTGGGAAAAAAGAAAGAAAAATGTTCATGGCTGAAAAACAAAAAAAAATGAGAGAAAATATAGAGAAAAATGTCAGGCAATGTAACGAAAGTGGCGGGAAAATAAAGGGAAGTGGCGGGAAAATAAAGTGAAGTGGCGGGAAAATAAAAGAATGTGGCGGGAAATAAAGGGAAGTGGCGGGAAACTAAAAGAAAATGGCGGGAAAATAAAAGAAATTGGAAGGATAAGAATGCAAAAATTATGCTAGTTTTACATGCCCGTTGACAAAAACGTGATAAAGAAAGCCAAAGAACTGTTTCTGTTTGTATTTTGGTTTCCTGTGGCTTTATTCTTAAGTTGTACTGGGAAACAGCAAAAGCAAAAGTTCCTCTGAGCAATTCTATTTGCTCAGGGGACAAAAAGAAACTTTGGAAAATATAACTAGAGGCTGGGATGAATATAACCGCTTATTTGGCAGTTTAAATCGGCAGGTGATCTGCCATATATAATAGCAGACGAGAAAGAACGTCGAGAAAAGAAAAAGAAGAGGAGAATAAGTAAAAAGAAATGGTGAAAGAGAGAGGAATGAGAGATACTTATCTATACATCGAGAGAGAGAGAGAGAGAGAGAGAGGGAGGAAGGAAAAGAGTGAAAGATGATAATCAGGAAATGAGAGAGAGAGAGACAGAGAGAAAATCAAAGAGGGAGTTAAATAAGATGTGGGGATTAGAAAGAGGAGAGGGAGAAATAGATATGAAAAAAGAGAGAATGAAAAGGAGGGTATGCGAAAGAGAATAACATCGAACCAAGGAACAGAAGTGGAGTGAAAGAGGAAAGTAATTAAGTAAACATAAAGAGGGAGGGGTGTAGAAAGACGGAGAGAGCCATGTTGAATATTAAATAGAGAGAAGGTGAGAGATACAAAAATAGAGGGGAATTTAAATGTCGGACAGAGAAATTGGAGAGAGTCGTGAGAACGAAACCGAGAGAATTAAAGAGAGAATAAAGAGAAAAGATGGATAGAGAAATTAGAATTGGAATACAAAGAAAAAGTTAGAGAAAAGTAGAGAAAATATTCTTGCATATTTTGACTCTTTGAGGCAGTGACGTAGTGGATATTGCAACTGATTATTAAATGTCATCTAGTGGACGTGAGTTCAATCACTGGATCAGGTAGGAAAGCATTGGTTTAGCAAGAACCATGCGTAACCGGCATCGATAAGACAAAAATAAAAAGATAATTACGAGACAAACAATTCACATTTGATGACCAGACAGTAACTGGTCGATTAGTTTAGTTTAGTTTAGTTTGGTTTGGTTTACGGCATATCAACCTCAATAGGTTATTTAATGCCAAAAACATTTTTATTGCTGCTAATATTTTTTATCTATCTATCTATCTATCTTGGTCTCTTCATGTCTATCTGTCTTTTTTTTGTCCTTTCATATCTATCTATCTATCTATCTATCTATCTATCTATCTATCTCAGTATATATTGGTTTGGGTTGGTTTGTTTTACGGCATATCAACCTCAATGGGTTATTTAACGCCGAAAACATTTTTATTGCTGCTAATATTTTTTATCTATCTATCTATCTATCTATCTATCTATCTATCTATCTATCTTAGTCTCTTCATGTCCCTCTGTCTCTTTGTGTCCCTTTATATCTATCTATCTATGTATCTATATATATATATATATATATATATATATATATATATATATATATAAATTGGTTTGGTTTGTTTTACGGCATATCAACCGCAATAGGCTATTTAATGCCGACATGATTTTTATTGCTCCCAAAATTTTTTCTTCAAAAATATACTGCTGGTAATATATTTTGTGTCTTCAAAACCTTATTGTTTGTAATAATTTTTTTTACAAAAATGTATTGATGGCATTAAAACTTATTTTTACACTTTCATAGTGTTTTGATCACAGTTTGGGTGTTAACAATTTTCCCATAGCTGGGACCCTAACAGGTGCTACCACCATGGGTCAAGATGAACCTCGGACCACCAGTAATTAAGAGATGGTTCTGATCAGAGGCCTTGCTGTTGGATGTAGTTTATCGTCATGCCCAGGACTCGGATGTAGTTTATCTTTGTATACAGGTCGGGAACCTGGTAGGAATGTTGAGTCTAATAATCACATCAACCAAAATGAGAACGATAATTAAAAAATCATATCAGTATATTGATAATTATTATTATCAGGAATGAAATAGGAAAAGAGAGAAAAAATAGAAAGACGGGGAGAGAAACTGGAAATAGTACGCAGCGAATAAGTGAGAAAGACAAAGATGAGAATATTAGAAAGCGGGAGAGGGAAAATAATGATAATATACAGAGAGAAAGTGAGAGAGACAAAGAGAGAAACATTAGAATGAAGGAGAGAGACGTTGGAGATAATATACAGAGAGAAGGTGAGAGAGACATAGAGAGAAACATTATAAAGAGGGAGAGAGTCTTTGAAGATAGTTTCCATAGAGAAGGTGAGAGAGAGACAAAGGAAGAAATATTTGAAAGAGGGAGAGAGTCATTGGAGATAGTATACATACAGAAGGTGAGAGAGAGAAACAAGAACAGAATCATGAGAAAGAAGGAGAGATATCAGGACATATTCATAAAATATAATTAACATTATCAATTCAACATGACAAAGACGATGGACATAAGAATGTTGAATTGATAATGTTAATTATATTTTATATGTCCTGAAGATGGTTTATTAGACCGAAACGTCCGACGTTGACATTATATTAACATTAAAACAGCATAATTGCATATAAGGATTTTTTGTTTGTTTTTTCCGTATATTTTTCTTCATACTGTCGGATCTATATCCATATATTTGCTTACATATATATATATATATATATGTGTGTGTGTGTGTGTGTGTGTGCGTGTGTGTGTGTGTGTGTGTATAAATTCAGAAGTATAAGCCGAGAATTGTTGACACTCTCTGAGGAGTGGACGGACGAGTCCATCTACGAAACTCGAAATGTTGATGGTAATAGCAATAACCTAAGTGACAAACCTTTTATTAGGTTGGTGCAAAAATAATGACGTAATAATGTTGTTTTTTGACGTATTTTTTAACGTCAAAAAACGACATTATTACGTCATTATTTTTGCACCAACCTAATACTTAGTCACACACACACACATACACACACACGCACCACACGCATACATACATACATATATATATTATATAAATTCATGAATCATTCATACAACAAACAAATATAGAGGTTCATGATTTAAATGGCGAGAATACATCATCGCAAACAATATAAATAAGATACATCAACCCCGAACCTGTATATGAATAATATGATCACCGTTTATAAATTCCAGTTGCATAAGATCTTTTTAATTTTACAAGCTTTCGTCTGTTCCTACAGACATCATCAGGTATGGAAGTAGATTTTGTTCTTGTTTTTACTTCTCAGTAATAAGAGGACAACGAAAATAGAGATGTAATCCGAAAAAATGCTATGAGAAATGTGTTATTGTTTTGGAACGTGCGGTCGCAACGCTGAGTTTGAATTTAAATATTAAGGTTCTGCGTTTTTGTACAAATATAGCAATAAGAGAATTCTTTTTTTACTGGTAGATTTTCCGTGAATATAGCATGAACTATATTCTTCAATAATTACAGTAATGTCACACTTATTATCCGAAAGTTGCACGTTGGATCAGTTATTTTAATGTCAATGAAAAGATGCAAATATAATTTATAAATTCATGAATCATACATACAAAAAACATATATAATTATATATATATAATTATTTCTTCGAAAATTATAACATAAATATCTTAGAAAATCACTACAAAAATATCCATTTTGTTTCACCACCTCTCGACTCTTATCAAGTGATGATGTTGACTGTAGAATAAAGGGTTTTAAAAGGCTCAAATCAATTAACCACACCTCGCAAGGAAAAACGCTGTTACATAACCTGGAATCACCAATCAGAACACAAGTATACGAGAATTCAAAAAACTTGAAACGAACTAAGGTTATAATAATTATTTAATGCCTTAATGTTGGGGTTAGACTAAAATAGAATTTATTCTAACTCATAAATATTAAATTATATGATAAAATTTAAAATTAAAAATTACTTATTTTAAATTTAAATTTAATCTCTATAAAGTTTAAAATTATAAAATAACTGAGGAAAAAAGAAAAAATGTATATGGTATTCTATTTATTTTGTTTTTATTGAAATTAAGTTGGAATAAACGTTAATATTAACTATTGTTCTAACCTTCATGACAACATAGATACATTGAATTCTAAATATAGGTAGAGGAGGATGACATCTTGCAAAAGACAAGTCATACACATTTAGATTATAATACATAAGCACGCAGACGTATATATATATATATACACACACAAAAGTATATATATATATATATATATATATATATATATATATATATATATATATATATATATATATAGCGAGTCCATAAAGTTCGTGTGCGCTCTAAAAAAATTATGACCTTAAAGTGCGCAAGGACTTTATGGACACCCTGTATATATATTAGGTTCTTAGTTTTTGCACTACTCAGTGTATTGAGTACGTTTAAGTTTAACTTACTCTGTCAGTGTTTCTTTTTCCTTTGGCCATTCATTGATTATTTTCAATCAGTACGGATGTTTCTAGTCATTTGTTTTTTTTTTTTAACTGTTTTTTTTTTCCTGATATCGGTTTGTTCAATATTTTTTATTTACAAATTGTTTTATTTGTTTTTTATTTCCTGGTTATGGAGCCATGTCTTATCCATTGTGATATATGGCTGTTGACCCTACAAGAAGGTTTATCGGCATTTTTTAAAAAATCCTGTTTGGCGTCTAGCAACAATTCTCATCAGAAAATCCTGATTGGGCAACCTGTTTAACCATCGATGACCCGACCACGCACCAGAAAATAGTAGCTGGCATTGTAACAGTAACACTCAAAATATACAAAATGGCGGGTTATAACTTATAACAGTCAATCTCCAATCGTTTCTGCTGTTGTGTATTTCTGCCTTCATCAGGTTCTCGTCAATCCGGGTAACTTCTAGGGAACAAAATATTTAGGGATATATTGTCTAGTTCTTTTTTTTTTGTAATGTTCGGGTTATTGCTAGGGTCGTTTCCACAGAGTCCAAGTAAGCAATGGCTGGCCCAGGGATTGAAACCACAGGTGCCTACGCTCGAAATTCTTTGAAGATTGCCTGGATTGACCAGACCGTGAACTACCACACCGCTGTTATGGTAAAAAAAATGAGGATAATACTCCGTGGGTAAATAATTTAGATAATCTTAACCTTTACGGCTTATCAAATCTTTGTGGATTACCTAAAGACGAAAAATATTTTCTGAATTGCAAGAATTTTTTTTTTGTGAGTTAATATTACATAAACAATTTTAAAAAAATAACAGTGATTTATACAAATGAAAGTTCTACTATTTAACCCATAGTTGAGAGAAGAGGTGGATTAATTTCCCAAAAGTGTCTTCGTGTACAACCTTGTGCAAATTAATTGAAACAAAACGAATAATTCCGCTATAATTTGTCTTTTTTGTCTTAATTTTACAAGGAAACATGACTCACATGTTAGTACTTCGTATGTCCTTTCCACGAAGTCGTTCCTTGCAGATTGACCACAGATTCTCGATTGGATTTAAATCAAGAGAGTTTCCGGGCCAATCTATAGTACTTTGATTTGCTCATTGGTAAGGATCGCAAGAGTGTTCATGCAGCATTACAGTTTTCGTAAGCTTCCTTGGGGTAACGTCCATCGCAGACAATGGCCGTAGGACAACTAATCGACAGTCGAGACAATAGTGTCCGGTGGGGTAGTTAAAATCTGATGCAATCACGGATGATCCAATATTTTTCAAGGCCAAACAAATTTCATCATACACCCTGAAAATAGATTCATATTACTGCACACGACTAAAAATGACCTAATCTTAGAAAAAATAACAATCAATTACACCTTGTACTCTAGTAGATCAAAAATTGGCCGTATATTAAAAGAAAGGAAACTAAAGCGGTTGTTTCAATTAATTTCCACGAGAGTTTCGATTAATATAACCAAATCGACAGGAATTCCGACTCGCGTCTCCGATTTAAAATCCCAAGTGGTTATCCTTTACACCACCCGCACATCCAAGCTTGGCGAATCTGGTTTTCCCAAGCGGTCACTCATCTAGGTACTGACCAGGCTTGACGTTGCTTGCTTAACTCAGAAATGTTAAATGGGTGGGGAAAATGTTCCGCTAGTTCAGACCGTTGCATCTAGAAGACGTCATCTCATTCCCATGGAATAAAATAATCGCTATTTCACCTGCGTTACATATATATATATATATATATATATATATATATATATATATATATATATATATATATATTATACTAATAGTAATACTCGATTGAAAAAAAACTTCGGGTAGCACAACTTGTAAGTCTATCAAAACAAATTGGTACCCGAGGGAAAAAATTGGAAAAAAAGGAAAGAACTACAAACATCCAAACAGGTCGAAATAAATCCAGTGCCTTAAGTTTTTCGTCCAAAGAAAAAAAAAACAAGCCTGTAATAAAGGTTTAACGTTGAGTGTTCAATACGCTAAGTAGAGCTGGGATAAATAAAATAAATAATGAAAAGCCAGGAACAACCTACCTAGGTTTCACCTACACACACACACACACACACACACACACATATATATATATATATATATATATATATATATATATATATATATATTAGAGTGTTCAGATTATATTTTATATCATAAAGAAACAATTTTGTACAAAGAATTAATTAGCAATGTAAATGTGATTACTGGCGAAATCACTTCGCTAACAGGACTTAAGGATACATTAACTTACTATCAATTCCTTGGATAATGAGATCCTTAAATTCGAGTTGTTAGATGGAAGACCTATGCAGTACTTTCGACAATTTCAAATTGTCATCTTCGGGACGAAACATTCTTAAATATAGGTAAATACTAAGACGAAACATATACAGAACGAAAGTTTTTTGTTTTTTTTTAATTTTGCTATTTATATACAAACATTTTTTTTGTTTTGTTTTTTTTGCTTGCCTATATATAAGCAAAATTACGCCCTGAAGATAACAATTCTTTATATAAACTGTTTCGTTATTATGATATAACATTTTCTCTGTTTGGTGAAAATAAACATTGAACCCTCTTTGTGAGTCAGTTTTGACATTTAATATTTAAAAATCTATATTGTGTTAATAAGACTCTCTTGGATTATACCAACGGATTACTACCTCTCTCTCTCTATCTATCTATATATATATATATATATATATATATATATATATATATATAAACGAATTACCCCATGCAGATGATCGTTTCGTCTATCTTGTAGAAGTCAAGTGACTTACCTGCCAATATGGCTGCCTTCTTCTGTTTCCATGTAAAGCAAGCCAGCTAATTTTACCTCATTTTATAGGAGAGTACCTAATACACCAGTTAGGTTTGTCCATTTTGCTAGAATGGACCTGCCCAATGCATTTGCATGAGTGGTCTTTATTCACCCATATATTTCTCCATAAATGACTCAAGTCAGTTCATAGCTTTGGCTACACTTGCCTACTTGTGTGTTAGATCACTGGCAAGCTAACCAATATTCTACATGGCGCTGCAAACAGGATCCGATGATTGGCAAGAGCTACTTATCAAAATTGGCATTCCCACCGACTCTGCCAGGACCTATGCTGAATCTTTTGTGAAAGAAAGCATTACTAAAGATAGCCTCTCTATGATAGACCACGAAATCCTTAAAGAACTAGGTGTCACAACCATGGGACATGCCCTAGCTATCCTCAAACTATCAAAGGAGCAACCTTTGACCTCAGACAGCTACACAAAGGCCCCTGCAGTCAAACTCCCCCAGCTCCATTCAGAGATGACATCACAGCAATTCCTAAAGTTCAAAATTGACTGGGAGGTATTTGTACAAATGACAAACATGCCCGTTACACAGACCAACATCCAGTTATACAACTGTGCTGATGGGGCCGTCCAAACATCAATTATAAATACATACCCCAAATTTTTCTCTAAAAAACCAAATAGACTCCTGGACATGTTGGAGGCATTAGTTATACAAAAATCGAACCCCATGGTTCATAGATTGTCTTTTGCCTCAATTTATCAAGGACCAGGTGAATCAATCCAGCAATTTGTTGTCCGCCTCAGAGGTACAGCGCAAGATTGTGACTTCTCATTTCCCATTTGCAGTCATGACCTATCTGACATCTATATCAAAGACCAGTTGGTCAGAGGCACAGCAAATGATGCTCTCCAAGCAGATTTACTAGCAAAGGCCAGCTCGTTAAAGACCCTCGAGCAAAACATCAACCATGCTGAGGCATTCGAAGCAGCACTGCATGACCAAGCACGAATGGCAGGGACACTTGAAATGTCAGCATTGCGTGCATCAACCTATCGCAAAAAAAAACAACACGTGAAAAATATACCCCTGAATCTGGGTGCCCCAACAAACTGATTATAAAATAAAACAATTTGCGCTGTAGTGGATGTGGTAGCCACAAGCATGGCATCCCAGGAACCAGCACCCGCCAACAGGCATGTGCTTCATGGAATCAGACCTGTGACTCGTGTGGCATCCAAGGTCATTTTTCAAATGTTTGCTGATCCAGATCAAGAAGTCGCTCTAGTGAAGTGAGAGGCCTTCAAGATGATGAAGCTAACAGGGACAGTTTGATTTCACATGTAGAGTTTGACCAGGAGACAGGCTCATATGTGTCATCTAACAAAAATAGTTCTGTGGAGATAGAAGCAACATTGGTCCCATTTTCTCCAAGGCCAGACTCCAGAAATCCTGAAGATATTCCAGGTAATCAAAGCACTCGTTTGAAGATCCTCCCAAACAGTGGGGCTACCATCTGCCTTGGAGGACCCAAGCACCTACATTGTATGAGTCTCAAGGAAAGTAACTTGATCCCATCAAAGAAAGTTATTTTTGCAGTAGGTGGCTCAACTCTTATAAGCCATGTATGGTTGCCTATTCAATTTAGTGTTGGAGAAATGTCGACAAAGCAAGCAATATACATCTGCAATAACATCGATAAGATATATTTTAGCAAGGCCACCTGTATTGATGTAGCCATACTGTCTCCTCAATACCCCACGCCTATGACTATGACAACCCAGAGCAAATTAGATTGGATGACCAATGATCACGCAGCAGCTGTGGAGCAAAAGTAATCCAGAAAATTTCAGCTACGAGTTCGCCCTGAAGAAACCCCCTTTCCAGCAAACGAAGGAAATGTGAAGAACCTCAAAAAATGGTTACTGAAACAATTTGCTGATTCAACGTTCAATACTGATGGGAAATTCCCAGACATGTCTGGTAAACCAGCACATATCCACCTGGAGGAGGGGGCAATCCCTAAGGCAAGACACAGACCGATACCAGTGCCATACCACTTAAAAGAACCAGTGAGGCAAGCCCTTATGCAAGATATAGAAAGGGTCATATTAGAACAAGTGCCCATTGGTGTAGCACGATGGTCATTACAACAAAAAAGGGTGGTCGACCGAGGCGTACCATCAATTATCAATATTTAAATTCGCAATGCAAGCGAGAAACCCACCACACTGCCTCACCTTTCCAGCTGGCAATGCAGGTGCCACCCAATACCAAGAAAACAGTGCTGGATGCTGTCAATGGCTACCACTCTATTATATTAGATGAGGAGTGCCAACCACTCACAACTTTTATCACAGAGTGGGGAAGGTTTCTGTACCTTAGGATGCCTCAAGGCTACTTAGCATCTGGTGATGCATACACCCGTAGATATGATGAAGTCATAAAAGATATTCACAGGAAAATCAAATTGGTTGATTATACTTTGCTCTACGACACCGGCATCAAAGAGGCATTCTATCATACATTTGATTTTCTAATAAGATGTGCACAAAATGGGATTGTACTCAGCAAAGACAAATTCCGGTTTTTTAAGGACACTGTTCAGTTTGGTGGACTTCAAATAACTTCATCGAGAGTATCTCCTTCTGAATCTATGCTTAATGCTATTTTAAATTTCCCTGTTCCGAAAACCATCACCGATGCAAGGTCTTAGATTGGTCTGGTAAACCAACTTGCCTGGGAATATTCATTAAGTCCCATTATGCTAGCTTTTTGGGACCTTGTCAAAAAAAGCTCAAATTTCACCTGGAACCAGACCCTTGAGAAAGCATTTCAGGAATCAAAGCGGGTCATTGTTAAACAAGCGGGGCGTCTCAACATTTGACATCAACAGAGTTACCTGCTTAGCCCCTGACTGGAGTAAAGACGGCATGGGATTTTTACTTCTTCAGAAACACTGCACATATGCAATCGAACGAGCCCCAATCTGTTGCCCTGAAGGCTGGCACCTTGTGTTTGCTGGAAGCAGATTCTGTACTGATGCTGAGCAAAGATATGCACCCATAGATGGTGAAGCAGCAGCTATCAGCTGGGCACTTGAAAAGTGCCGCATGTTCATACTAAGTTGCCCAAACGTTATAGTCGTGACCGACCATGAGCCACTCAAAGGACTTTTTGGTGATCGAGATCTCAGCAAAATTCACAACCCTCGCCTATTCCGACTCAAAGAAAAAAGCTTGAGATATCGTTTCCCCATGCAACACTGCCCTGGAAAATGGCACAGGGCCTCTGATGCTATTTCCCACAATCCAGTCACTACAGTACAAAGCCTACTTAATACATTCTCCATAGAACCCTCCCCTATAGACATTGATGAATCAGACGAGACTTGTGCAACAATGAGATTGACAGCCCTCACATCAATATCTCAATTAGATGATAACCCTGCCACAACTTCCCCTGACCACATTCGTTTTGCTGGTCAAAAAGACACACAATACACCCTATAACGGAAAACCATAGACAATGGTTTTCCAAACAGTCGTCAAGCAACGCCGCCTACAATCCAGGAATACTGGGAAGTTCGTAACCGCCTCAGCAATGACGATGGCCTAATACTACTTGACAGGAGAGTAGTGATACCAACCTCCCAGCGCAAGAACATATTAAAGTGCCTACATTCGGTTCATCAAGGAGTAGTTGGCATGAAAGCGCGTGCCAATGACTCAGTTTACTGGCCTGGAATGAATGCCTCACTTCGCAATTACAGGTATAATTGCATTACATGTTCAAGGAATGCCCCAAGTCTACCACATGAACCAATCCATATGACACCTACACTTGAATGGCCATTTCAACAGATTGTAATGGATTTGTTCTATGTTAAATCCTTCACATATCTTGCTTGTGCATACAGGCTCACTGGATGGCTCATTCTGTACCGCATCAAGCCAGGGCAAGCAGTTGCCTCCAGGTTGATATCCATCTGCAGAGAAATATTCCAAACATATGGTGCACCTGAGGAACTTAGTACAGATGGTGGACCGCCATTCTCAGCTTACTCATTCCGACAATTCCTAAAAACCTGGGCTGTTAAACAAAGAATTTCATCAGTGGCCTATCCCAGTCTAACGGACGTGCAGAATTAGCAAAAAGACTCATAAAAGACTGCACAGAACACCAGGGTTCCTTGGACAATGACATGGCAGCACAAGCAATCTTGCAATATAGAAACACCCCTATGCAAGGCATTGGCTTATCACCAGCTCAACTCCTGCTTCATAGACGACTTCGAGATTTTATCCCATCGCACTCACAGTTATATAAACCACACCCTGAACAGAAATTATCCAAACGCAATGCAGACCTCATCGAGAGGTACAACCGTACTGCACATGCCCTATCCCCACTTTGTAAGGGTGACACGGTCTCCATTCAAAACCCAAATAGCCGTCGATGGGACATAGCTGGGCGAATAGTAGAGACGCTTCCCAACCGTCAATATAGAATTAGAGTTGCAGGTTCAGGTAGGATAACTCTGCGGAACCATAGGTTCATAAGGAAACTTGAAGCACCCATAATCAAGACCCCCATACCAAGCGCCATGCCTGTGTCACCTGAGCTGACAATTACAGATACATGTAGACCACATCAATCTGCCAAAGTGTCGGAAAATGGTGACATTACATTGCGAAATAACCTAGCGTCCAAGGGCCCTACTCAATCACAGCCATCATGAACCAGGATTCCTAGAGCGCTATCCCGACTACTCCCGTACAATCAGCCAGGCAATAGGGAACTAATTCCTCCCCAACGGCCAGTATGCTTCCGCAATGGGGAGAGGAGGGAGATGTAGAAGTCAAGTGACTTACCTGCCAACATGGCTGCCTTCTTCTGTTTCCTTGTAAAGCAAGCCAGCTAATTTTACCTCATTTTATAGGAGAGTACCTAATACACCAGTTAGGTTGGTCCATTTTGCTAGAATAGACCTGCCCAATACATTTGCATGAGTGGTCTTTATTCACCCATATATTTATCCATAAATGACTCAAGTCAGTTCATAGCTTTGGCTGAAAGTATTTTTTGCTGGATATTTTATATTAATAGGATCTACTTTGATTACTTTCCCTCGAATTTTTTTTTTACCTATAATATCTATCTATCTATCTATCTATCTATCTATCTATCTATATATATATATATATATATATATATATATATATATATATAAGAAGAAGTATAGTTTTAAGGTGTGCTATATTTATGCGATAAAATGCTCAATATCAGAGATAGAGCGTATGTAAATATAAATATAAAGTGAACATTGCTATATTTTTCCTCGGCTATTTATATATATGGGTCAGTGGTGCATTGTAGGTAATCTATTCTGGCGGTTATTTTTGCGGGAGTCGATTGTTTGTTTATTTATTTATTTATTTGGGTTAATTTATTTTACTTGTTTTTCATTTTCATTTTGTATTATTTATTCTCTTCCTTTTTTGACATATTATTAACGTAGTAAAAAAAATTGGGGAATGATTTGCTTAGGTCGCTTATTTAATAGTTTGTTTTGGTCTGGGAAGATAATTAAGACTATTTATTCGTCCAATGTTTAGATTGCTTACTGTAATCTATATTGTTATTTTGGCCGGGGTGGGGACAGTTTTTAATTTATTTATTTGGATTGATTATTTTTACTTGTTTTTGATTATTTCTGCTTATTTTATTAGTTCTAACGATTATTTTAGCGGGAGCGATTTGTTAATTTCTTCATTTATTTATTTATTTAGGTTAAATTTTATCAATTTCTTTTTATTTATTTACTTATTTTTATTTTGTATATTTTTATTTATTCTACTGGTTTTCAATTTTTGAGCAACGTAGTGATTATTTTATTGATACGTATATAGCAGTTATAGTTATTTTTACGTCCAATTTTTGGATTGCTTGTTGTAGCCTATCCTGATGGTTATTTCTGTGGTATTGGTTTGTTACTTTGTTTTTTATTATTATTTACTTATTTGAGTTGATTGTTTTTACTTGTTTTTTATGTATTTTATTTTTTTTTATTTATTCTATTTCAATTATTCTAACGGGAGTGGTTTGTTAATTTATTTTTTGTTAGTTTGGTTTAATTCATTTTATATTATTTTGTTTATTTGTATTTATTCATTTCAGTTTTTGATTTTTAACTAATGTTGTAAAAACTTGTGTTCATGTCTGCATTTTCAGGAAGAAAAATCTAGCATTCGCGGCCTGACTATTGCGTCCAGCATGAAATAGCCTGTCGCCTTTGAGTGTTGAATTCAATGTTCACTTCACACACACACACACACACACACACACACACACACACATATATATATATATATAGTCCTATTCAAACGGTTTTTTCCCAAGAACTGTTATCTTGTCAGATTTCCATGAGGGTACCTCTCAGAGTATTTCAAACTTGACCTTTACAAGTTATAGGTTCAATCCTTATCTGTCATCGTTACTCGCATAACATTCACTTGTTAAGACCTTCCCTATTCAGCATTAGCATTTTGACTGTAACACTCTTGCTTCCGTGGCTCCCGAGCCTTTTATTGGGTTTAATATATTATATATGATCAAGAAAGACATTTTTGCACCAGTTTCCCAATGAACGATAACCTGCCCTCCTTAAAAATCAGCGTTTAATTTTTTGGATTATTACATGAGATCGAACATATGACTGTGGATGATATTTGACAACTGTCTAAGCTATAAGGAAAATTCATATAACTATTTAACCCTGTCTAGCACAAGGCTTAGGTTGTGTGGTACCCAATGAGGATTAAATCTACAGCCTTAGAAATTTAGTCGATGAGACTAGTATAATATCACGTCATGTTACGTTTTTGAAAAAAATCATTGCTCATGTGAGAAATCGATATTTTCCCATCCATATTCCGTCTTCGCCCGCTCGTAGAATTTCTGCAATGTTATATTTTCTCCTTGACATCCAAATATATTCAATCCTTAGGTTGATGTAAATATTTCCAGTGTTTCTTATACTTTATAGAATCGTTGAGTCATCTAAACTCAAAACATTATTCAGTCATCTCCGTATTTTTTCCTATTTCTTTTTTGTGAACTTCCGTCAACTTTTCGGCAAATTATTTATCCCTTCACAACAAAAAAGAAAATTGTTCTTTTTTTTGTTCAATGAATTCTTCGAAGAATTTTTCGATTATCCCTGTTTGAAATGCAGAGCTGGCAAAAAAAAGTTCCATGAAGAAAATAAAACAACTGAAATGAGAATTTCTTTCTGAATTTCTAGGATGAGAAGTTATCATTATTTACATTATTTATAGTTTGACTAATGTTCTGATAACTGTTGCTATTATCACAGCACTTCAAACTTTACCCCCGGGCTTTTTTAGGTACGGGTCGATCTCTGTATCTCTCAAACTGAATAATCAGAGCATACGCTAGACAGCCTCATCAGTAGGTCTAGCGTAGATATAAATACCATATGGGAGCCTCATGAAAGAAAGAAAGAAAAACGACTAGGGGAATGCATCAAGACGGACAGAAAGGCTTCAAAATCGCAATAGTAAAGAAGAGAATCGGTAGCAAAGGAGGTCAAGCGTGACATCAAGATAGAATCTACGCCAACTTCAGCCACAGGTAGAAAAATATAATAGCAATTTGCAATTAAAGCGTTGTTTACTGAATCCCATGTACTACAGAATCTGACTCACTATAAACAAGGAGGAAAATATGAGGTATGAACTTGGCAAGATATCCCTAAACTGGGACAGTGATGAAAAGGTAACAAATAATTCTTGAATGTAAATTTCTTCCATATTTGCATTTTCTCTAAAGTTGTCACTTTCATTATTTATAGCCGGTCTAATAATTTTATTTTGTTATCCTTTTCTTATTTCTTTATTCTAGTAACGTAACGTCTTTTATTTGGTTTGGTTTCGTTTCGTTTGTTTTACGACATATCAACCTCAATGGGTTTATTTGATGCCGACAAGATTTTTTTTGCTACTAATATTTTTTATCTATCTATCTATCTATCTATTGGTTTTATTTGTTTTACGGCATATCAAACTCAATGGGTTATATAATGCCCACAAAATGTTTATTGCTGGTAATATTTTTATATATATATATATATATATATATATATATATATATATATATATATATATATATATATATATATATTTCAATAAAGGTGCAATTAATTTACAAATTCATGAATTATTCATACATAAATCAAATACAAAGGTTAATGATTAAATGGCGAGAAATCCATCTTCGCGAACAATTCAATAATATACAAAAACTCCGAATCTGTTTATGAATGAAAAGATCCTGTTTTATAAATTTCCGTTGCATTACATCTTTTTATTTTACAAGCTTTCGTCTGTTCTTACAGACATCTTCAGGTATGAAATAGATTGTGTTCTTGTTTTTACTCTCAGTAATAAGTGGACAAAACGAAAACAAGGTTGTAATCCGAAAAATGCTATGAGAAATGTGTGTTATTGTTTTGGAACATGCAGTTGCAACGCTGAGTTTGAATTTAAATTTTAAGGTTAAAGTTCTGCGTTTATGTACAAATGTAGTGATAAGAGATTTTTTTCTTTCTGGTAATATATTGTTTTTTTAAAAATGTATCGCTGGTAATATTTTTCCTTCAAAAATTTATTGCTGGTAATAATTTTTTTACAAAGTATTTCTGGTATTAAAATATACTTTTACACTTTCATCGTGTTGTTACCCCAGTATCAGGGTTAATTATTTAGCCATAGCTGGAACCCTAACAGGTGCTACCACCCCGTGTCAGAGTGGACCAGGGAACACCAGCAATTAAGAGCTGGTTCCACGCTACTCAAAACCTCCTGATCTGAGGTCTTACTGCTGGATGTAGTTTATCGTCATACCCAGGACGAAATATTTTTTATGGACGGGTACGTATTTTCATATTTGTAGGAAAAGTATTTCCAATTGTAACGTTATATTGTATTGTCTACTTTTTGAGTTCCGTTTTGAACTTCTTCCTTTATTAATCTCTCAAATATTTATTTTAACAACACAATAAATTAAAAAAAATATCATATATTTAATGATAATTTCGTACATTTATTAATTTTATTCCTTTCTTATTTATTGGCTCCGTTTTCTTATTCACATTAAAGTAATAATAAGTCAAACTGCTAAATTTGATAACGAACTGTCCACTCCGACATCCAGCGTAAAATATATATGGTTGTTACTTGTTATGTCCGAGGGCTTACTTGTATCAGTGATCCCAAGTGAGAATCTCTCTGGGGGTCCAACTTTTGTAGGGCCACCCATGGTGCTACGGTCGAAGATTTAGCACCAGACTGAACGCGACCCAAACCTGAAGAGCCCAACGGTGGAATAGGCAAAGATCTAATCGATCTCAACGGCCAAATCGGCGGAAGAGGGCAGCGACACTCGGTCTGGTGTAACCAAGGGGGGACCTTGATAGACCAAGCCAGAAACAGTCCGATGTAACTAGGTTTGCCAGATATCGCCTGTCTCAAAACCCTTTGAGCCGCGAGGGTGGAACTTCTGCTTCTACGTTGCGCAGAGTTGTCCTGCAAAATCAAATTCATGGGAATTGCCTCATCAAACTCTCTTTAATTCACAGCCTTCTAAGCCTCCGCTATTTTGGGGAGAGAAATGGAATAGAGATGCTGGCGATTCCGACGACTGGATGCAAGCGGGTGCCGATAAGAACAATACCCTCATCTGTGTTTTTTTATTAACACAACGTTTCGACCGTTGAGTCAGGTGTCCCTCGACCTGGATAGCTATTTGGGAATTTAGAAATTAATCATTTTATTTAATCGACGTGCAAATGGTGTGTCGGCTTGACGTGGTAGGAGGGCTTGTGTGCATCAGCGACCCCCAAAGCTCTATGGGCGGGGGCTTCGGCCCTCAGTTCAACGAAGCTCAATAGGCCTAAGACGTTGTACAGTAGGCTAACTACTCACTTAAAAATAGTTTGTTACGGAAACCTCAACGATATCTTAAAACAACGAAGAGTCCTCCAAAGTGGAACGTGTAACGCGTGCTGATGAAAATCCCCCGGGAAAACAGCTGGCACGAGATAAGCTGATAGGAAGAGGATCGTCCGGAACTGCGTCCGTTAGAGAGGTGTTGCTGCTAGCCTACTGCACAACCCCCAACCTGGAGGATCAGGGTGTGTCTTTCGTCTGACTCCTACCCCACAGACCTCTTGAGCTTCGTTGTACTTTCTAAGGGCCGAAGCCCCCGCAAACATAGCTCTGAGAGTCGTTGAAGCACGCAAGCCGTCCTAACATGTCAAGTCGACACACCATCAGTGTGCATATACAAGAAAACAATGTGAAACGATGGACACTGATCATTTAAGCCTTACATGCCACATCCCAAAACGAATTAAAAACCATTCAAAAACATGAAAGAAGAAAACACAAAACTTTTTTTTTAATTGGTATCAACACAAGACAAGGTAGTAAAGCCACTAAGACGCAAGTGGGGTTACAGGGGGTGAAAGAATTAGGAACAGAGACAATAATAATGAGCGTAGTGAGAAAAGTGTAATCAAGAAGACAGTAGATAGCGATTGATATTGCATTTACATTTTGGCATATTGAAAGCATGGAATCGGAAAGCAGTTCCACAAGCGAGAAATGAGAGAAAAGAAACTGAATTTACGGATACATCTAGCCAGTTCAACTGTAAATTGATGAGATCCCCACGCCAGTCTAGTATTGCGCTTAAATACATGAAATCTAGGTACCATAGCGAAGAGCTCACCCGAACAATCAAAATTATTTATAAAAAATTCACAGAGAGGCAACTTTACGGCGGTGGGTAAATGTCTGAAGCCGAGCTTCCAGATCAGGACCAATAATATTGCTGATTCTTCTTTTAATTTTATCAAGAAGGGGCACCGGAGATAATATTTTCAGCAATATTCTAAGCATAGACGAATGGTAGACTTATAGATATATAAGAGAGATTCCAAACGGAAAAAAGTCAACCGATATTCTTAGCAGTTGAACTAGCATTGGATTCAGTATAGACTTTCCACTTCATTTAATATGAAGTCATGGATATCCCCAGGTAATAAAGAAAAAAAAATCTGGACAAACCATGATCACCTGCATCTTGCAGGCGCATGATCTTAAAAAGATAAAAAAAAACACCTTCATTTAGGTTGTCCCAAAGTTAAAAACTGATTGCTTTATAGATCCCGTTGTTTCTAAATTATTATCTTCGCAAGTACTGACCAGATTCAAGGCTTCATAACTTCAGTGATGAGATAATAAATTTCCCGGGCTGATAACGGGAAAGGAAGGCTTGGAAAATATGACTGGTTATATCGAAAGTGAAAGAGACAAGTGAAGGCAAAGGGCCAATTACCTGGCGAGCTTGTGTGAACGGGTGGCAGAACGAGAGTGAGATGAATATTTACAAAAATCAAACTTTACTAAAAGATAGAAGAAAGGAAGTTGTGGAGAGACGTGGCACATAGTACTAGAACCTCGCACAATAATTTTTTCAACATTAATTTAAGCTGACTCGACTTTATTGCAATAAGAAGTGTATTTGACTGTAATAACATTACAACAATTACTCCTCCGACCTTGCTTTAATATCCGGGAGACATATTTCTCCAATTGAACAATAATCTTCCATAGAATCGTTTTATTAAATTGGCAAATTACAGATGAACAATGGTATATCGACTCTTTGGTATCCTCCCCCTCCACCCGACGATAAACATCTGCTTCAAATCGAAATCTTGTCTTCTTTATTCTCAAAAGCAAAGCAAAGCGGCCATTAATTGAAAGGATAAAAAGATGGAAGGTTTTGATAATTGTTTACCCATTTGCTTCTGGGCGGAAAATTACTCAGTGTTTAGTGAAAGTTATCTATGGATGGCCAAAGGGAGTCAGAATAATGACTGTTTTTTTTTCCCTCATGAAATTTAAAATGATTTTGCTTTTAAAATTATATCTAAGAAGAAAAGAAAAGAGAAAAAAATACACGTATAATACTTCGTACATTTTTAGCAAGAAGTGAGTGATTCTTTTATAAGGAAATATAAAATAATCCGGATAAGAAATTTGGGTGGAACAATGTAAAAAATAATCTCTCGTTTGCAATACGCATTTTATTTGAAAACAATGGCTTGCAAACGTTTCAAAATAAAGGTGTCATGCTAGATATATATATATATATATATATATATATATATATATATATATATATATATAGATAGATAGATAGATAGATAGATACTACATACATACATACATACATATTCATGAATAGATATGAATAGACTGTGATAGATAGATAGATAGATAGATAGATAGATAGATAGATAGATAGATAGATACATACATACATACATACATACATACATACATATACATGAATAGATATGAATAGACTGAGATAGATAGATAGATAGATAGATAGATAGATAGATAGATAGATAGATAGATAGATAGATTGATTGATTGATTGATTGATTGTGTTGTAACCCCAAATATTAAGAACAACAAAATATAACAAAACAGTTAAATATATTTTAAAGGACAATATTCGTTTTTATTCTCACCGACCAGGATACTGCAGGATTGAATTGGATAAACAATTCACTGTCTACAGGTGGTGTATTGTCCAACTGCCATGTTATTGTCTGATAGTACTTTTTTTCCGTGAAGAGTCAATGAATCGTTCGGGAAGAGTTGTCTCCCCTAACACCTCAACTTTTTAGCCTTTTGTTCGTATGATTTGTTTCGGGAATTTATTTGTTTTTTTTTCTCCGAAGTCCATACGATTTCTTAAGTACAAGTTTAGGTGGAGTCCTAGGATTATCCTTTGGTATATCTTGGGAATATTATGGAGGCAGTTCGAAGAATATCTAGCAGTAAGGTGAAGTTTGATTTGGTCTCTGGAAAGTGAGAGGATCGTAATTGGTTTGCATGTCGAACCCAAACTGCAGATTTTATATATCTACATCATATGCAACATTTGCAGAACGACGTAGAATTTGTCCTTAAATCCATTTTTCTTTGCCATTGCGGAAGTCTTTAACAAGAAACGGATTTTCCTGGTGCTTATATGCGTTTCATTGCTTCATGATGTTTGGTTAAATTGTTTCTCTATCCCCATATTCCTTTTGCGGGAAATGTTTTGCAATAGGATGGATGGCATCAATATGCAAACGAACTTTACGATTCATCAATGCTGGTGAATTACCATTAAGTGTGTTTGGATTTAGTGTAGTTACGTAACTAATGAGGAATATTTCTAATATTTCTTGTGCGGTTCCCTTCCCATTTTTTGTTTTGTTGTTTTCTTCCTGAGCGCCCTCTTAAAATTGCCTAAAAACACTTCAAATGTCCATTTTATTGTGGATGAAAAGGTGGTGTGCTTATATGTTGGATGCCATTAAGTGCACGAAAATTTGAAAATGCAATCCCATTATCAGAAACTAATATCTTCAGGATTCCAAATCGACTGAAAATCTGTTTCAACTTTCATCTGCAGTGATGCGACTCGTTTGAAAAATTTCTGGCCATTTGCTGTAAGCATGAACAAGTATAAAATAACACTGTCCATTGATAAGTCCAATGAAATCAATGTGATAGATATAAATGAATGAACAGACCATGATAGATAGATAGATAGATAGATAGATAGATAGATAGATAGATAGTAAAAAAAAGTTTAGTTTGATTTATTTTGTTTAACGGCATATCAACCTCCATGGGTTATTTAAAATCGACAACATTTTTAGGATAGATTCGTATGAATAGAATATGTATTCTTTGGTTTAGATTGGTTTGGTTTATTTTGTTTTACGGCATATCAACCTCAATGTGTTATTTAAGGTTGATAAAAAATTTTTATTGTTGGTAATATTTTGTTTTGTCGAACATCTGTTTCTGGCAATATATTTCTTTCAAAATTTTATTGCTGGTAATATTTTAAAAAAATGTATTGCTGGTAATAGTTAACTATTTGCCCATAGTTGGGACCATAACAGGTGCTACCACCCCAGGTCAGGGTGGACCTGGGAACACCAACAATTAGGAGATGGTTTCACGCTGCTCAAAACCTCGTCATGAGAGGCCTTGCTGCTGGACGTAGTTTAATGTCTTACCCAGGACGCGGATGTAGTTTAAAGTCTTACCCAGGACGCGAAATAGAGAAAGTGGAAGATGGGGAGTTCCACATACTATCTAATGAAAACAGGTTAAATGATAGCTATATAGGGATTAATTAGAAAGAGGTGGGTGAAGAATAAAGAATGGGATATTGAGCAAGCAGCGTGAGAAACGGAACAAATAAATAAGCAAAGACAGAATAAAGGTGAAAGGTCAAGGTGGAAATCAAGCATCGAAAGCAATCAACATAAAAATGACAAAGAAAAAAAACATTATTTACATTGTTCGGACTATTGTCCTCATCTTTGTCGCCATATTTATTACAACGTTTCGGCCGTTGTACGCTCCGGGCTTCTTCAGGTGGTTGGCATGTCGAACTTAACCCTTTATTTCGCTCACTAGGGTGGACTGTTCTAGACCCACATGCCTTGTTTAAAAGGGTTAAGTTCGACATTCTAACCACCTGAAGAAGGCTGGAGCGTACAACGGCCGAAACGTCGTAATAAATATGGCGACAAAGATGAGACCAATAGTCCGAATAATGTAAATAATATACATAATACTTCATCTCAGAACTACAGACAGATACTGAAAGGCCGAAATATTTTAATAAATATGGCAACAAAGATGAGGACAATAGTCCGAATAATGTAAATAGTGTACATAATACTTCATCTCAGAAATATACACAGATACTGAAAGGCCGAAACGTTTTAATAAATATGGCGACAAAGATGAGGACAATAGTCCGAATAATGTAAATAGTGTACATAATACGTCATCTCAGAAATATACACAGATACTGAAAGGCCGAAACGTTGTAATAAATATGGCGACAAAGATAAGGACAATAGTCCGAATAATGTAAATAGTGTATATAATACCTCATTTCAGAAATATACACAGATACTGAAAGGCCGAAACGTTGTAATAAATATGGCGACAAAGATGAGGACAATAGTCCGAATAATGTAAATAGTGTACATAATACCTCATGTCAGAAATATAGACAGATACTAAAGAAAAAAAAATTGGAATTCACAAGCTTATATAAAATCGATATCTTCAGGTGTTTTTGTCTGCATTAGCTTTCCTCTTTCTGAAATCGAGGAAAACTTCTTGAAGGCTTCACACATTGACTCTCTCTTTTAAAATCCGTCGCTCAGAAAATCCATCATTACTCTTGTGTGGACACTGAAAAGGAATTTCCATTGAGCAGTGAATTCTCTCATTCGATGCGTTCATATGTTTTCATTGTTGAGCTGGGCCAAAAGCCAAAACCTAGTTCCTAAATATGATCTTCACTTGACAGTAGATTACTCTTCCTGTATTTAACTATATCCACTTAAAATATAAAGGATCCTTTACTAGAGATCTATCTATTGATTAAACTCAATCTGTTTCTTTCTATCTCATTCTGTTTTCTATCTATCTATCTATCTATCTATCTCATTCGGTTTTATCTATCTCAGTTTTTTCATAACTATTTCAATCTGTTCATATCTATCTACCTATCTCATTCTGTTTATATCTGTCTATCTATCTACCTATCACTCTATCTATCTCAGTCTGTTCATATCAATATATCTATCTCTCTCAGTCTGTTCATATCTATCTATCTACTTATCTATCTCTCACGGTTTTTTCCTTATCTATCTATCTATCTATCTATCTCATTCTGTTTTTATCTATCTATATATCTATATCTATATATATATATATATATATATATATATATATATATATATATATATATATATATATATCTATATCATTCTGTTTTTATCTATCTATCTATCTATCTATATATCTATCTATCTCATTCGGTTTTATCAATCTCAGTTTGTTCATAACTATTTCAATCTGTTCATGTCTATCTATCTACCTATCTCATTGTGTTTGTATCTATCTATCTATCTATCTATCTATTTATCTCAGTCTGTTTCTATCTATCTATCTATCTATCTATCTCTCACAGTCTCTTCCTTAACTATTTATCTATCTCATTCTGTTTCTATCTATCTATCTATCTATCTATCTATCACGGTCACTTTCTTATCTATTTATCTATCTATCTCATTTGTAGCACATAGCAAAATAAACACAAAAACTGTATGATTCTAAATCTAATCTTCAGTATATTCAGCTTTCATGTCGGTCGTTATATGAGGGACAGTAAAAAAAGTAATTCATTAATTACAATAGATTTAATAATGGAAGTAGACAAAGTATACAAAAATGAACAGAAGAATCTCAGTATTCCAAATCAAGTCATCAACGTGAGCTCTTTCCTTGTCGATCGTAGTACAAGGGTCGGTCAGAAAGTAATGCTATACCCTTTTAATTATTCTCAAAAGTAAATACGTCTTATGGAATACCGAAAGCGCTTACAATATGGACACTATTTTGTATAGCCACGATCCTGAAGAGGAGAATGCTTACCGTGTTTTAAGGCATATAAAATGGACCTTTTCCAAAATAATTGCTAAAAAAAATCACTCTATGTCTTACAGTAAAGGATGAAGCCTCGGTCTGGGATATTTTTCTCAGCAAGGTTCATTAACACTTCAGACCTTCAGATCTACGTAGTCGGACACTATATAAATATTATTTTCTCAAACCAGATTAATATTTCCTTTGAATTCGTTTGTATACTTATTTCTTTCCGGGTTCCAACTTGAGTGCTAAAGAAATGGTATCATAATATTTTCTATTTAACATTTTTGTAAAAAATAAATAAAAAATAAAACAATCTGAAAGGAGACACATTTTACAGAGATAAAGCCTTTTGTAGGTGTGAGCTGGACTTGTGAAATCAATTTTTGTCGTTCTGTATGGCATTGGCTACCAGGGATTTCTTTAAAAAGACTATTGAAACGTTTTGCAATAAATCTGAGGATTCCAACCACAACTGGAATTATTTATGTTCTCATGTGCCACATTTTTGGGATTTCGATTTCAAGGTCCTTGTATTTTGATAGTTTTTTTTAACGTCTTCAAAGATACACTACAAGTGACTGCCATGTCAAAGAAAAATCACTTTTTTTTTTGGCGATCTCTGATCATAATGTCTGGGCGATTAACTTTGACTTGTCTGTCTGAGTTTATTTTAGAATTCAGTAAAATACTTACAGGTAACCGAGTATTGGTGATGTCTATAGCAAAATCTTGCAGTTTTCTTTCCGTAAAAGTTGCACATTTTCCAGTGCTTTGTGGAACCGGCCCGGAAGAGAAATTACTACAAGCCTTTATCTTCCCCACATATCCGCATAAACAGTGCCCCTTAGTATGTAACCCTCTACTCAGAGTGGCTCTTAGGCCATTAAAAGGTGAACACCATTGTAAAAAAAAATACATATATATATATATATATTTTTTTTTATATTTTATTTCGAACCAATAGTTCTTGGTTTACTGAGATATAAGCTCCTATTTTTGGTCAAGGGAATTTGTTGACGCTTTTCTTTTACTCCTGTTCACAAGGCCCTAGAGCCACTTAAGGTAGAATTAGCTTTTTGTAAAGACTTACATAAAAAGAGTCAAAAGTGCATATTATTTAGATCTGTTTGATAGATATCAGTTGGTCGTAGACATGAATGGGTTAAGATTAAAATGTTCGAGGAAGCGAGCTCTCGAGACTCAGTTACTCAAGGCAGCAGTTCTGGTAGAGATGATGTCTCATTTGAAATTCACCCTTGATATAAAAGAATCATTTACAAACCCGAACATTCTAATCCCCTTCTAAAATATTAATCGATGTTGTCTATGGAGACAGACGAAGTTCACGATGCTTATTAATAAAAGAAGTTGTATGAGGAGCTTCATATATTAGGTTGGTGCAAAAATAATGACGTAATAATGTCGTTTTTTGACGTATTTTTTAACATCCAAAACGACATTATTACGTCATTATTTTTGCACCAACCTAATATATTAGTTTATAATGTGCCAAATACACTGATACAAATCGGCTGTCATAGAGAAAAGACAAAAATTAATCTTGAGATATAAATTGAAGAAAAAAAATGTAAAATACTTGATTTATTTGTCGATTTTTTATTCGTTCCCGCTTTTTTTTATTTAAATTCTTTCTTTTCTAATTCCTTATTTTGCCCCTCGGTAATTATCTCATTGCAACGTTCAGTTCAAGAGGCGCCGATGTTTCAGTATGGCGTTAAGTGTTGATACACTCGTTTTGAAGAACATGTGCAAACAGCAACCAAACAAAATTCTACTCATCTCTTGCAAACCCAAGTGGCAGCACTTCGTTTTTCATTTTATTTGTCTCATTTCATCTTTTGTATTAAACGTGTTTTATTATCGATTAACCTACAGAAGAAAAAAA
>OZ010604.1:76543846-76546346 GCA_963932145.1 Acanthosepion lycidas | reverse complement strand
ATTGTTTTCTTTAGTATTGATTAAATCTGTTATTGTTTTGAATGTAGTAGTAACAAATTTTATGTTGAGTTTAGACAGATTTTTTTTTATTGTAGATGTCATAGAATTAGTCGACAGGATAATATATTTTTTGGATTCATTGAGGTTTCTCTTATGTATTTTTTGACACTTAGTACATATAGTAAATTCCTCCTTCAAGTTTGAGATTACTACTTCGTTTAGTATTGTCTAAATCTTTTATTGTTTACAATGCAGTCCTGGTTATGCGTTGAATTAAACCTTTGGTAGATTCATTCATTCTGTTTATGATTTTTTGTTATTGTGTCTACTAGATATCCTTTACAAATCCAGGTGGAAAATTTTATATACATAAATTCCCAAGAGGATAGAATCCAGGTAGAACTCAATGTCCAGGACAGAGTAAGAATATAATAAAAAAGGCTTAAACACTAATATTCCATGGTTATAATTTATTACATTGGAATCGTAATCACGATCCAATTCATCAGAACTACAAATTCAAAATCTTTTTGAATTTGTAGGTCTAATTACGATTCCAATATAATAGATTATAACCATGGAATATTAGTGTTTCAGCCTTTTATATTATATAAATATATATATATATATATAATGTTGCTTTTTAAATTTTAAATGTCTATATTGATCTGTCTATCTACACACACACATGCACACACATGGATATACACGCACACACACATATATAACGGGTGTAACAGCAACTTTGTCCAAATGGTGTAACAACAAATCTTCAATTGTTAGATTAAGCACTGAATCTAAAAATAAGTTCAATTTTTAGATTAAGCCCTGTTGCTTGGAAATGATTAAAGATATCTTACTGGAATTTTTCGACGTTTTTATAAAACAACTGAACTCCACTATATGTATGTATAATTACTCTCCAAGCTAAACAGAAGAATCGTAATGAAATCGATCATAAACCAAAATGACGTGTTCATCATTAATTAATCATAGCTAAGGACCGGAAACCCATGAAGGATTGAAATAAAGTTCAAAGATATATTCATTATTCCAGGATCATTTTCTGACTTCTTCAAGATGATCCTCGCCCTCTCTAATCTTCTAACTTTCTGTCCTGGTGTAACAAGGTGCCTCACACGTTTCATGTACGATTTCATTTGCAAGTCTTTTTTCCCTGCTCTCACGCAGCAAACATCTTACGGATTGAGTTGGATTTTTCTAATTGATCTGTACAACTCTAAATTGAAATGATGATCCTGCTGTAGCTTCCTGATCCCGTTTTCCGCTCTTCTGTTCCCTCTTTTTTAAACTTATTCACCGTTCTCTCCATGGTTCTTGAATGGACTTTGAGGATGGAAGACAGAGAATGAATGTTGGTACCATTACTGAAGGGTTTCATGTGATTTTTCCTCTAACCATTGCTCAGTTGGGAAGCCATAGTGGGACTGACACAAACGATTTTAACCCGTTCTTTTTTTCGTTCTTTTCTTCTTTTTTTGAGTAACTGAAAGGTTTTTTCATTGATTCTTACGAAAAATGAATTCAAGATGGCTAAATATGTTTCCTGGCAACCTGGAAAAAAGAAACTTAAATAGTTTAGTTTTTTTTTTGTTGATTGTTTTTTAGCTATTACACATTTTGTAGGACGGATAATTATGCTGTTTGGACAATTTTCTCTTACAACCGATATATATATATATATATCTGTAAATATCTCACAGCTTTCTCTAGATTTCTCTGCTACAATCTATCATGCAAACTGTTTAAAAAATATATATTTGTTTCGACATATTTACATACGCAACCATGTATGTTCTATTTATGTTTCCCGCTTAAGGAATACAGACACTTTGGTCTGATGATTGCTTGAAGCGTGAAACTACCAGTCACTATGAAGTGTTGTCCCCGATCTATCTGTACACACAAGCACACCCACACACGGATATATATATATATATATATATGTGTGTGTGTGTTTGTGTGTGTGTGCGTGAGAGAGAGAGTGTATATATATATATAGTTTATTTATATTTGTCAATCTTGCTTCAGCTGTCTCTAGATTTGTCTGTCACAATCAATCTATCTATCCATGCAAACCTTTCAGAGAATCTATGCCTCTACATATTTACATAAGCATCTCTGTTTGCGCACTTGTATTAAAAGATAAATGAATCGAAAAATATCTCTTTTCTCGGGATTTTTTTTTTTTTTTTTTTTTTTGACGCCTTAAATGGATTCTGTTAAAACGTTTACTCATATATTTTGTGCGCAGTTCACATTCTTGATCTATATTTTGTTTATTATATAAATGTATTCGTTGTAAACATGAGAGCATCCGTATACGGACCTTTTATCAATGACTAATACCACATACATACAACCGTACACACACACACACACACACACACACACACACACACACACACACACACACACACACATACATATATATATATATATATATATGTATGAGTTGGGTGTATATCGCCATTATTTT
>OZ010604.1:76503846-76541346 GCA_963932145.1 Acanthosepion lycidas | reverse complement strand
CGAAAGTGTCTCGTCAGTATTCTCATGATGTAGTGGTCGCTTCTTCTTGCTTGATATATTGTCTAAACTTGGAATTGTTTTCGCCGTTTCTTTCTCCTGTTGTTCTACAATTTTATTGAAAGCATGATTCCCAAGCCCACTATTTGGTGAGGGCGGAGGGTTGGCCGTTGATTCCCCCCCCCTCCGCCAGGTCGATGCTTGGACTTAAGGTAAGCCATTGAGTCAATTACTTCGTCCACCGCAAGGAAAGTTGGCTCCCTGTGCCGCGCCAGGAAATTTTTCTCCCCGGAATCGATCCTTCAGATCTACAAATCAACAATTCGCCCGTGCATGGAGTATTACTGCCATATATGGTCTGGTGCCCCTTCCGTTTGCCTCGAGGTTCTTGATAGGATCCAGAGGCGGATATGCAATATAATTGGCCCTGCTCTGGCATCTCGTCTACAGTCACTTTCTCACAGACGCGCTGTCGCCTCTCTCTGTCTGTTCTACAAATACTTTCATGGCAATTGCTCCGAGGAGCTGCATTCGCTGGTTCCCAGACTTCATGAGTTCAAGCGCCCTACGAGGCTGGCATCCCGCTCTCACCCTTTCACTGTCGAAACTTCTAAATGTAGCCGTCTCTTCTACTCTTATAGCTTCATGTCTCGCACCTCTCGCCTGTGGAACTCCCCTATTCCAGTTTCCCTGAGAGCTATAATCTCTAGCTATTCAAGTGTAATGTCAATCGACATCTCCAGTTGCCTTGATCTATCCACTCCCCTTCTCCTCATCCTTTCTTCTATCACTCCTATCTGATCTCGCTCTATATTTTCTGTAACCCCTTGCGTCCTAGTGGCTTCCCGCCTTGCTTGGGGTGAAATGCCTTATATATATATATATATATATATATATATATATATATATATATATATATATATATATATATAGGTATTTTGGGATAATTAAATAAAACCAATAAGAAAATAGTAATAAAAATGAATTCATTTTTCCATGATGCAATTTAAAATAGTTCGTGGTTACATTCATGATTTTATGACCCAACTTCCAGAAACTACATAATCTTTCTCTGTCCACTTTTTAACGACATCTTTCTGACGTGTTTTATTAGATCTACTCGTGAAGGAGTTATTTGGTCATCCTATCTCAGCACAAGGCTGGTTAGAGCTCTACTAGTTGTACGCGTTCTTCTTCTTACTTCCCATAAATTATTTCTCGGCCCAAAAGGAAAACGGACATGCTCAAGAGACCTTTTAAAGTTGTTTAAATATAGTCAACATAAAAGGAATATATGCCCGTAGCAGAAATTGAAGTTTTGGTAGGCTTCTTCTACCTTTATTGTTTCTATATTGAATATGTACCATCACCTAAAATACACACAAACCTACTGTAACTTCCACAAGGCGAATGGTTAAAACGTTTGTTTCTAACCATGAGACACGGGCTCGAATCAAACCAGATGACTTCTTAATATCATCAGGTGGTCATCTCAGGCAATTTCCCCACGCTGTAACACGATTTGGACAATTTTGCTGTGACTCCCGATATATGTGTGCGTGCGCGTGTGTGAGAGAGAAAGAATACGATACATTACTCTCTAAATATCAGAACAATTTTGGATAATCGAATGACAACTTGGAAAGAATCTATGTAACGTGTTTCGTTCTCTGAAAGGACTTCATCAGATTAAATTAATATACTTATTGATGGAATTACTTATATGTGGGGACGGGGAGAGAAAGACATCAATGTCGATTACAATTATGCACCGAGGGAAAACTTTGTAGATGTAGAAACTTTAAATTTTAAAATTGAAAGTTTTTTTTAATTTTCTCGATGTCTCATCTATTGCTTTTCTGTCTCTCTTAGAAATTCTCACTTTTTGAATTTATCGATTCTATAACATGTGATTATTCGGGACCTTTTCTTTCTGTCGCTTTTTTTTCGTTCTATCACTCTCTTCAGCTTTCCCATCTCTCTCTCTCTCTCGCACTCAGTCACAGACACGGACGCACGCACACACACACACACGCACACACACACTGTTTATCTCAGTCACTTTCTTATCTATCTATCTTTCTATCTATCTCAGTCACTTTCCTATCTATCTATCTATCTATCTATCTATCTATCTCAGTCCTTATCTAACTATCTCTTCATTATCTATCTATCTATCTATCTCGTCTGTTATTATGTATCTATGCATCTATCTATCTCGTCGTCTGGCATACCTCTCTATCTATCTATCTATCTCCGGAAAAAGAAGGTTTCTTACCTTCCGCAAGGTTATTCGTGTGTAAGTGAATGCAATGACCCCGACTTGTACTCGAACTTATTTCTTGGATGTCTCATTCCAAATACAAAGCCAGAAGGAAGTTCATTATTTGGTAGTCTCCGATTTCTAGTCATTCCCTAATGTCTAAGCCATTTTTATCGCTTCAGCTGGTTCAGCAGACTTAAGGAATCTATTGACGTTATTGCTTAATACTGCTAAGGCACACAATATTGTTAAATACGAAACGTATCTGGCTGCCATACAGGCACTTTGTTGGCCATTCAAGTCACCAATCTGTTTTCATTACAGATCGATCATCAGTAAACCCCCTACACCCTCGAGGTGATGAACAGAGCATTGACCCGATATATTTGGCAAGACAGACGCCCAGTTGGCCAGCAAGTTGGGCGGTAGACAGTTGTGAAGGGCGGGAAATTATTTTATTGGTCCTCACTTGTCTATTTGGATGTTTGTCTGTGAATTTCATTCTTATACGCCCTCTTTTCATCGTCATTTCTTTTCTGGTTGCTTTGAAATCAATCCTCGCGTGTTTTAGTTTATCATTCCATATTCTTCTCTCCCAGCGTTCTCCTTCTCTTCATCTCTCTCTCTCTCTCTCTTTATCTTCTTTCTTTCTTTCTCTCTCTCTCTCTCTCTCTCTCTTTGGTTCATACTCTCTCTGTCGCTTCTTTATTGATTCCCTGTTTCTTTTTCACTCTAGGTTTATCTCGTTTTTTATTCCTCCCACCCTCTCTCTATATATCTGTCTGACTCTTTCTTTCTCTCTCTCTTTTCTTTCTCTCTCCTTCCCCCTTTTAGGTTCATACTCTTTCCGCCGCTCTTCTTTATTCATGCTCTCTTTCTTTTTCACTCTAGATTTATCTCGTTTTCTTTTTCTTTCACCCTCCCTCTCTTTTTGGTTCATACTCTCTCCGCCCTCTTTATTATTCATCTTCTCATTCTTTTTTCACTCTAGGTTTATTTCGTTTTCTATTTCTCCCACCCTCTCTATATCACTACTACTCTTTTCTCTCTCTCTCTCTCTTTCTCTCCCTCTCTCTTTGGTCCCTACTCTCTCCGTACCTCTACTTCATTCATCTTCTCTTTCTTTTTCACTCTAGGTCTATCTCGTTTTCTATTTCTCCCACCCTATCTCTATCTCTATTTCTCTTTTCTCTCTCTCTTTTTCTCTCTCTCTCTCTCTCTTTGGGCCCTACTCTCTCCCCACCTCTTCTTCATTCACCCTCTCTTTCTTTTTCACTTTAGGTCTATCTTGTTTTCTATTTCTCCTACCCTCTCTCTATCACTACTTCACTTCTCTCTCTCTCTCTCTTTTTCTCACTCTCTCTCTCTCTTTCTCTTTCTCTCTTTGGTCCCTACTCTTTCTCCGCACCTCTTCTTCATTCATCCTCTCTTTCTTTTTCACTCTAGGTTTATCTCGTTTTCTATTTCTCCCACCCTCTCTCTATCACTACTACTCTTCTCTCTCTCTCTCTCTCTCTGGTCCCTACTCTCTCCGCACCTCTTCTTCATCCATCCTCTCTTTCTTTTTCACTCTAGGTCTATCTCGTTTTCTATTTCTCCAACCCTCTTTCTATCACTACTACTCTTCTCTCTCTCTCTTTCTCTCTGGTCCCTACTCTCTCCAGTTCTCTTCTTTCTTCATCCTCTCTTCTTTTTCACTTTAAATTTATATCGTTTTCTATTTCTCAAAAAAAAAAAAAACAGAAAGAAAGTAGAAATGACAGACGACCTAATGTAATCTTACGCGGCATGCGCACATTTTAACACACCCATTTCTCTTTCAACTTTCTTCTCCTTACAAATAGAAGAATGCTGAATACTCGTCTCAAACTTTATTTCCTTTTCTTCGCCTTTTTCCTTTTCTTTCTTTTCCCTCTTTCGCTTTTATTAATCACTTAGCTTTCTTTCTTTCTTTCTCTATATATTAATCCTTTTTACCTTTTATGGAAAATTTTCCAAAGTCGGAAGCGGGAGATATGCTTCGTTAAATGTATTTCGGAATAAAATAATTTAATAACATCGTGATTTCCCACCTGAAGAAACGTTGAAACAAGATGTACAGTTTTGTAGTGGGTATGTGCATGTTCTAATGTAACAGTGCATAATAAATAAATATTTATTGCTCTACTTTTGTACTGAGCACTGTTTTAAATTAAATGCAAATGCAGCAGAAACACTGTTATCTGTTTTATCTCAATTTCATGTTTCACACAGTCGAATGATGCTTACTGCTTGATGGTGCTTTATTGCTGCATGGCAGCTGGAACAATACCCTAATCTCCTATATATATATATGTATGTATATATATTAATGCATGTCTCTTTAAATAATATAGACAAGTTTTGTCTATTTAGTTTAAGCAAATTACTTTCATATCGTTTGATAAGCTTAATAACATGAAAGACGAAAGAAACTCACCATATTGATACATGTTTTTTTAATCCTGGCTTTCGGCTTACATAAGCCATCATCAGAGATGACAATTGAAATTCAATATATTAAACAATAGCAACCATGATAGTCTGTTTAGTATGCATCCAAGCAACAACAAAAACAAGTATGCGAGACGCTGGAAGCGAAAATCGTCCTGCGGCCCATGACATCACACATGACCACGCGAGAGTGAAAACGAGAAGTATTAAGTATGGGATGCCGTTGGTATAAATCAATGGCTTCCGTTATCAATTATAGGCATTTAAGTATATTTGTGGAGTTTTCATAGTTTATTTTGGTGTATATATAGTGTATATATATATATATGAGTGTGTGTGTGTGTTGAATATTACTCTTCCTGTATTTAACAATATCCATTTCAAATATAAATGATCCTTTACTAGAGATCTATCTATTGATTAAACTCAATCTGTTTCTTTCTATCTCATTCTGTTTTCTATCTATCTATCTATCTATCTATCTATCTATCTCAGTCTCTTCATATCTATCTATTTATCTATCTCTCTATCTCATTCGGTTTTATCTATCTCAGTTTGTTCATAACTGTTTCAATCTGTTCACATCTATCTACGTATCTCATTCTCTTCATATCTATCTATCTATTTCAGTCTGTTCACATCTATTTCAATCTAATTTTATCCATCTATATATCTATCTCAGTCTGTTCACATCTATCTATCTATCTATCTATCTATCTATCTATCTATCTATCTATCTATCTTTCTCAGTCTGTTCATATCTACCTATCTATCTATCCCATTCTGTTTATATCTATCTATCTATATATCTATCTCAGTCTGTTCATATCCATCTATCTATCTATCTATCTATCTATCTATCTATCTATCTCAGTCTGTTCATATCTACCTATCTATCTATCCCATTCTGTTTATATCTATCTATCTACCTATCTATCTATCTATCTATCTATCTATCTATCTATCTATCTCAGTCTGTTCATATCCATCTATCTATCTATCTATCTACCTATTTATCTATCTATCTCAGTCTGTTCATATCTACCTATCTATCTATCCCATTCTGTTTATATCTATCTATCTATCTATCTATCTATCTATCTATCTCAGTCTGTTCATATCCATCTATCTATCTATCTATCTATCTATCTATCTATCTATCTATCTATCTCAGTCTGTTCATATCCATCTATCTATCTATCTATCTATCTATCTAAATCTAATTACAATCTTACAAGCAATACCACCCTGTTCTGCACAAATACAAACCAAGTTACACATAAAATGACCATCTCGCCCGCACGTTCCTTTCTTTACTTCTCGTCCGCGCGTTCTCTCCCTTTCTTCCTCGGGTCCGTTTCATTGATATCATTTAGAACTGTCAGCTAAAACTCTGACAAATAGTCATGCCCCATTTAAATCCCCTGTGAATCACGCACGAAGGCCAATAGATGCGACGAAGTTGGCCAATAAGACGCTGAGATATTAACCTGTACTCGCATGCAACAAGGAAATGCAAACTCTTTCTCTGATCCCGGCATATAGATATATCATCCGCCATCATGGACTCTTGCTGACAAACGCTTTTATAGACGCCCGTCTTTCCGTTGCATTAGAAAAACACGAATGCACAAATAGAGAGAATATTCCATTCAAGTAAACCGGGATTTCTTTGGCCAAATGTGTCAAACACACACACACACACAAACACATACGCACACACACAGATAGATAGATAGATAGATAGATAGATAGATAGATAGATAGATAGATCAGAACACAATGACAGATAAATAGATAGATATGGACAGAATAAGATAGATAGATAGATAGATAGATAGATAGATAGATAGATAGATAGATAGATAGATATGAACAGAATGAGATAGATAGATAGATAGATCAGAACACAATGACAGATAAATAGATAGATATGAACATAATAAGATAGATAGATAGATAGATAGATAGATAGATAGATAGATAGATAGTAAGTATTTATAAATGTAAAAGACAATATGAAAACTGTAATAGTTGCTGACGTGTTTCGTCCGACGTGGACTTTCTCAAGGCAAAACATGAAATGAATTTATTTAAACAAAATTGAATTGACGTGTAATTGACGTAATTTTCAGTTAACAGTATGAAAATAGCGTTCTCTAAATTCTTCCAGTTGCTAAGGACATTTTGTTTTTGTTATTATTAGTTACATTGTTTAAATAAACTCATTTCATATTTTGCTTTGAGAAAGTCCACGTCGGACGAAACGCGTTGGCAACTACTACAGTTTTCCTGTTGTCATTTATATTTATAAATATTGTCTTTTTCTACAGGTTAAGACTGAGAATTTTTTTCATAGATAGATATGAACAGAATGAGATAGATAGATAGATAGATAGATAGATAAGGAAGACACTGAGATAGATAGATAGATAGATAGATAGATAGATAGATAGATAGATAGATAGATAGATAGATAGATAGATAGATAGATAGATGTTTTGATTGCTAAATTATACACGTAAATTTGCTTCCAACGTCTTACATTTAACTATTCTCGGCAGATCTTCTATTATCGTATTATGGGATCCTTAATAACAAAAATGCTAAAAACAAAATGAAAAGCGTTGGGAAAGTGAATGAGATCGTCTCGACTGTATCTCCAGACTTCTGTAGAAAAAAAATCAGCGTTTCCTCTGGGTACATAACTGCAACCAACGGTCGCCCCTACGCATCTACTGTTTCCAATTTGTCCTCATCCTATCATTCTGTCGAGTTCCAGTGAGTGTTTTATCTATATTTGATCTCAGTTTTCACACACACACAAACACACACACACGCATATATATATATATATATATATATATATATATATATATATATTTGTGTGTATGCGTGTGTATGTGTGTGTTTAGGCAGCAATCCTTCTTTCATGCGCATTTCACTGAATACGACCGACAAGGTGCTTTTATTTAGTTTTTTTTTTATACAATTTCTCATGCGATCTAATAATTTCTTCTTTTCGGATGATAAATAATATAAAAACTGTTCGAATGTTCTTTTTATTCAAGCGCCTTCGGCTATACATTTAGCCATTTTCAAGGATTATATTTTAACTGTTAAAATAAGAAATAGTTTGTTGTATGTATGTTTTATAAAATGTGTTCATTTTTTAAAACAGGGTCAATATATTGTGCCCATGTTCAAAGTTAATATTATTAAGGGTTGTTTTTTGTTTTTATTAATAAGGCTTCAATTATTTTTAGCCATTTTTTGAATGTAGATGATACTATTATATTAGTGTCGTCAACAGTATGTTACGAATAGTGTCCGGTAGGTCTCCATGAATATTTAAATGAGATCTAATTGAGCTATGGTCAGAAAGGTGTAGAGTGAGTCTGCGTGCCAAACGTTGTAGTGTGGCTTATATAATTATTTACGAATTTTGATTGATCAGGAACACAATTTCTTAATGATCATACATATATATATATATATATATATATATATATATATATATATATATATATATATATATATATACTTACCTCCACTATTTCGGCATTCTTGAAGATTTCATTTTAGCTTTAATTGAAAGTTTAATAATTAAATTTATGATTTCCATTAATTAAACAATTCTGGTGTATTTCAGATAGAAACTATATACATTTGATTGTGAAATTTTATTTCAAATTTTTTAATTTTCTTAAAATCGGCCATTTTCTTAATTTTAAGAAATTTGTAAACAAACACAAATTTATCGATTTTAAAAATATTTAAAAAAAAATTTCTGAAACGTTATTTTATTAAAATTAAAAAATTTAAAGTTAAAGTAATCTAATTTAAAAGAAATATTATTTACTTATAGCATAAAAAAATAATATACAACCAATTATTAACGATCGGTCCTGTTCATCCGATGCAACTATTGATGGATTGTTGAATGACGACACCTACTACGGATGACCATAAATGACATAATTTTTAAAAATCTGATTTAACGGTTTTTTGATGGGTTTTTAGTTACCTAGTAATTGTTAGAAATGAACATATTTTCCGCAATTTTTATTGACTTTTATTTACCTTTCGAATATGCAAAAATAAAATAAAATACCTTGATAGAAGTAATTTAATAATTTATTAAATGGTAATTTAATTATTTAATAAATCAAAATTATGTGACTTTACAATTCAATGTATATAGTTTACTGTTTATGTCTGATATACACCAGAATTCTTACTTAATGGAAATAATAAAATTTAATCATTAAGCTTTTAATTAATTCTAAATTTATGCTGAAATAGTAGAGGTACCTAACTGATTTATATTTTTTAATATATTTTTCATTTTATTTCTAATTATTGTTAAAAGTAGGCGAACGCGGTTTTTCGTTTTTAACTAGTACTTTTTAAATATTAACATTTTTATTCAGCAATTATGCACTATTTATTTTTTGCATTTCATACATTCTTAATTAGACAATTGTTTAAACCCTTACTTTTAAAATTTGAAAAGAATTTCTGGAAACACGTTTTAACGATGTGAATCTGAACTGGACAGAGAAGAGAAATAACCAGACGACACAAATCACGTGACCTTTTTAAGGATTATGTCGCGTATACATTTCCATACATAGAAATTATGAACGTTTTTCAATAAAAATTTCTTTTTAAAATTATTTTTAAAATATTTCTGTTTAAACGACTGTTATGCGCTTTTCAAAGTTCGATTCGTAAATTTACATTTTCATTAACGTTATCATTGCATTTCGTCCGTGAAACAAATAAAGAATTTTAAACGATTTTTGAAGTATTAAGAAGTTAATGAAAAATATTTTAAAAATGGGGAAAAAATTTGTAAAAAATACATTATTCATCGAAAAAATTTTATTTCTTCACAAAATAATGTCCTTAGTATAACGTATCTACAAAAACAGGTGGAAGCTTTGCTAATTAATTAATGTCATACTTTTTTACATTTTTTAAAAAATTCAAAGCAGATTTTATATAAAACCATGTAATGTTTTACAAAAAAAAACTGGTGATTTACTTTCTACAAAGTGTCCTGTTACTAACTAATAAAAAAATCCCGCGCGTGAAGATTTAATTTCTCGAAATTTCATGAAAATATGTAAGTGGGTGGAAACATGTTTAAAAAAAATCTCTTTTTAACAAGATTTTCTGAAAAAAATAATTCAAAATTAATTTCATTCAATTCTGAATAAGTCCTGAAAGTTTCATTAAAATCCAACAATTATTTGATTTTTGCAACAATTTCCTAAATTAACGTGTGTTTTCCTCGGGAAAAGCGCAAAATAAAACAAACCTTTTTTTAGTCTTTTCGCGCTGTCGTAAAAAAAACATAATTTTAATCAAAATTTTCTACGTGTTAGAAAGGAGTAAAAAATTTCAAAAAATATTTAAAAAATACTTTGGTCTTTCCTCTTCATAACAACATAAACATAATTTAAACAAAACTTTGTTTTCGTTGATTTATGAGGCTTTTTTCATCGTGATATACCGCTTTTTTACGTGACCTAATGGAGGTACCTATATATATATATATATAGTAATTAATATACAATAAAATCCAAAATTATCTCATATAGGGAATAGGGTTATTTCAACCGAAGAATACATCATTCTTATTCAACCCCTGTATAGACTGAGTTTGTGAGGATCCACGTGGTTTATATACCAACGGATGTATTACTTGGTACTTGGTGTTACTTACTTACGCTATTAATCCATAGGGCACTGGCTCCTGGACATGGAGCCGAGTAAATTTTACGCAGCTGTGAATTGTGGCGCATCAGGCCCACAAAAAAAACTTTATGTCTACCCTTCACATTTTCTTTTATAGATTGATTTACTTGCATTCTCAACAAGGATTTAGCTAACATATTCTTTTTGTTCAAACAAGAGCTCTAATATCTGATTGCTATTATATATATACATACATACACACACGCACAAACACGCATACACACACACACACACACACACACACATATATATATATATATATATATATATATATATATATATATATATATAGCTTTCACAGTTAAATTTTTATTTCTTACTCGAAAGTTAATAGGACAGACGACCGATGCCTTTTTTTGGCGAGAAGATCGGCATTGGACACCCTATTGTCAAGAGTATCACCACAGATGGTACGGAGACAATTTTTGAAGAAGACATCCAGCTGGTAGATCTGGGGTCTATATGGAATCGACGATTCTAAGACGTACAACAGTGTGGTCAAAACGGCTGCACGATAACCTCGTATTTTGCAGTCCAATTTGATACCTCTCTCATTCTATAGGCAGTGGCGAAGCGACCAAAATGTATTTGTATCTTTGGAGCTTGTTATTTTGTCATCAAAGGATGCATTTGCATTCATCTTACCTCCTAAATATAAGTAAATGACTTCACATACTTCAAGTTCTTCCCATCAACCTTTATAGGAGCGTCTGGGGAGTGACCAACTGGTGGAGGTTGTCTGACACCCCAAATCTGCTTTAGACCATGAGCCGGTTAGAGGATTACCTCCGTTTTCATAAATGCCAATGGTAAGACCAAAAGCTTTGCATGCAACAGAGAAGCGGTTCACAAGTTCCCGTATTTCCTCTAGGAATGTTCCCGCGGTTTTAATACACGCGACATGTATGAACAATGAGAACTGACCCAAACATAAGTAAAAAATATCAGTGTCTTTTGGGGTTTTTTTTGTCTGTTTTCTTACAATCTCAGAGGAAGCTTTAATAAAAGAAAATATACGTTTCCTATGAGTTCTTTTATTTTATCATCCTGTCTAATTCCGATCCTCATTTTATCAGCATTTGATGTTTAACACACACACACACATCTATAAAGACATTTCTATGTTTATACATTCTTTTAATAGATACAAATATTTAAGTAAATGCTCTGTTTATAATAAACAGTATTAATAATATTTCCCAGAAATTTTCATAGAAAATATTCGTCCTCCGACAGGAATCGAAACTTTATCATATGCGGAAAGATCATATAGCTTGACGTGCCACAGAGAATCCGGCGATTAGCAAGGTCTATTTTACTGTCTATAAACTACAATCTTACATGAAACTCTCATGTACATTCATATCTGCTCGATGCGTATCCAGATGTAAACAATTGACGCCACACATGATGAAATGGACAAAGTCCGACAATTACTTTAAGACATTTTTATTTGTATCTATAAAAAGAATGTATAAACATAAAAATGTCTTAAAATAATTGTCGGACTTCGTCCATTTCATAATATATATATATATATATATATATATATATATATATATATATATATATATATAAATTCATGAATCATTCATACAAAAAACAAATATAGAGGTTAATGATTTAAATGGCGAGAATACATCGTCGCAAACAATATAAATAAGATACATCAACCCCGAACCTGTATATGAATGATATGATCCCCGTTTACAAATTCCAGTTGCATAAGGCCTTTTTAATTTTTTACAAGCTTTCGTCTGTTCCTACAGACATCATCAGGTATGGAAGTAGATTTTGTTCTTGTTTTTACTTCCCAACGCTGAGTTTGAATTTAAATTTTAAGGTTGTGCGTTTTTGTACAAATATAGCAATAAGATAATTCTTTTTTCCTGGTAGATTTTCCGTGAATATAGCATGAACTATATTGTTCAATAATTACAGTAATGTCACACTTATTATCCGAGAGTTGCACGTTCGATCAGTTATTTTAATTTCAATAAAAAGATGCAAATATAATTTATAAATTCATGAATCATTCATACAAAAAACAAATATAGAGGTTAATGATTTAAATGGCGAGAATACTTAGTCGCAAACAATATAAATATGATACATTAAATTATAAATTATATTTGCACCTTTCAATTGATATATATATATATATATATATATATATATATATATATATATATATATATATATATAAAATGTAAATTTATTTAAACTCGGTGGTAAAAAAAAAACTGGATAGCAGAATTTGCAAATAAATTGGCATCCATTGAAAAATAGAAAAAAAAACGAAGCACCAGAAAACTTCGAACAGGGCGAATGAAATTGTCCAGTAATTTAAATCTCTGAAGAACAAAAAACACACCGAGTAATAAGTTAAAACAAAGAGTGCTCAATACACTAAGTAGAGCAAAAGTAAAATAAATATATCCTAATGTGCCAGATACTACCTACCTAAGTTTCACCACAGCACTAACCTCCAGTTAACCGTGATGATTCCATGTGGTGAAACCTAAGTGGGTAATACCTAGCTCATTAAGATTATATATATATATATATATATATATATATATATATATATATATATATATCATTAAGAAAAATTTTTTAAAAAACCCTTAAATTTGAATTTTCCAGCAATAAAGTTAAATTTATTTCTGGAGTTGGTTTACACTGCATCTTCAGACTGGTTTAAATGCACCAAACACAAGAAATAAATCCAAGAAATTGCTCTGTTTGATTTGCTTTTATTCTCATATATTGAGCTCTAGATGTTCATATTTTAGGAATTCTTCAGAATTATCCATATAACCAAAGGATTATACATACACACACACACACACACACACATATATATATATATATATATACACACACACACACAAGTATCCACCTTTAACATTATAACACACTTAGCATACATCCCCTTCCCAGCAAATAATAAAGCTGTCAGAATGACTAAAGAGACAAATCTGAGACTCATGAGTCCCCCATCCTCTCCTTAAAAGAAATTGAAAATGAGCTTTGACCATAAAATGAACTATAAATAAATGAAAACTACAGGCAAAGTTCACTTTCTTCAGAGACAGCCATTCATCCCTGTATTTCACTGCTTCTAACAAGAAGGTGTTTTTCTTCCTGGTGATGGCCGGAAGTAGTCGAGGATCCTAATTCAAAAAATAAAACAAATATATTAATATACAATCCAGTGGGCCTGAAATTTTAATTTTTAACGTTGTTCAATACACACACACACACACACACAAACGCACACACACATACATACATACATATATATATATATATATATATATATATATATATATATATATATATATATATTACAATGAATCATTCATACAAATTTCGACTGTACATTCAGTCATCTTCAGGCATGGAAATTATTTTGTTTTTGGTAAAATTCAGGTAGAATTCAAGACGAAAAAATATAATGCGAATCGAAATTTGTATCCGTTATCAATAACACATTAAAAAAAATATTTCAATTCACATCATATTTTTTCCTCTCGGATGCTACGTGAAAGTACTTGCGTATTAAAAAAAAACTAAAAAAAAAGCTTATAATTTAAAAAAAAAAACATGGATCAAAACATTAATCGAGCGATTGGTAGGTTAATGCTTCTTTAAAATTTTGATAGCGAAGGTATTTCACCATTTTATATCATTAACTTTACTAATTTACTTTTTGTATGAATGATTCATTGTAATATAAATTTAACTGCACCACATATTTGATATATATATATATATATATATATATATATATATATATATATATATATATATATATAAAACCTGTCTGAAGATGCTGTGTAAACCAACTGCAGAAGTAAATTTATGTTTATAGCAGGAAAGTTCAAATGTAAGTTTTTTTTTTAAATTTATCTTAATTATATTGCACTGTATGATTTGGTATAAGTCTCATACAATGAGCTCTCTACTAGGAATTTTACCTGGATTTTTACGAACTCCTCAGGATTATCCACATAACCAAAGGATTAAATATATATATATATATATATATTTATAAATATTATTAATAGAAATTTTATAAGTATAAGAAACTATACTCCCTCGGAAAACCTTCCGTATATTGATTTGCAAATAAACAAGCCAACAACAAAGGCAAAAAAAGGTATAAAAAAAAAAGAACCAAGAATATGTACGTTAACCGAAAATAATCGTCTAGCCTTCCCTGGCGATCCGCTTAGGTGAAACCTTGGTAGGTTTGTCTGGCTCTCTAGGTTTAACTATATATATATATATATATATATATATATATATATATAACTCTTCATTGCCAATTCAAGAAAGAAATTCGGATTACTAACACAAAAACAGAAAATGTCTCATATCGAGAATATTTAACATTGAAAAACATAAGGAAAAAAATAATTATTTTTAATAATATGTAGAAATCTCCGCTTTTACCTGAAGACGGTCGCGAGATCAGAAACCCGTGTAGTAAAATTATGGGAAACAAAGCATAATATTTTTTTCTAAATAAATCCACATTACAACCAAAAACGTTTGCGGCACCTCTCTTCTCTTTTTAATATACATACTTTTCTCTCTGGAACCACTACAACCTCTTTCTTTTATATATATATATATATATATATATATATATATATATATATATATATATATATTCTAAAGAAGTGATAGATTTTTTTTTTTATTATTCCTACGCATTTTATGACTTAAACGTTATTTTTACCCATATTTGAGTAGACGCTCCGTTTACTTATTGAACAGTATATTTATATATTTTCGTCTACTGGCTTGAATATTCGAGAAATCTTCATAAAGAGATATACGCGCTGTCTGGCAGGGTATAAGATGTATAAGACACTATTCAACTTTGCGCAGTTCTAGCCACTAGAACTGCGCAAAGTTGAATAGTGTCTTGACAAGGTGTTCGCGGGTTTGTATCCTGCCGGAGGCTGCATATTTTTTTTCTTTAATAAGATTTCTAATATCACTAAAACCTCGATTCTGTACAAAAATAGAATCATAGACTTCATCTTAATTTTATGAAAAAAAAAATAGTCTCACACAAACTTCAAATTTTTGCATTTGTTAAACAATCAGCGTTGTAGTCTCAAACGTCTTTCAAGATTTCAAAAAGCAGACGACTGTTTTTATCGTTTGCTAAAAAGTTAAAAACTGACTGCTAGAAAATGATTAAAAATTTTTTTCCTACTAAAAATCGAAATTAAAAATTAAGAAATATATTTAACGAATAAGACCTCTTAGTTTAGTAAATCTAACTTTTAACTTCCTTTGATCCGGTTTTTTCTTTATTAATAAGAAAAATTCGGATCAAAGGAAGTTAAAGGAGTAACATAAATTAATATTCTTCACTATTCAGGATAGTTCAGCGGGAATTGTAGACAATATTAAATACTCAAATTTTCGCAGACTTAAATTCACTTTTTGAATACTGAGTTTCTTCTTCTAAATGATTTCTCGTTTTAAAAGTAATTGCATAATCCAGTTCGCAAAGTTTATCTTACAAAAAACCCGAGCGAGATATATAAACAAAGCGTGGTTATCAAAGCTGCAATTTCGCTGATTTTATCGACTGACAGCTTGTCTGCTGCTGAAATTATGTCATACACAACACACAACATAATAAAAAGTAAATGATGAATTTTCCCATTAAGAATTTATTTAAATTGGCAGAGCTGTGTTTGATGAGTATTCCTTTTCTTCACTTTTCACATACCTTTTACTCTACACTAGGCTTTCTTCCAATCTTCTTAATGTAAAATATTAATAAGTCATTAATAAAATTATTTATATTTGTACATCTGTGTTTGATGATTGTGTCTTTTCTTCACTTTTCACATACCTTTTACACTAGGCTTTCTTACTATCTTCTTAATGTAAATATTACTAAATCATTAATAAAATTACTTACATTTGTACATCTGTGTTTGATGATTGTGTCTTTTCTTCACTTTCCACGTCCCTTTTACTCTACACTAGGCTTTCTTCCAATCTTCTGAAAAAAAGGCATTAATAAATCATTAATAAAATTATTTAAATTTGTACATCTGTGTTTGATGATTATTTTTCTTCAATTTTCACATCCCTTTTACTCTACACTAGGCTTTCTTCCGATCTTCTTAATGTAAAACATTAATAAATCACTAATAAAATTATTTAAATTTGTAGATATGTGCTTGAGGATTATTTCTTTTCTTCAGTTTTCACATCACTTTTACTCTACACTGGGCTTTCTTCCTATCTTCTGAAAAAAGGCATTAATAAATCATTAATAAAATTATTTAAATTTGTACATCTGTGTTTGATGATTATTTCTTTTCTTCACTTATCTCATCCCTTTTACTCTACACTAGGCTTTCTTCGATCTTCTCAATGTAAATATTAATAAATCACTAATAAAATTATTTATATTTGTATATCTGTGTTTGATGATTGTGTCTTTTCTTCACTTTTCACATCCCTTTTACTCTATACGAGGATTTCTTCCGATCTTCTTAATGTAAAAAATTAATAAATCACTTATAAAAAGTATTTTAAATTTGTAGATATGTCTGGTTTGAGGATTATTTCTTTTCTTCACTTTTCACATCTCTTTTACTCTACACTGGGCTTTCTTCCTATCTTCTGAAAAAAGGCATTAATAAATCATTAATAAAATTATTTACATTTGTACATCTGTGTTTGATGATTATTTATTTTCTTCACTTTTCACATCCCTTTTATTCTACACTAGGCTTTCTTCCAATGTTAATATAAATATTAATAAATCATTAATAAAATTATTTACATTTGTACATCTGTGTTTGACGATTGTGTCTTTTCTTCACTTTTCACATCTATTTTACTCTATACTAGGCTTTCTTCCGATCTTCTTAATGTAAAACATTAATAAATTACTAATAAAATTATTTAAATTTGTAGATCTGTGTTTGAGGATTATTTCTTTTCTTCAATTTTCTCACGCCTTTTACTCTATATTAGGCTTTCTTCCGATCTTCTTAATATAAGACTTCGGTGTTCGGTGGCATAGACACCAATGTTCCACTGAAATAGCGGCTAGAACGTCCCGCATTCTGACAATTTCAATCATGATGTCCTTTTATGTTTTAAGTTTCTCAGTTTTGTTTTAGTCTTGATATGGTGACCATCAGGGACCGCCAGTTCGATGAAGAAGCATTGTCTAGTTTTGTTTTGTTTTTATTAACAGCTGTAATGTCTGGTTTGTTAGACTCAAGGTATGATGTCAGGTACAATAATCTGACATCACCGGAGCTTTCAGAACATTTTATTACCAACGACTGTAATTTCAACAAACATCTTAAGGTGCCCATTCTGAAAAAAAAAATTCAGAATCTACCGCGTGAGGGTAGCTAGGTAAGCAAATTATTAACTTCCCGGGGAAATCAACAGAATGACTGGAGAGTTCCATAAGAATTATATTAAACTGATTAATTCCTTTTAGTAACTTATCAATTAACGGAAAATTTCAAGATGAATACGATCACCGTGATATTAAACACGTCTCATGTGGTATTTCGTTCTAGGTTATCTCCAAATAAACGCCAATAACGCTTAAAAGCTACATATGTAAATGTCAGTTTAAAGAACGCATTTTTATTGTGTCCACATTCTGGGTAAGACGATAAACTACATCCGCGTCCTGGGTAAGACGATAAACTGCATCCGCTCCCTGGGTAAGACGATAAACAACATCCGACAGCAAGGCATCTGATCAGGAGGTTTTGAGGAATTTGAAACCACCTCTTAACTGATAGTGTTACCAGGTCCACCCTGACTCGGGCTGATATCACCTGTTAGGGTCCCAACTATGGGCAAAGAGTTAACTCTAAAACTTGGGTCAATACACTATGAAAGTTTAAAAATAGGTTTTAATACCATCAATAAATTTTTTGAAAGAAACATTATTACCAGCAATACATTTTTGAAGTAAAAATATTAGCAGCAACACATTTTTGAAAACAAAAATTATCAGCAATACATTTTTGCAAAAAACAACATTACCAGTAATATATTTTTTTAAATATTACCAACAATATATTTTTGAAAAAAATATTACCAGCAATAAAAATCTTGTTGGCATTAAATAACTCATTGAGGTTGATATGCCGTAAAACCAAACCAAACAAAAACTTTACATTGGGAATAATTTCTGAATCCGTTTTTGTTATTCTAATATTCGAGTTATCTCGAAATAAACACCGATTACCCTCAAAAGCTATACAAGTGTCAGTTTACAGAAGGCATTTTATTGTGTTTGTTGACCCAGTTTGAAATCAGGTCACTCTTTCTAAATCACCATGAAATTAAGACACTTTATATAAAAGTCTCGGAAAAAAAATAGATAGTTACTTAAGGTAGGCAGAATGCTAACAAACGCTGAGAGGTTTGTTCAAAAGCAACTGAAATGAAGATGAAAGAAATATCAGTAAAAACATTGATCTTGAGAGCTTTAGACTTATAAACAGGAATCTATAAGTGTGTATAAAATGGTAAGGCTGAGAATAACTGTTTTCATACAAGAAACTTTCGGTGGACACTGATTAAACTATTAACTTTGCTAACGGTTGAAATCTATAAAATAGTTTTCGTAAAACAGCTTTTCAGGGAATAAGACTTTTTAATTAGTATCATGATTTCTTATATTGACGGTTATTTCCTTCCAAAACTTTTGTGAAGATCTTGTGGAAAGTTGACAGAATTTTCGTTTTGATACAATTTTTCTCTAAAGCATATTTCATGTACACATTTAAAGTCTGTTACTAACTCAAATAATAATAATAAACAATAATAACAACAACAAAACTAATGACAAACTCTTCCAATATTTGGTAATGAAAAAACGGCTGTACTGGTAACCAACGCGTCAAAACGAATAAAATCCAGCTTACGTTTGCAAACTAATAACTTCCCGGCCCGGCAAAATGAACAGAATTAAAGGAGAGTTCCATAAGATTTATACTAAGTTATTTGATAAACTCTGAGTAACTAATCAACTAACAGAAAATTTCAAGATGAACAAGATCACCATCATATTAAGCACGTTTCAATTGTATGCCCTTCACGCGGGTGGCGTTTCATTCCTTTTAACGCGTTCATTACCAGGACAGCCGGGTTTTTTTTTCATTACAAGACAAGCGGCGTTTTTACAAAGACAATTTTTTGTAGATTTATTACGTTTTTTATATTTGTAAAAACAAAATTAAACATAACATTAAGAAGACAGAGATACTGTCGAAATATTGTCTAACATTGTCAAACATGTATTTTTCTTAAATTGAACTTTACTCTTAAATATTATTATTATTATTAATATTATTATTATTTGTGTATGTCATGTTTCCTGCTTTGTATCCTCTTTAATCGGGTCTAAACTATGCTCCTTTGGCCCTATAAGAGAATTTACTAACACAATTCATTTCTTAGTATATGGGATGTTTGACGTAACTCTTCCCAATATTGATTAATGACAAAACGGCTGTACTGTCAATCAACGCGTCAAAACGAATGAAGGGCCGCTTACGTATGCAAACTAATAACTTCCCGGCCTGGGAGAATGAACAGAATGATTGGAGAGTTCCATAAGATTTATACTAAGCTGTTTGATTAATTACTCTTAGTGACTAATCATCTAATGGGAAATTTCAAGATGGACAAGATCGCCATCCTATTAAGCACATTTCAGTTGTATACCTTCACCCTGGCGGCGTTTCATTCGCTTTGACGCGTTCATTACCAGAACAGTCGGGTTTTTTTCATTACAAGACAAGCAGCGTACGACAATGTGTCCACCCCGTATTCTGGGATGAAACGAATGGTGTTTTTGATGCTGCTGGCCACAGCACGAATTGTGATTTGGACGACGCAAATGGAAGAAATCCTGCGATGCGATCGCTATTGTCATCAGGATCTGATCAGATTCATTCAACATAAGCCCAGTATGAAGATTAGAACTGATAGAAAGCAGTTAGTATCGGCAGATTTCAACGAAAGGTGGGTAACTGTTGCGAGACTGGTTTGCCTAAACGAGGCTAGCTTTGGTTATCTTTTTAAGTCCCTCTATGTCACAGCGGGACGGTTTACTGAGGGGCCCTCCGTGGTCAAGATAGACTCTTCCAAGTGTACCTGGTTAATGTAAGTGTTGTTCCAGGACTGTCCTCGGCTTCTGCTTTTGTTATGATCCAGGCGAAAGAGCCTTTTGATTTTGTTGGAAGACAGAATACAGCGGTTACTCTTATTTTCCTGGGGTGGACGAGTCCTACTAACATCATTTCTTCTTTTTCGAGGTCATCATCCCTACCCCATCATTTCACTTATAGAATTATATATATATATATATATATATATATATATATATATATATATATATATATATATATATATATATGGCCAAGAGGTAAGATATCTGTCAAATCAGTCGGATTTCGATCCCGGCATGAAGCAATAGGAGGTCAAGCCATACTGAGGAGCTGTAATAGAGCGAAACTGTCTGTGGATGACTATATATATGCTCCCGGAAATCCGGTTGAGCTCTCTAAAGAAAGCGGGTTTTAAAAACAGCGGCTCCTACTCCTATTAAGCATTACTCTTCAAGTATAAATTGAGTTCTCCGAGCCACTGGCGTATTTCGTATAGAGAAAAACGTTAAAATTCCTTTCCTCTCTGCCGTCAGACGATTCCCTAGTTATCTGACTGAGGTCAAATGAGACGGGTTTCGGCTTGAAGCAATCGGACGTTTAGCCACACTGAGGAGCCGTGATACAGCGAAACAGTCTGTCTGTGGATTATGTATATATATATATATATATATATATATATATATATATATATATATATAAGTGGTGGACTCTCCCGTCATATTCGACGTACGTGGGTCAGTAATTCAGTTCCTAGGAACCGACAACCAGTCACCAGCATATATGATTTGGTTATAGTGAGGAAGGCTTTGTGCAAAACAAACTACATTTTTGAGGGGCTAAATACAGAGAGCTGGTACACTATGTGCCACAAGGTTCCTAAACAACCTTCCGCAGGTTTTGACTTCAAAGTTGTCCTTCTCCTAGACCAGTTGCCAGCCATGGCTATGGAACGCAGTCTTTCCTGCTAATTACTCATATCCGGAGGGAAAAATATATTATACACTATTGTACATACTGGAATTTTTAACTTATGGGGTGGGTTTTTGCCCAGTTTATGTTGTATGGAGGAGCGAATGGTGGCAGATAAATTCTAATAGAGAATGAGTATATTGTAGTGAATGTATGAATCGTGAATCCGATTAGCTAGGTATAAGATAGCTACTGATGACCAACCTTGAACGCTCTCCGCGCTTTTTGGCCTTGTGTCATAATTACTTCTACCAATTTCGCCACAAAAATGTCTGAAAAATAATTTCTGACTTTGTCCATTTCATAATGTGTGACGTCATTTGTTTACATTTGGATACGCATCGAGCAGATATGAATGTACGTGAGAAAATCATGGAAAATTATAGTTTAAAAACAGTAAAATCGACCTTGCCAGCCGAACGCTCCTCTGAAGCTCAATCGGTAGAAGCACGTCAGTCTCTATGACAGTTCCGAATAGGTTACAGGTTCGATTCCTGTCGGAGGACGCATATATTTTATGACAATTTCTCGGACATTCAGGCCGGTAAATGTTGTTTAATACTGTTTATTATAAACAGAGCTTTTACTAAAATATTTGTATCTATAAAAAAAAGAATGTATAAACATAAAAAACAAAAACTTATATATTTTTATACCTTAAAAAATTGTTTAAATATAACTTGAAGAGACAGACATTCCGTTGAAATATTGTTTAACGTCGTCAAGCATTGTGTTTTTTCTTTTACTTATCTTTTCTTAAAATCATGTACTTCTCTGAACTCTTGAAAAATACTGGAAGAGTTGCGCCAATCATTTTTTTTTTTTTTTTTGTTATTATTATTAACATTATTTGATTTTGGTCCCACATCGATATCTATCATCGTTCAATGATTTGTTGTATCAAGAGATTTGACGTTGATATCACTGATAGGCGACTTGTCTGTCTTCTGTCGCAGCAACGATTTTAAGTAAGACAGAAAGTATGGGAGATCAAATCAGCGACAAAAACAATGTCAATAAGTTTTTGAGTTTTATCGAAAATGAATGAAAATATATAAACGGGCAAAGTTGATGGAAAAATCTGAGGTTTTCGGAATTGATCTGGTCGCTTCTCATAAAAAATGATTGGTGTATCATATATATATAATCAGAATAAGAATATAATTAACCGAGTGGAGGGTCATTAGAAGGAGAAGTAGAGGTAAAGAGAGCGAGAAGAACAGACCAATATATATATATATATATATATATATATATATATATATATATATATATATATATATATATATAATATAGAGGTATGTATATGTATAGACATAGATAGATTGATAGCTCTGAACACACTGATAGATAAACAGACAGATATAAACAGACTGAGATAGATAGATAGATAGATAGATAGATAGGAGCAGACTAAAATAGATAGATAGATAGATAGATAGATAGATAGATATGGGCAGACTAAAATAGATAGATAGATATGAGCAGACTAAAATAGATAGATAGATAGATAGATAGATAGATAGATAGATAGATAGATAGATATGGGCAGACTAAAATAGATAGATATGAGCAGACTAAAATAGATAGATAGATAGATAGATAGATAGATAGATAGATAGATAGATAGATAGATAGATAGATAGATAGATATGGAAAATGCGATAGACAGATAGAGAAGTCACAAGGAGTCACTCTCCTGGAAGTTAGTATCAGCCCTGCTGATGGAAGGCAGAAAGTGGTCTCTCAGATGATTAATAAAGAGCACGTTTGTTTTGGAGGTGTTAAAATTAACAAGATATTCTTTACCCTAGTTAACAGCAATCTGTAGGTCGTTTTTGAGATCATCCGCCATTTTGAACTTATCGAATCGACCAGACTTACTATCAAGGCTAGGGGTAAATGGTTGTGTCATCAGAAACACCAGACCAGATGTGTAAACAATATTCAATACAGAGACAAATGGTAGAATTAAAAAATTGGAAGAAAGATTCTGGCGAGAAACATTGTCTAGCTAGACACAGGGATCCAGCTTTCTTAACAGCAGACTTAGCTATATCTTCCATATAATCATTCCAATTTATATCAGAGGAAAACGCTAGGCCAAGACGAAAGACTTGTGTGAAACTGACAACACACAGTTCTTGATGAAAACTTCGATACTCGAAATTACTTAAACAAAACAAAAGAGAACATTTGATATTTTATTCATAATTTGAATCCCAATCTACAATGTCGCATTCGGAAATACAATTTCAAAATAGACAACGTCTGTTGAATTTTACAAATGAAACTATATATATATATATATATATATATATATATATATATATATATATATATATATATATAAAAAGGCTTAAACACTAATATTCCATGGTCATAATTTATTCCATTGGAATTGTAAGTACGATCCAATTCATCAGACCTACAAATTCAAAAAGAAAACAGAGAAAACAACTTCGGAAATAAAACTCTAATATATATATATACATATATATATATATATATATATATATATATATATATATATATATAGTAGCGTCCAAAACTAAGGGACAACATTTTAAAACCTAATATTTGTTAGAAATAACAACTGTGAAGAGAATTTTGACAACAGGTAGTCGTTATCATCCATAATAACATACTAAAATTTGAATCATTTGCAAAGGATAGAAAAAGAATTATAACAATTATTTATTTATTTTCAAATTTGGAACGTCCAAAAGTAAGGGACAAAATTGAGAAAAACAATGTAAACAGCAAAAAAACAATAAAAATACATGTACAATCAATATTTAGCAAATGAGCCCTTGCTCTCAATGACAGCTGCACATCTTCGACTACAAGAACGAATCAGTTCTTGACAATCATCGATACTAATTTTAGACCATTCTTCTTGAAGCTTCACCCACAAATCCTCCGTGTTAGTGGGATTTCTTTTCATAACTTTCACTCCTAAGGTCTTCCAAAGATTTTCTATTGGATTTAAGTCAGGACTTTGCGGTGGCCAATCCATAATTTCCAAATCTTGCTCGCTAAGGTAACTCATTACCACCTTTGCCTTGTGACATGGGGCATTATCTTGCATAAAGGTAGCCCTATCGAAACCTGAATTCTGTATGATTGGCACAACATGATCTTGAACAATGTTTTTATAGATCTGCGCGTTTACACGAGTTTGTAACCGGACAAGAGGCGTTGTACCTTGGCTAGAAAACATTCCAAATACCATGACGCTTCCGCCGCCAAACTTGACTTATTACACTTTGCACTTTCACCAATACGTCTCTTTACATTGTTTTTTCCATCATTTCCAAATAAATTAAACTTGCTTTCATCACTGAAAAATACTTTTGCCCAATTTTCATATGTCCAAATTACATACCTGTTTGCAAACTCTAATCTCTTCTTATTCTTCGAACTAACAAGTGGTTTCTTCCCTGGGGTTCCATTAAACAGCCCTATTTCTTGCAGTCGTCTACAAACAGTCTGTCTTGACACATTAACACATGAGGTACTATTCATAACCATTTTAATTTCTGTGCAAGACTTAAAACGGTCCTTTAATGACATACGCTGCATTATTCGATCTTCTCTTGCCGAAGTTTTGCGGGGTCTGCCGGTTTTAAAAGCACTAACTATTTTGCCAGTATCATTGTAGGATTTAACAACCCTGCCTACAACACTCTTGGAACGTTTCACTTTCTCTGAAATCTCTCTAATGGTGTGCTTTTCCTTGTGTAGCTTCACAATAGTTTGTCTCACAGAGTAATCAAGATTTTGGCGTTTCGCCATGGTGCCGGCTGATGCAACGTTTACAAATGACTAAGTAAGACTTATTCTTTAGAGGAAATCAAAAAATTTGAATATAGCATACTGTTTACATTGTTTTTCTCAATTTTGTCCCTTACTTTTGGACGATCCTATTTTGAAAATAAATAAATAATTGTTATAATTATTTTTCTATCCTTTGCAAATGATTCAAATTTTAGTATGTTATTATGGATGATAACGACTACCAGTTGTCAAAAGTTCAGCTTTTCACAGTTGTTATTTCTAACAAATATTAGGTTTTAAAATTTTGTCCCTTAGTTTTGGACGCTACTGTATATATATATAAATCTAAAATATTTATATATATATAAAAATTTGTATATATATATAAAAATTTATATATATTATATATATAAATATATTATATATTATATATATATATTATATTATATATATATTATATATCATATATATTATATATATGTACATATATATTATATATATATATCAAAATTTATATATATATATATAAAAATCTGATATATATATATATATATATATATATATATATATATATATGAAATATTTATATATATATATAAAAATGTATATATATATCAAAATTTATATATATATCATATATATTTTACAGTGTAACCCGGATATAAGAGAGTTGTCGGGACGGGAGAAGAAGTCTCTTATATCCGGGTTTGTCTTTATGCGGGTTTGGTCCATATTTTGTTTAGGTAAGACAGGCTCTAATTTGGGACCAGAGAAAATATATCTTATATCCGGGTTTCTCTTATATCCGGGTTACATTGTACAGTGTAACCCGGATATAAGATACCCGGATGTAAGAGAAACACGGATATAAGAGACTTCTTCTCCGTTCCCGACAACTCTCTTATATCCGGGTTACACTATATAATATATATATTATATATATATTATTAGGCTTGTGCAAAAATAATGACGTAATAATGTCGTTTTTTGACGTATTTTTTAACGTCAAAAAAGGACATTATTACGTCATTATTCTTGCACCAACCTAATATATATATATATATTATATATATATATATATATATATATATATATATATATATATTGTATATATATATAAAAATTTATATATATATAAAAATCTAAAAATTTATATATATATATATATATATAAAAATCTAATATATATATATATGTGTGTGTGTGTGTGTGTATAAAAATATATAGAAAATAGGAAAGAACTCGGTAGGTAAATAATCCAAAGTTCTTTAGTATTTTTGTTATTATTTTTTTTTTTAAATGGTGTTCGATACAAAAGTAGAGCATAAATATATTTAGTTTTCGGCTCTTGTTTCGAAACATGAGAATTCTTATGTAGAGTTGGAATCATATTTTTAAATAAATAATTATATATATTTGAACAATAAGATCTCATTTAGTTCTAATTCAAAATGATGATCCCTCTTCCCGTTGTGACCTCCTGGTCCAGTTTTCTTCTCTACTGTTCTCTCTTTTTGAAACTTATTCACCGTTTTCTTGATGGTTCTTGAATGGACTTTGAAGATGGAAACCAGATGTTGGTACCGTTATTGAAAGCCTTAATGATCTTTTTCCTCTCATTATTCCTCAGTTGCTAAGACATAGCTGGGCTGACCGAAAATGATTTTAACCTGTTCCTTTTCTGGTCGAATAACTCAAAGGGTTTTCAGTGATTCTTACGAAAAATGGTGCGAAGATGGCGAAAATATTTATCAGAAAATCTGGCATAAAACTCAATTAGTTTAGTGTATTTTTAGATAATGAAAATTTTGTGGGATGGACACTTATGCTGTTACTCAATTTGGGCAATTTTACACTCGGTATATATATATATATATATATATATATATATATATATATATATATATATTATCCCTCACCGCTAACACGACTGAATTTCATGCACAACGCAATCTTCAAGTGTTTTTTAATGTAAATTACCATCTATTTTTAATATAAATATATAAATTCATATTTTTCGTTTTTAGATATGAACAAGTAATCTCCCTTTAATTAAATAAAGCTAATTAAATAATAACATATATTTATAATGAAAAAAAGAGCCGTCCGATTCCAAATAATTTACATTATTCGGACTATTGTCCTCATCTTTGTCGCCATATTTATTACAACGTTTCGGCCGTTGTACGCTCCGGCCTTCTTCAGGTGGTTGGAATGTCGAACTGAACCCTTTATTTCGCTCACTGGGGTAGACTGTTTTAGTTCCATGTGTCATATTTAATGGATGTCAGTTATCTCCCAAAGAGTGTGAGTTCAATACCCGGCTAAGGCAGTGGAGAACTTTCTGAGGGAAAATTAACAGGAGATAACTGATAGCTGACATCCATCATATAATATAATATATTTGGTTATCACAATCTACAACTACACCAAGATTGGGATAACCAAATAGATTATAATCCAAATTGCGTAACGCTCCGTACCTGAAGATTGCGTCGTGCATGAAACTCCGGACGTGCTAACGGTTGAGGAATAATAGGTATATTTATTAATATATATATATATGTGTGTGTGTGTGCGTATGCGTAAATATATATGTAAATGTGTGTGTGTTTTCTTAACTATATTTTATTGTTTTTCCCCTTTAAATCGCCGTGACATCAAGTACGGCATAAATGTAAACACGTGTAAGGATTTCACACTTTCCCTTCACGTTAAAGAAATGCAAAAAAAAAAAAATACAATATTTTCTTTTTTTTTTAATTCTTTTCTTAAATTCATTTCTATTAAACATGCTTCACCTTCTAAATACGTTATTATATTTTATTTTTTTATAGCTTTCATCTATCAGAATCATTGGCGTCAATAAAGTAATATTCTGTCGGTTTGTTACCTTGAAAGATTTCAACAACAGCCATTATTCGCCCGACGGCCAAATCAAGGCTTGTGATCGCTTGGCTAACCACTTAAAAACCCCGAGATGTCAGCGAGATTTCGCTGAGAGAGTTGACAGGTTATGATTATTTAGTTTTCCATGTCAGTTCTCACCACGGCAGGCGAACTGGTGGCTCCAACTTAATGACTACTTGACATTTTTGGCAACTCCTAGCTAATGAAATAATAACATATATTTATAATGAAAAAAAGAGACGTCCGATTCCAAAAATTTTACGTGGCTAAATCCAGATATAGCTGAACGGTTTGTGCACTCTCGTAGCTTTGGAATATTTTTTCGTTTAAAAACCGGGTATCGACCCCCTACATAGATAATAGCTTTGCACCCAATGCACTGAATTAATGATTAGGTAACTTTTAACTTCGTATATATAGAATGTTACCCGGCTAAAACGTAAAAACGGTGATGATACAAAACATGTCTTACTTTTTATGTGCCGTGTCATTTCAAGACATAGGTGATCATGGCTCTCCACTTCTCCTCATCCCTTGTAGGTTTCAAAAAGTTTCGTCCCTCTGCCACCTCCCCCAGACCACGTTCTGCCATCCGCTTGCTTAACTCCGGCAGGTATCTTATAAGTTGCTTTCCCTTGTCTCTCTTCCCCTCTAATCGACCTGTGAGTATCAGATTCTTCAAAACCCTCCTTTCTCATTACGTGTCCCAGGAACTTTAGCTGCCTTTTCTTGATGTTAAGTATAAGATTCCTCCTTGTTTACATCCTCTCCAAGACCTCATCATTGCTCACACGCTCGGTCCATGATATTCTCAGTATCTTTCTGTAGAACCAGATCTCCGTCCCCTTGTCTCTTCTTCATCTTCGAGGAAACCGTCCAACATTCGATGCCGTAAAGCAGGCCATACCTCCTGTAACAGCTCAGTACACTTTTCTTTGTTGCCAAAGAGATTCTCCTGTCTCGTAGTACTCTGCCTAGCTTTTGGAAAGCGTCTTTGGCCATCCCAATATGTCTACGGAGCTCGATGTCGTACTCACCGTCCTCTGTCAAAAGACTTCCCAGATATTTAAACTTTGCATCTGCTTGATTTTAGTGTGCCCGACCTGCAAATTTAATGATTACCATGTTAATGTCTTCTTGTAGTTTATGCTTAGTCCCTTCTTCTCGCTCTCCTTCGCTAACTTCTGTAGGAGATTTTGTAGTTTCTTTTCCCTCTCTGCTATCAGTACTGTGTCATGTATCGGTTATCTCCTGTTAATTTCCCTCTGAAAGTTCTCCACTTCCTTAACCGGGTATTGAACTCACACTCTTTGGGAGATAACTGACATCCATTAAATATAGCACATGGAACTAGAACAGTCTACCCCAGTGAGCGAAATAAAGGGTTCAGTTTGACATTCCAATCACCTGAAGAAGGCCGGAGCGTACAAGGGCCGAAATGTTGTAACAAATATGGCGACAAAGATGAAGACAATAGTCAGAATACTGTAAATAATAGAACTCTGACATCCTAAAATGAATGCGAGGTGGCTTGAATGCCGTCGACAGAGAATCCTAACACTGATTGAGTATCTTTGTTTAAGTCTCGTTTGAAGACTTAAAAAGCACAAAGTCATTTACACAGTTACAACAATTAAAAAGGGTCAAGATGTCACGTCACATGCAGATTACTTAGTCAAGCGTGATCCTAGAAATGATTCTCCTATTATTGTCTCTCATAAAATAAAGTGAGCAAAAAAGGATTTTACTCCAAAAAAAAAAAGTTCAACCTTTTAGTGTTTTATTGCTTATCAGTTTTTTTGCTATAAAAATGTATCAATTATTTCATTATAAAATGTATTGTTTTTAATTCTACGATAAAATGTATTTTTGGTCATTTTGCTTTAAAAATGTTTTGCTGGTCAATATATATACAGATTTCGGCAGAAATAACGCCTACATAATCGTACGCTAGATCTTTGTCCCAGATGTCTTACCGTTATGTTAGAGGTATTTCTGGGAGGTATATGTGGGAGGTGTTTCTGTCGCACCATGTATATATAGAATGTATATGTAGTCAGCAAGAATTTCTCGAAACAAGATTTTTTTTTTTTAATTTCTACCGACAAAGTAATTTAAGTTTAATTTTTATTGAGTCTTATTTATAATTTTCGAATAAACTGCTTGACGTTCATACTTTTATTGTTTTTTTTCCTTTTCTTTTTTTTTCAAGTTCTTTTGACTGTATCAGTCATTATCAAGAATCGAGTGTTGTCTGTGTGGTAGAACAATTAAGTAAAAACACCACCAATCTGCCCAGGACACATAAAAACTTATTACAGCCTATAACACGATCTCTCAAACTTCACAAAATTGTGGAAGAGATTTTCGCTGATTCTTAATGGAAATGCAAAATTACATAATATGTAAATATACTCCCCGGAAAATCCCTGTATATCACTTATCCAAAACTTTAAACGAAGTAATACTGCCAACAATTTTATCACGCATACTGCACGCTACAAACCTAATAACAGCATCCTAACTATTAGGTTGGTGCAAAAATAATGTCGTAATAATGTCGTTTTTTGACGTATTTTTTAACGTCAAAAAACGACATTATTACGTCATTATTTTTGCACCAACCTAATATAATAACTATAAACCTAATAATAACTGAAAAACTAAGTATAATAACTATAAAGCTAATAACTGCAAATCTAACTATAATAGCCATAATAAATATAAACCTAATAACTCCAAACCTAACTATAATAACTATAAACCTAATAACTGCAAAGCTAATTATAATAACTATAATAAATATAAACTTAATAACTGCAAACCTAACTATAATAACTATAAACCTGATAACTGCAAAGCTAAATATAATAACTATAATAAATATAAACCTAATAAATGCAAACCTAAGTATAATAACTATAAGCCTAATAACTGCAAAGCTATGATAGCTATAATAGATATGAACCTAATAACTTCAAACCTAACTATAAAAACTATAAACCTAATAACTGCAAAGCTAACTATAATAACTATAAACCTAATGGTCCTGGGTATGACGATTAACAACATCCGCGCCCTGGGTAAGACGATAATCTAGATCCAACATCAAGGCTTCTGATGAGGAAGTTTTGAAGAACCTGGAACCACCTCTTAATTGCTAGTGTTCTCAGGGCCATCCTGACCCAGGGTTGTATCACCTGTTGGGGTCTCAGCTATGGGCAAATAGTTGACCCCCACGCTGCGGTCAAAACACTATAAAAGTGTAAATATACGTTTTAATACCAGCAATAGATTCTTGTGAAAGGTTATTACCAGCAATACATTATTACCAGCAATACTTTTTTGAGGAAAAAATATTACCAGCAATACATTTTTGGAAAAAAAAAATTAGCAGTAATACATTTAAAAAACATTACCAGTAATAAAATCCTTGTCGGCATTAAATGACACATTGAGGTAGATATGCCGTAAAATAAATCAAACCAAACCAAGTCGATACTATTTTCGCCGGTATGATTTCCTTTGATGTATCTGTTGCAAAATTTAAGTATATTATATTTGAACTGTCACAAGTCAAGGGAGGAAATCGCTATGTTTTACGTGTGCCAGATGGGGTAAAAGCTCTATTAGCGATATGTTTACAAACTTGGCATCTGGGTTTATTATTTTCTACGTTACCTTACTGAAAGGGGGATTTCAGTAGTCTAGATCTGGGGTCGGCAACCTACAGCATGCTTACCACACGTGGCACACCCAGCATTTTCCATTGCCAAACAGCTGCAAATGACATCATGAAGTCTGAACCAATAACTACTACAACACAAAGAAGACATTTAGTTGTTTCAATTTTAGTATATACTAAAGTACATATACTATATATTACTATATAAAATATATTTCAGAACAGGTATATTGGCGTTGACTTGTATAAAAATACGTATGCTGTTGGTACACTAAATGATTTTTAAGCCCTAAGTTGGCACATAGTTTGAAAAAGTTGCCGACCCCTACCCTAGAGGTTGTTTGAAACTGCAATTATTAAAATTATAAAAACTGCTCACTCGTTGAACTCCTTTTATTAATAATAATAATAATAAAACCCTTAAAAACAGTTTATTTCTATTAATGTGGTTTACATATTATTGTATATGTTATTATATAAAATATATTATAGAACAGATATATTGACCTTGACTTGTATAAAAAATATGTATGCTGTTGGTACACTGAATGATTTTAAAACCCTAAGTAAGCATATAGTCAGCAAAATGTTGTCGTCTCCTACCCTAGAGATCGTTTGAAACTGCAATTATTAAAATTATATAAACTGCTCATTCGTTGGACTCCTATTAATAATAATAAAAAAAATCCTTAAAAACAGTTTATTTCTGTTAATGTGGCTTACATATTATTGTATATATTACTATCTGAAATATATTGTACAACAGATATATTGACCTTGACTTTTATAAAAATACGTCTGCTATTGGCACACTGAATAATTTTAAAACCCTAAGCCAACACAAAAGGATGGCAAGACCCTGGTCTAGATAAATTTAGGAGTTCGACACTTGGCGTTAAGTGCGGTTTTTAGTAAGGTTCACCCTGTACAAGCTCAGGGGATCATTTGAGATAGAAATTTACAGGGTAAGAGGCAGTCTATGGATATATGAAATGGAAGATAACGAAAAACCCTAGACTTGAAAAGGTTAAGATTTTAGTGACCAGGGGAAATCGATCATGAGAGTCGGTTACACGGAACAGTGGTTCGCGAGAAAAAGCTATTCGAGTGGAACTTATGCCTCACCAATTCAATAAATACATTAATTGATTGTAGTGTCAACTTTCAGGTACTGGAATTCATTTTGTAAAATATGAGAAAGCTTGTGAGCGTTGTAACTAAAATCAAAACCCATGGGAATTCTGCAATATGTCATTTGTTTTGTAGGTTAGAAGAGCGTCAACATTGGAAGCCATAGTGATTGATTTTTTAATTGTTTTCAGAGGATGAGTTCTATTGAGAAAATGATTGCTCTGATGCCCTATGCGTTTTTTATGCTCCCCAGGGGCAGAAGACATAGGTTTTATGCGTAAACACTGGCTATAGCATATTGATTTTTTTACGTTGTTAGAGTGAACCGTTAATATTTGCGTAGGAATATACCAACTGTAAGTTTAACGTGCAATGATGTAGTTGTTGTTGAGACGTACCCATACAACTTGAAACGGGATGGAAATGTCCTAATATGTATATATATATATATATATATATATATATATATATATATATATTAGGTTGTTGCAAAAATAATGTCGTTTTCTCACATATGCTACTATGTGAGAAAACAGCATTATTTTTGCACCAAACTAATATATATATATATATATATATATATATATATATATATATATATAATAAAAAGCTCAAACACTAATAATCCATGGTTATAATTTATTACATTGTAATCGTCAACACGATCAAATTCATCAGACCTACAAATTCAATTTTGAGTGTTTGAGCTTTAAATATATATATATAAATATATATATATATATATATATATATATATATATATATATATATATATATATGTTGTATTTCGGCAGAAATCTCTCTTTCATACAAGTTAGGTTAAAAAAGGTTTATTTAATTTTTATTGTGTTCTTTCAAATATATTTTTTTTTTTACTGGGCACAAAGTCTGTAAAAACTGTTCAAATTTCTGCATATTTAAACAAAAATGAAATCAACATTGCATTGATAGTGGTTAAAAGAATAGCCGAAAGAGATCGGCTATGCAGAGTCCAGAAAATACACTTGTACGGACACAAAGAAAATAATCAGAGTACCGTGTCAGTCGTCTTTAACGAAACTTACCTATCTACTTTTCAGTGAAAATATGCATCCTCCGACAGGAATCGAACCTGTACTCTATACAGAACCGTCATGTAGCCTGACGTGCCTAAACCGATTGGCGCACAGAGGATCGTTTCGGTTAGAAAGGTCGATTTTACTGTTTTAAAACTACAATATTCCAGGATTCTCACACGTACATTCATATCTGCTCGATATGTATCCAAATGTAAACAATGACGTCACACATTATGAAATGGACAAAGTTCGACAATATATATATATATATATATATATATATATATATATATATATATTAAAAAGAAGAGAGAAAGTGTAAACGTTTTTATTATAATGTGGATTTTATATATATATATATATATATATATATATATATATATATATTTTCCATATTTTTGCAATTGGAGTTTCCCTGTCTCGCAACCCTCTTTAGGCAAACGGTGTATATTTCCACATATTATTAAAAGCAATTAATTTTCCTGAGGTTTTTCAATGTCTAAACATTGCCTTTTTTCTGTAGTGGTAATCGAAATGTCTTTCTTGGACAAGTGTCCAAAAAAGACACTGGGGTTAATAATATACCAGTCCAAGAAAGACATTGGGTTACTACTACACAAAAAAGATAATGTTTATACATCGAAAAACATAAGGAAAATTAATTGCTTTTAATAATATGTGGAAATATCCACTCTTTGCCTGAAGAAGGTTGCGAGACCGAAAACGCGTGTAGCAAAAATATGGAAAATATATATATAAAGAAATCCACATTATAATAAACACGTTTCTTTCTTTTTAATATATATATATATATATATATATATATATATATATATATATATATATATATTGTCGAACTTTGTCCATTTCATAATGTGTGACGTCATTTGATATATATATATATATATATATATATAGAGAGAGAGAGAGAGATAGATAGATAGATAGATAGATAGATAGATAGATAGATATGAAGAAATATACTCTTAAGGTGTGCTATATTTATGGGATAAAGTGCTCAATATCAGAGTGTGTAAATATAAAAGTGGACATTGACGTCAACATATAGAGGCCTCCAAGTGTTGACTTCAATGTTCACTTTTATATATATATACATATATATATACATATATATATGCATGTATATATATATAAATATATATGTGTGTGTGTGTGTGTATATTCATGTGTATATATATATATATATATATATATATATATATATATATATATGTATGCATGTATGTATATATATATATATATATATATATATATATATATGCGTTATGACCAAAAACGTTCGCGGTTTCTCTCGTATTTTTAAAATGTGCACTTTTCTCTCGTTGGTACAACTATAATTTCTTGTATATATATATATATATATATATATATATATATATATATATATATATATATATGTTGTAAGTATTAATAAAACAATGCTCTATGTAATACAAGAGAGCTATTAGGTATATATTAATAAATATATATACTTTCCCTCATGGTATATTTAGGCAGCAACTCTGCATCCAAACAAGTTTGATTAAAATGAAGCGACAAAGTGACTTAATTTTTTTGTTGTATTTTTCCAATTTTCGGATCAGGTGCTGGGTAATTTCCTTGAAGTTGTGTATAAACTGTCCGATGTTCATATTTTATTATTTTTGTTCAAGTCTGCAGTCGCTCTCTCACAGACATGCAATCGCCTCTCTCTGCTTTTTTTTTCCAATACTTTCATGGTAATTGCACCAATGAGCTGCTTTCACTGGTTCCCAGGCTTCATGAGTTCAAGCGCCCTACGAGGCTGGCATCCCGCTCTCACCCTTTCACTGTAGAAACTATTAAATGTAGCCGTCTCTTCGACTGCAATAGCTTCATAGGTCGCACCTCTCGCCTGTGGAATTCCCTTCCCTTTTCCTTTTTCCTTGATAGCTATAATCTCCAACAATTTAAATGTAATGTCAATCGACATCTCCAGTTCCCCTGATCTATCCACTATTCTTCTTCTCATCCTTTCCCCTATCACTCCTATCTGCTCTCGCTCCAGATCCTCTGTAATCCCTTAAGTGATAATGGTTTCCTGCCTTGCTTGGGGCGAAATGCTTAAAAAAAAAGTACTTGTGATTTTTTCCAGCCATTATCATCAACCGATTTAGTAGTTAGGTTCCTTAGTCTGCATCCTGGTTTTCTTTGGGAAAATGAACGTTAGAAATGGTCGAGTGTAATGTCATGTGTAATGGCTTTTTGGAAAGAGGCCATACAAAAATACTACGATTTATTTATTTAATAGCTAAAGCTCTTAATTGGGCCTTCATCCCAATAGGTAGTGAGGAGTAGATGCGATAGGCAACAATAAACTACAGAATAACTCAAAATTGACCGCTGTATTTAAGTATTGCATTAATATTTAAGTTTACCTTTTAAAAGTTCAACGATAATTCTTCTGCAGCCACTTGATTTAAAGAAATTTTGATGTACGTAGGTCCTTACTTTCCGTACAAACAATGTTTATTTCATGAGTGACTTTTGCTGGATTTCGCAATTAATTTCGATTTTTCTCAATTTTATTTCTATGTTATAAAAATTGTTATCATACAAAAAAAAAAAAAAATTGTCGCAAAATCTCACGTAAAAAAATCGCCGAAAACAATCGCAGTTATTAAAACTTGAGAATCTAAAATGTCATAATTGCAGCTCCGGATCCAGCCTGGCATGTTTTTAATTTTCTCACGGAGCCGGCTGATTCCAAAATGGTAGGATATGTTGGGCTACGGCCTCTTAAGAGTAATGATGAAAAGGTGTGACCCAGTGAGACCCTGGCATCCGCATTTGTTATATAGAAAAAAAAAGAAGATGAGCTATTGAAAGTTAGAGAGTTGTGCCCCTTGAATTGAAAAAGTGTGAGACACTGACATTCAGATTTATTATATAGATTAATTTAAATTTTTATTTTTATTTCTATTTTATGTTATCACAGATTGACCTTTCAACAGTCGAAACTTATTACAATCGGTGCACACAACGACCAGAACATCATGAATGACTATCAACAGACGAAAAATAATAGAAGATAACACCAAAATACCCTCCAGCACCCAATGCAAGAAAAGACTCGAAAAGCCAGAATATCTGTTATCAACCGAGCTCTACATGGGCCCTAGGGTCCGTGTAATATTTCTGGTGGAGGTGGTCCACAGGCAAAATATAACAAATTGGGGGGGGGGTCTACAATGATATTTTGGTGGTCCACGAAGAAAGCAAACTTAG
>OZ010604.1:76288846-76493846 GCA_963932145.1 Acanthosepion lycidas | reverse complement strand
TACAAGGTTCAGGCCTTTCAGTATATGTCTATATTTCTGAAATGAGGTAATATGTACACTATTTACATTATTCGGACTATTATCCTCATCTTTGTCGCCATATTTATTACAACGTTTCAGCCTTTCAGTATCTGTCGATATTTCTAAGATGAGGTATTATGTACACTATTTACATTATTCGGACTATCATCCTCATCTTTGTCACCATATTTATTACAACGTTTCAGCCTTTCAGTATCTGTCTATATTTCTAAGATGAGGTGTTATGTACTCTATGTCGAACTGAACCCTTTATTTCGCTCACTGGAGTAGACTGTTCTAGTTCCACGTGCCATGTTTAATGGATGTCAGTTATCAGTCTACCACATTCCAACCAATTGAAGAAAGCCAGAGCGTACAACGGCAGAAACTTTGTAATAAATATGGCGACAAAGATGAGGACAATAGGCCGAATAAAGTAAATAGTGTACATAATAACTCATCTGAGAAATATAGACAGGAGATTGTATTTCTTCAAGTCTCTTCTTCATTTGTGAGAAAATTAACAAGAAGTTCACATCAAAATAGGAGATTAGATAAACTATTTACACAATTCGTATTGTCCTCATCTTTGTCGCCATAATTATTACGTTTCAGCCGTTGTACTCACCGGCCTTCGTAAGGTGGTTGGAATGTCAAACTTAACCCTTTATTTCGCTCACTAGGGTAGACTGTTCTAGTTCCTCGTGTCATGTTTAATGGATGTCGGTTATCAGTTATCTCCTGTTAATTCCCCTCTCCAAGTTCTCCACTGCCTTAAGCGGGTATTGAACTCACACTCTTTCGGTCCTGTCACAGGATCTAACCAACGCCTTTATCCACTGTGCGAAGTCTGTGAGTTCAATATCCGGTTAAGGCATGACTATTCCAAACATAAATAGTATTGCGTACAAAAGGATATCCTGAAAACTTCCCAGGTTCATGACTATTTCAAATATAACTAGCATTGCGTAAAAAAGAATACAGGATAACATCCCAGGGGCATGATTATTCCAAACATATCCAGTATTGCGCACAAAAGGACACCCTGAAAACTTCCCAGTGGCATGATTATTCGAAGAATTACACTATTGCATAAAAAAGGATATCATGAAAACCTCCCTGGTGCATGAAGACTCCAAATGTAACTAGTATTGCGTATAAAAGATATCCTAAAACTTCTGGGGAGATGACTATTCCAAATATAACTTGCATCGCGTACAAAGGGATAAACTGAAAAAATCCCAGTGGCATGTCTATTCAAAACATAACTTGTATTACGTAGACATAGAAAGTACTGAAAATTTCCCGGGGGCATGAATATTCCAAACATAATTTGTATTACGTAGAATTAGAATATACTGAAAACTTAACAGGGGCATGAATATTCCAAACATAATTTGTATTACGTACAATTACAATATACTGAAAACTTCCCGGGGTCATGACTATTCCAAAGATAAATTGTATTACGTAGAATTAGAATATACTAAAAACTTCCCGGGGGCATGACTCTTCAAAACATAACTTGTATTACGTAGAATTAGAATATACTGAAATCTTCCCGGGGGTATGAATGTTCGAAACGTAACTTGTATTAAGTAGAATTAGAATATACTGAAAACATCCCGGGAGCATGACGATTCCAAACATAATTTGTATTACGTAGAATTAAAATATACTGAAAACTTCCCGGGGGCATGACTATTCCAAACATAATTTGTATTATGTAGAATTAGAATATACTGAAAAATTCCAGGGCATGACTATTCCAAATATAACTTGTATTACGTAGAATTAGAATATACTGAAATCTTCCAGGGGGTATGAATATTCGAAACATAACTTCTATTAAGTAAGATTAGAATATACTGAAAACTTCCCGGCGGCATAACTATTCCAAACATAATTTGTATTAGGTAGACTTAAAATATACTGAAAACTTCCCGGGGGATGACTATTCCAAACATAATTTGTATTACGTAGAATTAGAATGTACTGAAAACTTCCCGGGGGCATGACTATTCCAAACATAATTTGTATAACGTAGAATTAAAATATACTGAAAACTTCACGGAGGCATGACTATTCCAAACATAACTTGTATTACGTAGAATTAGAATATGCAGAAAACTTAACAGGGGCATGAATATTCCACACATAACTTGTATTAAGTATAAACAGAATATATTGAAAACTTCACGGAGGTATGAACATTCCAAACATAGCTTGTATTACGTAGAATTAGAAAATACTGAAAACTTCCCGGGTGCATGAATATTCCACACATAACTTGTATTACATAGACTTCAAAAGTACTGAAAACTCCCCGGGGGCATGAATATTCCAAACATAAATGTATTACATAGAATTGTAATATACTGCAAACTACTCGGCGGCATGACTATTCCGTACATGACTTGTATTACGTAGAATTAGAATATACTGAAAACTTCCTGTTGGCATGACTGTTCAAAACATAAGTTGTATTAAGTAGAATTAGACTATACTGAAAATTTCCCGGGGGCATGACTATTCGAAACATAATTTGTATTACGTAGAATTAGAATATACTGAAAACTTCACGGGGGCATGAAGATTCGAAACATAATTTGTATTACATAGAATTGGAATATACTGAAAACTTCCCGGTATACATGACTCTTCCAAACATAACTTATATTACGTAGAATTAGAATATACTGAAATCTTCCCGGGGGTATGAATATTCGAAATATAACTTCTATTCAGTAGGATTAGAATATACTGAAAACTTCCCGGGGGCATGACTATTCCAAACATAATTTGTAATAGGTAGAATTAAAATATACTGAAAACTTCCGGGGGCATGACTATTCCAAACATAATTTGTATTACGTAGAATTAGAATATACTGAAAACTTCCGGGGGCATGACTATTCCAAATATAACTTATATTACGTAGAATTAGAATATACTGAAATCTTCCTGGCGGTATGAATATTCGAAACATAACTTCTATTAAATAGGATTAGAATATACTGAAAACTGCCGGGAGCATGACTTTTCCAAATATAACTTGTATTAAGTAGAATTAGAATATACTGAAATCTTCGCGGGGGTATGAATATTCGAAACGTAACTTCTATTAAGTAGAATTAGAATATACTGAAAACTTCCCCGGGGCATGACTATTCCAAACATAATTTGTATTACGTAGAATTAAAATACACTGAAAACTTCCCGGGGGCATGACTATTCCAAACATAATTTGTATTACGTAGAATTAGAATATACTGAAAACTTCACGGGTCCATGACTATTCCAAACATAATTTGTATTACGTTGAATTGGAATATGCTGAAAACTTTTTGGGGGCATGACGCTTCCAAACATAACTTATATTACGTAGAATTAGAATATACAGAAATCTTCTCGGGGGTATGAATATTCGAAACATAACTTCTATTAAGTAGGATAAGAATATACTGAAAACTTCCCGGGGGCATGACTATTCCAAACATAATTTGTATGACGTAGAATTAGAATATAGTGAAATCTTCCCAGGGGAATGAATATTCGAAACGTAACTTGTATTAAGTAGAATTAGAATATACTAAAAACTTCCCGGGGGCATGACTATTCCAAACATAATTTGTATTACGTAGAATTAGAATGTACTGTAAACTTCCCGGGGGCATGAATATTCCAAACATAATTTGTATTACGTAAAATTAGAATATAGTGAAAACTTCATGGGGGGATGACTATTCCAAACATAATTTGTATTACGTAGAATTAGAATATACTGAAAAATTCCAGGGGGTATGTATATTCCAAACATAAATTGTATTACGTAGAATTAGAATATACTGAAAACTTCCCAGGGGCATGACTATTCTAATCATAAATTGTATTACGTAGAATTAGAATAAACTGAAAACTTCCCGGGGGCATAAATATCCCAAACATAACTTGTACTACGTAGAATTAGAATATACTGAAAACTTCCCGGCGGCATGACTATTCCAAACATTATTTGTATTAGGTAGAATTAAAATATACTGAAAACTCCCCGGGAGCATGGCTATTCCAAACATAAATTGTATTACGTAGAATTAGAATATACTGAAAATTTAACAGGGGCATGACTATTCCAAACATAACTTGTATTCCGTAGAATTAGAATATACTGAAAACTTCCCGGGGGTATGAATATTCGAAACGTAACTTGTATTGCGTAGAATTAGAATATACTGAAAACTCCTCAGGGGCATGACTATTCCAAACATAATTTGTATTACGTAGAATTAAAATATACTGAAAAAATCACGGGGGCATGATTATTCTAAAAATATTTTGTATTACGTAGAATTAGAATATACTGAAAACTTCCCGGGGCCATGACTATTCTAAACATTATTTGTATTACGTAGAATTAAAATATACTTAAATTTTCCCGGGGGCATGAATATTCCAAACATAATTTGTATTACGTAGAATTAGAATATAGTGAAATCTTCCCGGGGGAATGAATATTCGAAACGTAACTTGTATTAAGTAGAATTAGAATATACTAAAAACTTCGCGGGGGCATGACTATTCCAAACATAATTTGTATTACGTAGAATTAGAATGTACTGAAAACTTCCCGGGGGCATGAATATTCCAAACATATTTTGTATTACGTAAAATTAGAATATAGTGAAAACTTCATGGGGGGATGACTATTCCAAACATAATTTGTATTACGTAGAATTAGAATATACTGAAAAATTCCCGGGAGTATGTATATTCCAAACATAACTTGTATTACGTAGAATAAGAATATACTGTAAACTTCCCAGGGGCATGACTATTCTAATCATAAATTGTATTACGTAGAATTAGAATAAACTGAAAACTTCCCGGGGGCATAAATATCCTAAACATAACTTGTACTACGTAGAATTGGAATATACTGAAAACTTCCCGGCGGCATGACTATTCCAAACATTATTTGTATTAGGTAGAATTAAAATATACTGAAAACATCCGGGATCATGACTATTCCAAACATAATTTGTATTACGTAGAATTAGAATATACTGAAAACTACCCGGGAGCATGGCTATTCCAAACATAAATTGTATTACGTAGAATTAGAATATACTGAAAACTTAACAGGGGCATGACTATTCCAAACATAACTTGTATTACGTAGAATTAGAATATACTGAAATCTTCCCGGGGGTATGAATATTCGAAACATAACTTGTATTGCGTAGAATTAGAATATACTGAAAACTCCCCAGGGCCATGACTATTCCAAACATAATTTGTATTACGTAGAATTAAAATATACTGAAAAAATCACGGGGGCATGACTATTCTAAAAATATTTTGTATTACGTAGAATTAGAATATACTGAAAACTTCCCGGGGGCATGACTATTCCAAACATCATTTGTATGACGTAGAATTAGAATATAGTGAAATCTTCCCGGGGGAATGAATATTCGAAACGTAACTTGTATTAAGTAGAATTAGAATATACTAAAAACTTCCCGGAGGCATGACTATTCCAAACATAATTTGTATTACGTAGAATTAGAATGTACTGTAAACTTCCCGGGGGCATGAATATTCCAAACATAATTTGTATTACGTAAAATTAGAATATAGTGAAAACTTCATGGGGGGATGACTATTCCAAACATAATTTGTATTACGTAGAATTAGAATATACTGAAAAATTCCCGGGGGTATGTATATTCCAAACATAACTTGTATTACGTAGAATTAGAATATACTGAAAACTTCCCAGGGGCATGACTATTCTAATCATAAATTGTATTACGTAGAATTAGAATAAACTGAAAACTTCCCGGGAGCATAAATATCCCAAACATAACTTGTACTACGTAGAATTAGAATATACTGAAAACTCCCCGGCGGCATGACTATTCCAAACATTATTTGTATTAGGTAGAATTAAAATATACTGAAAACATCCGGGATCATGACTATTCCAAAGATAATTTGTATTACGTAGAATTAGAATATACTGAAACCTTCCCGGGAGCATGGCTATTCCAAACATAAATTGTATTACGTAGAATTAGAATATACTGAAAACTTAACAGGGGCATGACTATTCCAAACATAACTTGTATTACGTAGAATTAGAATATACTGAAATCTTCCCGGGGGTATGAATATTCGAAACGTAACTTGTATTGCGTAAAATTAGAATATACTGAAAACTCCCCAGGGGCATGACTATTCCAAACATAATTTGTATTACGTAGAATTAAAATATACTGAAAAAATCACGGGGGCATGACTATTCTAAAAATATTTTGTATTACGTAGAATTAGAATATACTGAAAACTTCCCGGGGGCATGACTATTCTAAACATTATTTGTATTACGTAGAATTAAAATATACTGAAAATTTCCCGGGGGCATGAATATTCCAAACATAATTTGTATTACGTAGAATTCGAATATACTGAAAACTGCCCGGAGACATGACTATTCCAAACATCATTTTTATTACGTAGATTTATAATATACTTAAAACTTCACGGGGGCATGACTATTCCAAACATAATTTCTATTACGTAGAATTAGAATATACTGAAAACTTCCTGGGGGCATAAATATTCCACCCATAACTTGTATTACGTAGAAATAGAATATACTTAAATCTTCCTGTGGGCATAAATACTCCAAACATAACTTCTATTTCGTAGAATTAGAATATACTGAAAAATTCCCGTGTGTATGTATATGCCAAACATAATGTCTATTACGTAGAATTAGAATATACTGAAAACTTCGCGGGGGCATGACTATTCCAAACATAATTTGTATTACGCAGAATTAGAATATACTGAAAACTTCCCAGGGGCATGACTATTCTAAACATAATTTGTATTACGTAGAATTAGAATAAACTGAAAACTTCCCGGGGGCATGATTATTCCAAACATATCTCGTATTACGTAGAATTAGAATATACTGAAAACTTCCTGGGGGCATGAATATTCCACACATAACTTGTATTACGTAGAATTAGAATATACTGAAAACTTCCCGCGGGCATGAATAATCCAAACATAACTTGTTTTACTTAGAATTAGAATATACTAAAACATTCTGTTGGCATGACTGTTCAAAACATAAGTTGTATTATGTAGAATTAGTATATACTGAAAACTTCCCGGTGGCATGACTGTTTAAAACATAACTTGTATTACGAAGAATTCGAATATTCTAACAGAACACTGTAATATGTAGAATAATAATATACTGAAATCTTCCCGGGTGCATAACTATTCCAAACATAATTTGTATTTCGTAGAATTAGAATATACTGAAAAATTCACGAGAGTATGACTGTTCCAAACATAACTTGTATTACGTAGGATTAGAATATACTGAAATCTTCCTGCGGGCATGAATATTCCACAGATAACTTGTATTACGTAGAAATAGAATATACTGAAAACTTCCTTGGGGCATATATATTCGAAACATAACTTCTATTACATAGAATTAGAATATACTTCAAACTTCGCGGGGTCATGACTATTCCAAACATAATTTGGATTACGTAGAATTAGAATATACTGAAAACTTCCCGTGCGTTTGTATATTCCAAACATATCTTGTATTGCGTAGAATTAGAATAAACTGAAAACTTCCCATGTGTTTGTATATTCCAAACTTAACTTGTATTACGCAGAATTAGAATATACTGAAAACTTCCCACGGGCATGACTATTCTAAACATATCTTGTAATACGTAGAATTAGAATATACTGAAAACTTCCTGGGGGCATGAATATTCCACACATAACTTGTATTACGTAGAATTAGAATATACTGAAAACATCCTGTTGGCATGACTGTTCAAATCATAAGTTGTATTATGAAGAAGTAGAATATACTGAAAACTTACCAGGGGCATGACTATTCAAAACATAATTTGTATTACGTAGAATTAGAATATACTGAAAACTTCCTGGTGGTATGAATATTCCAAACATAACTTGTATTACTTAGAATTAGAATATACTGAAACTTCCTGGGGGAATGTATATTTCAAACATAACTTTTATTACGTAGAATTAGAATATACTGTAAACTTCCTGGTGGCATGACTGTTCCAAATATAACGTTTATTAAGTAGAATTAGAATATACTGAAAACTTCCCGCGGGCGTGACTATTCCAAACCTAATTTTTATTACGTAGAATTAGAATATACTGAAAACATCTCGGGGGCATGACTATTCCACATATAAATTCTATTACGTAGAATTAGAATATACTGAAAACTTCCTGTCGGCATGACTGTTCTAAACATAAGTTGTATTACGTAGAATTAGAATATACTGAAAACTTCCTGGGGTCATGAATATTACAAACATATCACTGTAATATGTAGAATTAGAATATACTGAAAACTTCCCGGGGGCATGACTATTCCAAACATAACTTGTATTATGTAGAATTAGAATATACTGAAACTTCCCAGGGGCATGACTTATCCAAACTGTTACACCGGCCTCCTAACACAAGGGAATTACACCGGTTCTCACTATATATAGTGCCAGTAATACCTACTCGTTGTGTGTAAAACAGCGACAGTTCTACAACTGCCTAGCTGAGTAGTACCCGTTTCCTACTTTTGTATCTGTGCTGTTAAATACACCTGTTCCTTAAACCAACCTCGACTTGATTTTCTTATTTTTACTATTGTGCCACAACACAACAGATTGGCGACGTCGGAATCCAAACGATATCACTGCGGACAATCACCTAAAGTGATTGAAATACAAGGATTCGCAAGATTTTTACGGCAAAACACCTTCGTCATTTCAAACAGATATTTGGATATTCAAGGATTAATAGTAAATTAATTACTACAATAGTAATTTGGTGACGTAAAGAAAAAAATAAAAAAATAAAAAATAAACAACCAAAAATTTGCTACCAAATGTCTCCAGCGTGAGAACGCGAATAATATTGTCAATTATGAAAATAGTTGAAAATACTGACACCAAGTGTTTCGGAAAAAAAAAAAGGTTCACTGTTTTTTTGTTTCTTTACAAGAAACCAGACTTTTTCTTGTCACGGTAAGATTTTTTTTTTCTCCTCTTCAAAGTTAAATGATTTGTCGAGTGAAAAATATATATTCGCGTAAGTCATTTGCGCTTAACAAAGACTGTTAAATATTCGAGTCATATTTGTGCAAAACCACTAAGTGGTTGAAAAAAAAAATTGTGACTTTCCCATTAGTCGACGCTTCTTAAAGCGACGGATTTTTTTTTTTTTTTTTTTTTTTTTTACTAGAAATACATATTTCTTGTTTGTGTATTAGTTGAGCAAACTAATTTTATTAAGCAAGCCTTGGGAAAACTGATTTGTTTAATACAAGTGTAAACTGTATGGTGCGTAAATCGAATTCGTACCATGGACGCAGAATTAAGAGAGTCTCTTCTTCAATTGTTCAAATTTCAAACGGAACAAAGTCTTGCGTTGCAAAAGCAACAACTTCAACGACAACTTGAAAGTGAGTAAAAATTTAAAAAAGAGTTGTTGGAACAACAGAAACGCGTCGAAGAAATCTTTATGAAAACACAGGAGGAACAGAGGAAACTTCTGGAGGCAACACAGTTAACGAATGCAAGTGAGAATCATAATGCATTCTCCCAGACGGCTGTGTGGAACGCTATTGAAAGTTTCAATTATAATCCAGAAGACGATGTCACGTTTGCGCATTTCTATAGAAGATATGAGGATATTTTTGTATCGGATTTCGGTACATGGACAGACGCTAAAAAAGTTAGGTTTCTGCTAAGAAAATTGGGAACTGCCGAGCATACAAAGTTCGTGAATTTTATCCTTCCAAAAAAGACCAGCGAGTTGAACTTCCAAGTGACAGTTACTCTACTAACAGAACTGTTTTCTACAAAAACTTCTCTTTTTCACAGGAGATATAAGTGTATGAATGTCACTAGAAGAGAGGAAGATGATTACACTACTTATGCAAGTATTGTAAACAAGCATTGTGACGACTTTAAACTGGAGGAATTATTGTTACATAATTTTAAATGTTTAATATTTGTGCAAGGGCTGGTTTTAGGTAAAGACGCTGAGATCAGGTGTCGTGTTTTAAATAAACTCGAAAACGAGCCGAATTTAAAACTACAAAGCTTAGCGGAAGACTGTGAACGGTTTGTTGCGTTGAAACAGGACAGTCGTGACATAGAGGAAAGCGGAGTGTCGCACATTAAAAAGGTCCACCAGAAGAAAAATTTAACTTCAAAAAATAACCAGAGGTAAAAACAGGGAAAAGATCCACCTGGACCGTGTTGGAGGTGTGGAGATAAACATTAGTACAATGAGTGTCCCTACAAATTCAAACAATGTGACAACTGCTACCAGAAGGGGCATAGGGCATCACATTGTAGGAAAAAATCTGGTAGAAAGAAGACATCCATTAAACTAACGAAAATTGAACCTGAGGAACGAAATATCCGGAAATTTGTACAGGTCAAAATGTTTAAAAAGAAAGTAAGACTACAGCTTGATAGTGGGTCTGATATTTCCATCATTAATGTACAGACATGGAAGAAGCTTGAGAGACCCACTATGATTAAATCACATGAAACGGCGAGAAGCGTCAGTGGTGAAAAAATCGCCTTCGAAGGAGAATTATTGACGAATATTTCTTTTCAGAATAAGACCGAAAAAGCGAAAATTTTTGTCATGCGAAAATCAAATAACCTCTTTGGAACTGATCTGTTCGAAAAATTTCGACTATGGGATCTGCCTTTAAGCTCTTTTTGTCAAAAAGTTGAGGATTCGAATGTGGAGGCAGAAACACTTAAGAGGGAGTTAAAAGAGAATTTTCCAGGCGTATTTACAGGCGGTCTTGGAAGGTGTACAAAAGTGGTAGCAAAATTTGAAGTCAAAGAAAATGAACAGCCAGTGTGCAAAAAGAAAAAGGTTCCATACGCCGTTATATAACAAATAGACGGTGAATTAGAAAGACTCGAAAACATGGGTGTCCTCAAAAAAATTGATCACAGTGAGTGGGCTACGCCAACAGTTTACATCAAAAAGGAGATTAGGGTTTGTGCCGATTTCTCAACAGGTTTAAATAATGCATTAAAGGGTCACAGTTATCCCCTCCGAGCCCTGAAGAAATATTCGCGAAACTGAGTGGAGAGAAATATTTTTCTAAAATCGACCTCAGTGACGCATATCTACAAATCCCAGCTGATCAGGAGTGTTCAAAGCTGCTATGCATTAATACCCATAAGGGATTGTACAAGTTTAACAGACTTCCTTTTGGGGTCAAAGTCGCCCCTGCGATTTTTCAGCAAACAATGGACATGATGTTAAGTGGGTTGGACTTCGCAGTAGGGTATCTGGACGATCTGTTAATGAACATCGCTAGCAAAGAACACAAAGCTCATGTAAACCAAGTATTCAAAAGGATCCAGGATTATGGATTTAAACTGAAACAGGAAAAATGTACCTTTTTCATGGAAAAAAATACTTGGGGCAAATCATCGATGAACATGGAAGAAGGCCGGATCCAGATAGATCGATTGCAATAAGGGACATGCCCGCTCCAGAAAATATTGCGTCTCTACAAAGTTTCTTAGGTTTGGCGAATTATTACAATGTATTCGTGCCAAATATGCATAAACTAAGATCACCCTTAAATGAATTGTTAAGGAAGGACTAAAAATGGGTCTGGACGCAAGAGTGCGAAGAAGCATTTCAGGAAATTAAAGATATATTAACGTCTGACTTGTTTCTGGCACATTATAATCCCAAGCGTGATATTATAGTTGCAAGCGATGCCAGTGCCGATGGCATAGGAGCATGCATACTACACAAAATGGATGATGGAAAAATAAAACCCATAGCCCATGCATCCCGTTCACTTTTACCAGCCGAAAAGAACTACTCGCAAATCGAGAAAGAGGCGCTAAGCATTATATTCGCAGTAAAGAAATTTCATCGTTTCTTGCACGGTAGACAATTTCTGTTACAAACAGATCACAAACCTTTACTAACGATTTTTGGATCGAAAAAGGGACTACCACAACATACGGCAAATAGACTCCAAAGATGGGGTACCATTCTTCTGAATTAAAATTTTCAAATGGAGTATGTACCATCTAAAAAACTTGGTCATGCAGACGGCTTATCAAGGTTAATACCTAAGCACACAGAACCATTGGAGGATATGGTAATAGCAGCCATTCAAGCGGAAGTTGAAGTAAAAAATACTTTGTGACACGATAAGAGAACTTCCAGTAACGCTTGATGAAATTAAGAGCAAGGCAGAGCTGGACGAATTTATTATAAGCACGAAAGAAAAAATCAACAGTAACCAACTGGATTAGGAAATTTATTCAATTTGTGATAACGTCCTGTTATATAGCGACAGGGTCGTAATTCCTACGACATTACAGAAAAGAATGCTCAAAGAATTCCATGTAGGACATCCAGGCATATCGAGAATGAAAAGCCTTATGCGCTCTTTCGTTTTCTGGCCAAACATGGATAAGGATATAGAAGAAAAAGTCAGGGAGTGTAGAGGATGCGCATTAACTATGAAAGCTCCTCCGACTCAATTCGGATCGTGGGCAAAACCGGACCGACCTTGGTCGAGAATTTACTTGGATTTTGCTGGACAGTTAGATGGTTTCTACTATCTCATTGTTATAGACAGTCTATCTAAGTGGCCGGAAGTACTGAAATGCAAGAACCCCACATCCGAGGCAACTATTAACTTCCTGTATGAACTATTCGCGAGGTTTGGAGTTGTAGACTGCATTTTCACAGACAATGGAACGCAATTCACGTCTACCGAATTTAAATATCTCTGCGAGGATTATCTAATCGAGCATATAACCATTCCACCATACCACCCAAGAAGTAATGGGCAAGCGGAGAGATTCGTAGATACGTTCAAGAGAGCCCTGAGAAAAGCTAGTGGATCACCGACGGTTAAGTCAATCCAACAGTTCTTACAAGTGTACAGGGTCACTCCGAATGCAAACATAGAAACGTCGAAAACACCTGCTGAGGTCATGTTCGGACGCAAGGTTAGATCAATTTTCCACAAGTTGTTACCAAACCACGATAGGCCAAACCTCAAAAAACCGATAACAAAAAAACGGTATAAAGTTGGCGAAAGAGTTTTCTACAAGATTCATAGAAATAATAGGACCTTTTGGGAGTCCGGCACTATTGAGAAACAAATAGGCAACATGGTCAATATGATTAAGGGGCCAGATTTCGTGCATAAACGTCACATTAACCAAATCCGGAAAAGATACTCGAACAGAGAGGTGACCAGATCGCACGAGGAGGACATCATGGACACAGTGTTTGATACTTTTCAGGTGCCCATACCAGAGACAGCTCCTGAGATACCAGAGACAGCTCCTGAGAATAGGAGGTCAAAAAGAAAACGGAAATCAACGGAGTTGATTAGGGTGAACCCAAAACAAAAACGTTATTAATCCCCAGACGGAATATTTTCAAAGGGGGTTGTTACACCGGCCTCCTAACACAAGGGAATTACACCGGTTGTTACTATATATAGTGCCAGTAACACCTACCCGGTGTGTGTAAAACAGCGACAGTACTACAATTGACTAGCTGAGGAGTACCCGTTTCCTACCTTTGTATCTGTGATGTTAAATACACTTGTTCCTTAAACCAACATCGACTAGATTTTCTTATTTTTACTATTGTGCCACCACACAACACAAACATAACTTGTATTACGTAGAATTAGAATATACTGAAAACTTCCCGTGGGTAGGAATATTCCAAACATAACTTGGATTACGTATAATCAGAATATACTGAAATCTTCCCGGGGGTATGAATATTCGAAACAAATGTATTACGTATAATCAGAATATACTGAATTTCCCGCGGGTATGAATATTCCAAACATAACTTGTATTACGTAGAATTAGTATATACTGAAAACTTCCCTGGGGCAAGACTATTCCAAACATATCTTGTATTATGTAGAATTAGAATATACTGAAAACTTCCCGGTGGCATGACTATTCCAAACATAGCTTGTATTACATAGAATTAGAATATACTGAAAAATTCACGGGTGCATGACTATTCGAAACATAACTTGTATTACGTAGAATTAGAATATACTAACAACATCCCGGGGACATGACTATTCGAAACGTAACTTGTATTACGTAGTGTTAGAATAAACCGAAAACTTCTCGGGTGCATGTCTATTCCAACCATAACTTGTATTACGTAAAATTGAAATATACTGAAAACTTTGTGTATAAAATCATATCATGATAACTTCCCAGTGGCATGAATTCTCCAAACATCACTTCTATTACGTATATTAGAATATACTGAAAATTTCACAGGGCCATGACTATTCGAAACCACACATTTATTGGCTGCCGTATGATCACTTATTTTTAAAATCTTCAAAAGACTTTTGAAATGAGGAATAGGGTTTCGAAAGCTTAACCCTCACGTGACATATTGTGGGCATGATAGATGAGGATAGTCAGCGATTCACCTACCTGGCGAGCTTTTGGGAATGTATAGCGTAAGAGGTTCGTCGGCCTTAGTAAAATGAGAAAAGCTACTGACAGCTTTACAAGATAGGCAATCGTGGCTGACAGAAACATTCTATGTCATGAAAGGATGCTGCATCCAGAAGAAGAAAGGCAGCATACCTAGTCGATCAAATCTCAAGCATAGAATTTAATTCTCGTACATAAATTTCAATTTTTATATGATAGCTTGTTTTTCTTTCGCGGCCTATCAGCACCTCCATGTGTTACTTAATGCTAAAATCTTAATATTTTGATTGGTTTCGTTGATTTTGTTTGGCGGCATATCAACACCTCTATGGGTTATTTAATGCCGAAATCTAAATATTTTAATTGATTTGGTTTGGTTTGGTTTGGCTTGTTGATTTTTTTCAACGGTACATCAGCATCTCTGTGATATTTAATGCCGAAATCTAAATCTTTTGATTGGTTTCGTTTGGTTGATTTTGTTTAGCGGCATATCAATCTCTATGGGTTATTTAATGCCGAAATCTAAATATTTTGATTGGTTTGGTTTGGTTTGTTTGATTTTGTTTAGTGGCATATCAACATCTATGGGTAATTTAATGCTGAAATCTAAATATTTTGATTCGTTTGGTTTGGTTGATTTTGTTTAGCGGCATATCAACCTTTATGGGTTATTTAATGTCGAAATCTAAATATTTTGATTGGTTTGGTTGATTTTTTTTTTTTTTTTTTTTTTTTTTTTAGCGGCATATCTACCTCTGTGGGTTACTGTTATGGTCCTGGTTAGGACCAATGAAGAACAACACGAACACAAGGGTAGAACTAACGAAGGTATATTACACGAAATAATAATACAAGAGGTGCAAGTTGTTAGTATGACTGTCAGTCTGGTTTTGAGTGAACTACTAACGGCTCGACTCGATTCGACCCTCTCTCTCTTGAGAGCCGTAGTATACATAGTGTTAGGAAGAGTTGATTCTGTAGTTATAGGTAAGGATCCATGACACACCCCGCTCGCAATCTTTTACCTCGCAGGCGTCTTTAAAATATTTTTTCGGATTTATCCTCAAAGGCTCTGTAAATTTTCTTTTTCTGCTTGATTTCCGCGGTTCTGAAATTGCTGGAAACCTTTGCATGTTGAATGTGCCAAATATTGTGTCCATTACTTCCTTCTCTTTCTGAGGTAGACCGTTAGAATCCTCTAACAACCTCTTTCTGATCTGATTCAAGTTCCTTTTATGCGAGAAATTCGAACCATGAATTATGTAAATCACATTTCCGATTCGTTTCTCTATTGTACCTGGCTTCCAATAGGATGTGTTGTTTTTGAACATTTTAAAAAAAATTCTCCCCTGGGCTAAATTTTCTTTTTGGTACAAACGACGTTGGTCATTTTTTGGCAGAAATTTGTCGAATACCGATCTAATTTTTCGGGCGAACATTACTTCCGCCGGCGATAATGCCGATAGCGTAGTACTGTTCGGTGTAATTCTATACATTTGCAAGAATTGTTGTAAAGCCTTTTCTGTTGGTACGTCATAAGCTTTCCTTAGTGCTCTTTTTAATGTATCTACAAACCTCTCAACTTGCCCTTTTGACCTTGGGTGATATGGCGGAGATTTGATATGTTTCACCTGAAAAGTTTCTCAAAATTCTTGAAAATCCGCAGATGTAAATTGTCCCATTATCGGTGACTAAACAATCAACCACTCCGAAACGAGCAAATAACTCGTGAAGGCAATTTATTGTCGTCTCAGAAGTAGGTTTTCTACAACGAAATACTTCTGGTCATTTGCTGTAACTGTCTACTACAATCAAGTAGTAGAAACCCTCTAATGGGCCTGCGAAATCTACATGGATTCTCGACCATGGTCGATCTGTCTTAGGCCATGGCTTATGAGTGATCGGAGGTGCCTTGGCTGCTAAGGAACAGCCCTTGCATTTGTCCACCATATGTATAATATATTGATCCATGTTTGGCCAGTACACGAAAAATCGCATTAAGGATTTCATCCTGTTCTTTCCTGGGTGGCCCACGTGAAAATCCTTCAGGATTCGCCTTTGTAGCGTTTTCGGGGTTACTACCCTTTCATTATATAGCAGAACATTATCACATAACGAAAAACTGCCTGATATATGCTTATCTTTTCTTGCAATTTTTGTTTGTTTCCTTTATAAATTTGTCATTCACTGCTTCGTTTCTTATTTCCTGTAATGTGACGGGGAGTTTTCGAATTGTACTACATAATGATGTTCTAATATCTTCCTCATATCGTAGAACTGCAATTACGGAATCTTCTAATGGCACCGTTTTCTTTGGTATTAGTCTCGAAAGACCCTCTGCATGCCCGATTTTGTTTGATGGAAGATACTCCAATTTGAAATTATAATTTAATAAAATCGTCCTCCATCTTAGTAATCTATTAGCAGTGTAGACAGGTAGACCTTTCTTTGATCCAAATACTGTTAGTAACGGCTTGTGTTCCGTCTACAAGCTGAAAAATCTACCGTAAATATATCTGTGGAATCTTGTAATCGCAAAAATAATCCCCCAGCGCTTCTTTTTCGATTTGCGAGTAATTTTGTTCGGCTGGTAGTAACGCTCTTGGCGCACGCGCGATGGGTTTTAGTGTCCCATCCGGCATTTTATAAAGTATACATGCCCCAACACCATACGCACCCGCGTCACTCGCGACTATTATTTCCAATTTTGGATCATAATGCGCTAAAAATAAATCTGCTTATTAGAGTCTTAATTATTATGTCGAAAGTTTTCTGACATTCATATGACCATTCCCAAACTTTTTCCTTCTTCAACAGTTCGTTTAGGGGTGCGCGTAATTTGTGCATGTTAGGAATAAATTCTTGATAATAATTTACTAAACCCAAGAAGCTTTGTAACTCGGCTAAATTTTTGGGGGCCGGCATTTTTTTTTTTTTTTTTTTTACCGTGGCTCTTTCTGGGTCTGGTCTTCTTCCTTCTTCGTTAATAATATGGTCCAGATATTTTATCTCCTTCATAAAGAAGTCACATTTATTTTCTTTTACCTTAAAACCGTAATTTTGTATCTGCCTGAAAACCTCTTGAACGTGTTCCCAGTGTTGTTCAACATTTTTGCTATTTATCAGGATGTCATCAAGGTATGCGATCGTGAAATCCACTCCGCCTAACATAGTGTCCATTATTTGCTAAAATATCGGCGGCGCGACCTTGATCCCGAATGGTAATCTCTGGAACTTATATAATCCTTTATGTGTGTTTATGCACAACAACCTCGAGCTTTCCTCATCTACTGGTACTTGTAGGAATGCTTCGCTCAAGTCTATTTTTGAAAAAAATTTTCCTCCGTTCAACTTTGTGAAAACTTCCTCTGGACTAGGGAGAGGATAGTGATAACCCTTAATCACTGCATTCAATCCCGTCTAGAAATCAGCGCATACCCGTATCTCACCCGATTTCTTTTTCACATAAACCGTAGGTGCGGCCCATTGACTATATTCCACCTTTGTCAATATACCGGTTTTCACGAGTTTATCCAACTCTTCGTAACTGAATTTGACATTAAATAACCCACAGTGGTTGATATGCCATAAAACCCAAACAAACAAACAAACAAACCAACTTTTCGTCTATCTTTTCTAATGATGCAAAAGGTACATTTCTTTTCTTCTTGAAAATGGGTTGTACATTTTCTTTTAGTTCGATTTTGGCCTTCATTTTTTTACACGTCCCGAGGCCGACTGAAAATACGCCGGGGAAACTCTACTTTAATTTCTCCTTCAATTTCTCTGCTTTGGTCGATAACCTTTCCACTTTTTGTCAGAACGTATTTATCGGCAATTTTCTGCATCCGGTCAGTTCCAAATAAATTTTCCGTATTCTTTAGAACATACATCTATAATTTCTTGGTCATCCCGTTGAACGTCACATTTGTGATAATCTCCCCCTCAAATTTGATTTTTCTTCCTGTTACCGACCTGGCTATTTTATCTGTTCTCAACATGGTCGTATTGTTTAATTTCTTCCACGTCTGTATGTTAATAATGGTTAAATCTGATCCGGAATCTAATTGTAATCTGATTTTTTTGTTTAACATTTCTACTTGTACGTATTTTCGTATATTTATCCCATCCGCTTGGTCAGTTCTAGTGACCCTTACTCGGCCTTTGTTTTCTTTCTTTGTTCTACAGTGCGAACTTTTATGTCCCACTTTATTGCACGGCAGACAAGTCTTATAGCGGTATGGACAATTTTTGTACCAATGTAAAGTCCCACAGCAATAGTATGGACTGGGTAGTAGTTTCTTCTGAGGTTTTATTTGACTTTTTGTAGTAAAATAATTGGTTTGGTTTGTTTTTGAGGAAGGAGAAAAACGTGTTTGCCGTTGTACTTTTCGTATGTGAGCGATGCCAGTCTCTTCGATATCTTTCGAGTCCTTTTTTACGCTTATACATCTCTGACAGTCCCCAGCCAATTTTTGTAACGTCAGTTTTGATTCACTCTCAAGTTTTGTTAGAATTCTCCGCCTGATCTCCAAATCTTTAGTCGAGACTAGGCCTTGGACGAATATCAAACTTTTAAAATTGTCAGGGCTGAGTTCAGATAACTTAAAGTTATCGCAGTGTTTGTTTACTACGGAAGCGAATGTTATGTAGTCTTCGCTATCCTTTTTTGTTAAATTTAAACATTTCCACCTTTTGTGGAATAGTGAAGTGTTCGAACTAAATAATTCCGTTAAAAGTTTCACGGCTTCCCTGAAAGTCAACTCATTCGTTTTCCTCGGTATGATGTAGTCTACGAATTTAGTGTATTCGCTTGACCCTAGTTTCCTCAGCAGTAGACGTACTTTTTTCGCGTCTGACTAATTCGCGCAATCAAACTCATATGAATCTTCATATCTTTGGAAGTAAGCCGCGAAGGTTTTGTCTTCGTCCGGTGCATAAGTGAAGTCTTTGATTGAGCTCCATATAGCATTTTGCGAGAATGCCGCTTCATTTTCAGAATTTTGCCCTTTTTTTGTTACTGCCCGTAGTAGTAATTCTTGGAGTTCGAGTTGCTTTTCTTCGTTTTTCTCTTCAATTTCTAATTGCTTTTCTTCGAGCCTAGTCTGTCTTTCCTCATTTTTTTTTTTTTTTTTTTCTTTTGCTGCTCGAATTGCATTTTCATTTGTTCCAATATGGTTGCCTTAAAGTCTTCCATGTTTATAAGGTAATTTAATAATAACACAGGGTATCTGTTGTCACAAGAAGAGGAGGAAAAAAAACTCACTTTTTCCCCTTACTTTTTCTTTTCGCAATATGTACTTTGTAGCTAGAGTTGTGTACTCGTGTAACGATTTTTCCTTTTTTCTCAGTGTAGACTTCCGGTCTTTGTCATCTGTTGTTCTGGAACATTGGTACGAAAAAATGTTCCTGCGTAGAATTCGATTCCATTCTGGATGACAGGTAAAATTCGTGTCTTCGTCACCACTGTTATGGTTGGTGTCCAAAAAGTTTTTTTATCTTTTATCTTCGCGTAGAACTTGTGTTTTTTTCTCAATATCTCCGTCGCCTCTGTTATAGACGACCGATAGCAAAAAGGGTTTATACATATATATATATATATATATATATATACTCCGCGTAGAATTCGTCTCTTCAATATCCTCATCGCCACTTGTGGTCCAGGTTAGGACCAAGGAAGAACAACACGAACACAAGAGGAGAAATAACGAAGGCATATTACACGAACTAATGATACAAGAGTGGAAGGTGTTAGTATGACTGTCAGTCTGGTTTGGAGTGAACTACTATCGGCTCTACTCTAGCCACCCCCACACGAGGGTTGCATGTGGCACAAGGCAGAGTTCAACGTGGTTTTCCCGAGCCCGTAGGCTCGGCCAAAAAATGCCCGTAGATCCCGTATAAACGGGATCGATTTGGTCAACCTCCCCGAACGAGACTCTGCCCTTCGGCGGAGCCTCGTCCGGGTTCCTCTCCGCTCAGAGGCAGATAGTTCGACCTTCAAGCCGAGCTTCTCGGCTTGATTCAGTATCTAACCACCCCCACGAGGGTTGCATGTGGCACAAGGCCGAGTTTAACGTGGGTTTCTCCAGCCCATAGGCTCGGCAAAAAATGCCCGTAAAACCCGTATAATCGGGTTGGTCAACCTCCCCGAACGAGACTCTGCTCTTCGGCGGAGACTCGTCCGGGTTCCTCTCCGCTCAGAGGCAGAGAGTTCGACCATCAAGCCGTAAGCTCGGCTTGATTCGACCCTCTCTCTTGAGAGACGTAGTATACATAGTGTTAGGAAGAACTCATTCTGTAGTTATAGGTAAGGACCCATGACAGTTATTTACTGCCGACATCTAAATATTTTGACTGGTTTGGTTTGGTTGATTTAGTTTAGCGGCATATCAGCCTCTATAGGTTATTTAATGCCAAAATCTAAATGTTTTCATTGGCTTGGTTTGAATGATTTTGCTTATTGGCATATAATTCTCTATGATTTATTTAATGCTGAAATCTGTATAATTTTGTATACAGCTTTATTTTATTTTGGGAAATAATTATGGTTTAATGATACAATTCTTACTAATTAACCCATATCAGGGAGGGAGATGTTGATTAATACCTTACCCAAGAATATCTGCGCGTAAGTGACCATAAAGAATCAGATTCGAATTGGAACCTGTCTCTTCGATTAACAATTCCGATTCCTTATTACATCATCCACACATCCAATCTTACAGCACCTACATATTCCGAAGCAGTCATTCATCTCAGTACTGACCAGACTCGACGTTACTTAACTTCGGTGATCATACGGGAATCGATGTTTCAGAGATATGGCCGTAAGCCAGGCATATACGTGAAGTTGTGTCCTTTCATGCGTATCTTTGCCGTGTCTGCCGCTACCTAAAACCGATTATGTCGGCAGACAGACATGTCCTGATTGAATGATAGATTTGAATGTAGGCATTAGTCATATCATCTTGATGCTACATCCTAATTCACCCTATTTTTATGCGAATCTTTCACGATTACACAGTAAATGGTCGTCCTTTCACACACACCTATTTTCTCGACTTTCAATATAATGCTCGAAATCTGCCGTCGGTTCTCCGTTTTCTGTCGTCTGCTCAACCAAATCTTCGAACGCCATCTTGTCATTCTCTTATTTTCTGTAGCGTTTCTTTTTTTCTTTTACTGACAGTGGGAATGAAGGAAAATGTCTATGAGAGTCACGCATGCGCTCTTGGCAACTAATTCAGCGAGAAAGATGGTCCCGGCGTCAATAAAATAGTCAAAAGAGATTTCTGTTGTCTGTAGATTGATGCAACAATGGGACTTATTCGTGGCTCTGTTTTCTTTCTTTTCATTTTTTTTTTTATTGTAGTTTCAGCGAAGCCATCTCATTGCTTTTCGCCCGTTTAGACTCTTTTCTGTTTGTCAACGGTAAGACATGACTCCTTCACGAGGTTACCTCGTTTTCTTTTCTACGATTCACGTATCGGTGCTTTTTTTATCACTGCACTTAAAACTATGAATCATCGAACGCCATCTTGTCATTGAATCGATACTAAAATTCGGGTATTAAAGTATTGTTTAATCCATAAAAAACTACTTTCATTTTGCCAACAGAACGAAATCACACACCCTATCCATTGTAATAAAAGTTATAATTCAACAGTTTAATAACAACTACGTAAACACTGGTGGCAGTGCTCACATTCCGTTTATATAATAAAGTAATTTTTAAATATATAATATTCTTCGCTTTCGCTATTCATATATTTCTAAATAAAGTCTGCACGGATCGTATTCATTCTGGTTAACACTTTACGAAAGTGACAACGAGTATTCGTTGATATCACAAAAAAAGAAATATAAAATATTGTTCTCACAAGTCCAGCCTACATATTTATAATAAAATATCCAAATGTTGGACAATTTTTGTCTTTATTTTCACTGGAAATTAAAGCAAACATTTGATCATTAGAATGGCTCATGATCAGATATAATAGACGTTCATTGTCTGTTATATTTAAGAATATATGTTTAAGTAATGATCTGCTGCCCCAATACATTATATATATATATACGTGTGTGTGTGTGTGTGTGTGTAAAATAACGTGACCAAAAATAAAATCCCCTTGAAAATAGTTAAAGAAATTGCCGAAAATGTCCGAAAGTGCTTAGAACAAAGAAAATGATGTGAAATTTCTGTACTTCTGACTCACTCCTAAAAAACGGAAAAGGTAAGGATTCTCAAAAACCTAAATAAAAATATAATTAAATCTTCCTTGTGTGACATATTTAATGAAAGGCGTTTAAAAGAAAGTATGTACATCAACATATATGTGTGTGCGTGTGTTAGAGTGTGTGTGTGTGTGAGAGTGTGTATGTGTGAATGTGTGCACGTGTGTGTGTGTGTGTACTAAAAAACAACAATTGTGCTGTAGTCAACGGACAACTTGCCAGACAACCTAATAACTTAAACAAGAAAGAAAAAATAGGAGCAAAGCTGCAAACCGCTACCTATGCAGTAAATTAAAGTGCCCAACGCCCCGACTACCGAGACAGAGCAAAAAACTTCTCACAACGTCCAACCTCAACGTTGAGTTGTTTCTCAAGTTTCACTCTCTCAGGTAACTCCCGAGACGCCAATAAATGTATTATAGATCGAAAGATTTTTAAATCTGTTATTATTAAGAGTTACAAAATTTGGGAGCGTACCTGAATTTACCTGAAAAGGGAAAATAATATCCATATCTGATGATGATAAGAAGAATTATAGAAAGTACTAGCAAATCTACGGAACATATAGAACATCGAATCTATTTTACAATTTATAAAAAGAAGGATCGCGTCATTCAACTAGTAATTAGTAGATTAATGATTTATTAAATCTGTTAGCGAAGTAAATTCGCCATTAATTACATTAACTTTACTGATTTATTCTTTGTATGACTACTTTGTAATATTATATATATTGCACCATTAAATATATATATATATATATATATATATATATGTATAAAGGAAAACAGACAATGGTGTTAGCCGATTCCTTTCGTCCAATGTGGACGTTTTCAAGGCAAAAATACAAACTGAATTTATTCAAACAAAGTATCTATAAACAACAAACAGAATGTCATTTACAACTCAAAGAATTTAGAACCTCTATTGTATATTCATATGATCAACTGAAAAATTACGTTTATGTTTGAAGAGAATATATTTACATGTAAAAATATTGTTTGAATTGTTGTGTTGACGATGAACGAATGTCATCAATCGTTTTAAAAGGCACCCATAACCTACCATAACTTAACCTCTTTTCGAAAGTTGATACAATAGTTGTCAGTGAAAAAGAATAACTTACCGTCTCTTGTTAAAATGAGTGGATTTCCCTATATCCATAGAAATTAATATTATGAGTGTATGTGTTTATAAAACTCAGTAAATTTCAAAATAAGTTATTCCAAAATTCGCTTGAAAATGAAACAGATCTAGGAACTTTAATTCTATAATTGAATTTAAAGTGTTTAGCTTCTGTTTTTGAAACATGGTAATTCCTGTGTAGCGATGGAACCATATTCTTAAATCAGTAAATTTATAACATTTATGCTGTGTAGATTTGCATTGAGCACTGTTTTGTAAAAATAAAAATAAAAATAAAAATATTAATGAGAACACCGGATTATATATCTTAATGTTCTTTCTGTTCATTATAATATATATATATATATATATATATATATATATATATATATATATATATATATATGCAATCTTCATTGAATGTGACCGACAAGGTGCTCTCAATAAGTTTTTATACAATTTCTCATGTGATCTTATAATTTGATGAAACGTATAAAAAACGTTGTATAAAAAACATTGTATAAAAAAACGTTGTATAAAAAATCAAAGCACTTTGACTATCATATTCAATGTAACATTGCATGAAAGAATGATTGCTTCCTAAATACACTATATATATATATATATATATATATATATATATATATATATATATATATATATATATTAGTGTATTTAGGCAGCAATCATTCTTTATATATATATATATATATATATATATATTGAACAATAAAAAAATATTAAAAAATTAAAATCTTCAGACATCTTCTGGGTTGTAGATTAATATTCTTTCGTTTTTTTTATTATTATTTCATTTAGATTCCTCGACTAGTTTCGGCCAAAATGGCCATCATCGGGACAAGAAATAATTCTGCTTGCTGGTAGCAGTAAACTACATTCATATATATATATATATATATATATATATATATATATATATATATATATATTTCATCTACAGACTGTTCTGCTGTATGATAAATTTTCGTCCTTCAGGACTTAATCGGATTAAATTTGTTATGTTCCTAGGACTACTCATGCGCAGGAGAGAAGGGTGCTGTGAATGTCAGATTTTTTTTATTGCTTTTTTTTTTTTATCTAACCATCACTTTTGTAAGTAGGTATTCCACACTTTGATATTAGACGATCTGCCAGGAATGGTGAAATGTATGAGCCAGGTCGTAAATTTACTGGAGATGACCTTACGATTAAGTCACTCTCGAAACATTTACGTCGCAGTGAATTATTTTCTCCTTTGATCTGAGTAGTCCTCCTTTCGTTATATTGATGATATTCTAAGATAAGTTTTCCTTTTGAATTTTTTCATATTCTCCTTTTACAAATATACCCTATCTGAAATTTTCACACTTTCACACATATATACATACATACACACATATACATACATATATATATGCACACATATATATACATAAATATATACACATACATATATACACATACATATATATACACATATATATATATTCAATTTCTGGTGAAAATAAATACAAAATTTAATCCTAAGCTTTCGGCTCACCTGAGCCATCCTCAGAGAATGGTTATACAAACATGAAACAAAGATATCCAACGTCAAATCTGATAATTTCTTATTTTGACATAGAAGATGGCTATGTCACGATAACGGTCGCGGAATAGCAGACGCAGATCGTAAGATCAAAATTCGGTTCTATGACGTCATACCACGTGATAGACCGAAGTATTACAAGAGAACCAATATCTAAATGCAATGTAATATGTTGTGACTAGTTTGAAATGAAATTTTGTTGAGTGTTGGTTGCTTTGCTTTGTGTGTATATATATATTCATACATGTTTTGATTAAATAATATAGACAAGTGTGGTCTACATACACACAATTTTATATTTATATATATATATATATATATATATATGAAGAAATATACTCTTAAGGTGTGCTATATTTATGGGATAAAGTACTCAATATCAGAGATAGAGCGTCTGTAAATATAAAAGTAAACATAGAAGTCAACACTTAGAGGTGACAGTCTGTTTCATGCAGGTGGCCTGACGATTGCATATAGCATGAAACAGACTGTCGCCTCTAAATGTTGACTTCTATGTCTACTTTTATATTTATATATATATATATATATATATATATATATATATATATATATATATATATTAAGCATTACGCCCCGAGCAAGGCGGGAAGCCCCTAGGACGCAAGGGGTTACGGAAGATTTAGAGGAAGAGCAGATAGGAGTGATAGAAGAAAGGATGAGGAGAGGGATAGTGGGTAGATCAAGGTAACTGGAGATGTCGATTGACATTACATTTGAATAGTTGGAGATTGTAGCTATCAGGGAAACAGGAAAAGGGAAGGGTGTTCCACAAGCAAGAGGTGCGAGGTATGAAGCTGTTGGAGTAGAAGAGACGGCTACATTTAAAAGTTTCTACAGTGAAAGGGTGAGAGCGGGATGCTAGCCCCGTAGGGCGCTTGAATTCATGAAGTCTGGGAACCAGTGAGAGCAGCTCATCGGCGCAATTACCATGACAGTATTTGTAAAAAAGACTGAGAGAGGTGACGGCGCGTCTGTGAGAAAGCAACTGTAGACGAGATGCCAGATGAGGGCCAATTATATTACATATCTGCCTATGGATCTTGTCAAGAACTCCAAGGTAAACAGAAGGTGCACCAGACCATATATATATATATATATATATATATATATATATATATATATATAAACAATAAGCTATATTTGTACTAAACGTAGGTATATGTATATTTATCAATATATATTTCTTAGGTCTGTCTAACCACTTCGAGCACTGTTATGTTTACACCTTAATGTAAATCTAGTGAATATTTATTTTCTTGCCTGCGTATGTATGTATGTGTGAGTGTGCATGTATATATATATATATATATATATTAGGTTGTTGCAAAAATAATGACGTTTTCTCACATACTAACATATGTTAGAAAACGTCATTATTTTTGCACTAACCTAATATATATATATATATATATATATATATATATATATATATATATATATATATATATACGTGTGGAGTGTATTTGAGGACATGTGTTTGTGCGCTTCCAGTTATCTGGCAATCAGGTAATGCGCTTATATGATTTCAGATTTTCATTGGTCAGCTATCATCAAACGGATTTGATGAACGTCCGGAATGACTTGGATGCCCCCCCAGCGGACATGTGTTTCCTGCATTCGGACTGTATCAGGATAACACAATTCGTGCAGCGTGTGCAGAACATTATCCATACGAATGCCGTAACACCAACGACGGTTATTGCCAGAGATCGCCAGGTGTCCAAGGACACAATCTGCAAATGTGCAGCATGAGGACATTCGGTGCAAGTCAAAAGTTAGGTGGAAAGGGTAGGCATAAACATGCACACATGCATTAAAATAAACAAAAAAAAACACCGGTTGCTCCGGGAAAAAATATTACTGAATATCTTAAATTACCCAGAAAAAGGAAGATAACTGAGGCATCAGGAAGAGGCATGACACGTGGAACTAGAACAGTTTACCCCGGTGGATGAAATAAAGGGTCCAGTTCGAAATTCCAATCACTTGAAAAAGACCGGGGCGTCAATTCATTAGGCCTCTTAATACCTTTGGGGAACATGGGGCCGCAACAGCACCTCTCCAACGGACGCGGTTCCGGGCGATCCTCATCAGTTCGGCCCATGTCATGCCGGCTGCCTTCACCTCTGTGTTAACACTTCTGCACCAAGTCTGTTTTGGTCGACCAACCTTTCACTTCCAGTCAAGTGCCTGTCTAGAAGCAGGCATGCAGAGTGTGTGGCCGATCTATCCCTATTTACGTTTCTGTCTTGCCTCTTGATTCCTTTGGGAACATAGAGCCGCATCAACACCTCTCCAAAGGACGCGCTTTCGGGCGATCGTTTTCAGCTCGGCCCATGCCGAGCCAGCTGCCTTTACCTCTGCGTCAACATTTCTGCGCCAAGTCTGTTTTGGTCGACCAACTTTTCGCATTCCCTATGGATTCCAGTCAGGGGCCTGCCTGGTGAAACTAGAAGCAGGCTTGCGGAGTGTGTGGTCGATCCATTCCCATATCTCTTGCCTCTTGGTTCCTTGGGGAACATAGGGCCATAACAACACCTCCCCAACGGACACTTTTCGGCTCTGCACATGTCATGCCGGCTGCCTTTACCTTTGCGTCAACACTTCTGCATCAATCTTTTTTGGTCGACCAATTTTTCGGTTCACTTGTGGATTCCAGTCAAGGGCCTGACTGGTGGCATTAGAAGCAGGCTTTCCAAAGTGTGTGACCGATCCATTTCCGTTTGCCTTCCCCGGGAGATTTCACCAACACGCGCCACACGTTCTAATTTGGAGCACACTTCCTCGGTCATGTCATTGTTTGAAGATATCGTTGAGTTTTCTGTAACAAGCTAGTTTTTAAGTGAGTAGGTTCTTAGCCTACTGCGCAACCCCGAAACTGGAGTTTTTTGTCTGGCTTCTTCTCCACAGACCTGTTGAGCTTGGTTGGGCCTTGGGTGTCGGTGAAGCAAGCAAGATGTCCTACTACATCAAGGCGACACATCATCAGACCGGAGTGTACAACGGCCGAAACGTTGTGAATATGGCAGTAAATTTGAGGACAACGGTTCGAACAATGTAAATAATGTAAATAGTTACATTACCTCATCTCAGATATAGGGACAGATCCGGAAGAAGGTCGGAGCATACAACGGCCGAAACGTCGTGAATATGGCAATAAAGATGAGGTCAACAGTTCGATCAATGTAAATAACGTAAATAGTTACATTGCCTCATCTGAGAAATATATACATATCCTGAAGTAAGCCGGAGCGTACAACGGCCGAAACGTCGTGAATGTGGCAATAAAGATGAGGTCAACAGTTCGAACAATGTAAATAATGTAAAATTGGTACATTACCTCATCTCCGATATGTAGACAGATCCTGAAGATGGCCGGAGCGTACAACGGTCGAAACGTCGTGAATATGGCAATAAAGATGTGGTCAACTGTTCGAACAATGTAAATAACACAGAAGAACCTTGATTATTACAGGTGGTGCGTTATTGAACGGTTAACTAATCACTGTTCCCACAATATGACTGTTCTCTGAAAGTCTCTATTTCCTGCGTGATATACGATATCAATACAGACCACGTGATTCCTGCATATAAACGATTTCGCCCCTATATGAACCCATCACCGATGCTGAAGGCGGTTACATTGAATAAAAGTATCATACAACCATAACTACATCTGTGCATCAATTTTCATATCAATAAATTTACTTGTTTCGAAAATGTGGTTAATTTTCTTACGGTCTTCAGTGTGTGCTAAGATGCCGTACGCACCCTGTATACACGAGGTGCATTCCAAAGGTTTTGAGACTTTTTCATTGGAGATATTAATTTCAAATAAGTACAAATCTCTAATCTACAAAATAAAATCCTTTGACTTCAATTCATTTTTGTAACGCCCCATCGACTTCTTGAAGGACCCCATCCAAAATCAAGGTGTCCATGATACTTGCCACAGCCTTCGTCCTATCGACGTCTTCAAAAAACGATTCACCCTAAGGTTCTCCTTTACCTTGGAGGGCAACTAAACTTCACGGGGTGGAATGTCTGAACTGGGAGGTTGAAGAAGAGTTTTGATGCTCATGACTGTCGACATCAAACTTTATTGTCTTGACTGCATTCAGCAAAATCGCCACCTGTGATAAACTGTGTTTAGCAGGGTGTTTTCAAAAAGCTGTTGCAGCCGTTTGCTTCAATCTGGAATAACAAAAGTTGGCAGGTCAGCTTATGCTTATGTGTAGTAGTGATATGCCAAAATTACAAGAGTCTAAATTAGAACTGCCTCTCTTTAAAATTTTCTTCCGCCATTTTTTGACAGTGCAAGTACAAACCGTATATGTGTGTGCATGTATACGTGTTTTTTGTTTGTATGTTTTTTTGTGTGTATGTCTGTATCTGTGCAATTATACTGTCTTTCTTACTATCCTGGGAGTTACTTATGAAAATGACGAAAGAAAAAACTCTGCTGTTAATTGAATACCTTGTAGAAACATTGGATTTGTCTCCTTTCACAAAAGCCACAGTACAACCCGCACCCCCCCCCACTACAAATAACACAGACAGCACAGAAAATTCCAGCCTCAATTCGCTCTACAGCTAATACACAGAAATCCCTACGCGGACAGAAAATAGTCCCTTCCCCTATCGCCATCATACAACCAATCCCCATTACACTCTGATACGCATTATAATGCGACCCACGGGGAAGGCATATTTAGAGTGTTGGCACATTTATGGAAATACCTCTCCGGGCAGCCACAGTGTACAACTTGAGACTGACAGAAGCACAAACAGGCGAATGTCCAACTCGCTTTGACGTTGGAATGCATATTCTAAATGCGCATGAGCGTTGACTAATAACATGCAAATTGAATGCGACCGGCGGACAAAGCTGAACAGGTCTGGAATAATTACTTTTTCTCTTTACTGCGTTACTGTTTCTTGTTTCTGTGTTTGCAAGTATCACTTATTCGATCACTTTCTCTTCACTGGTTTTTGTCTTGTTCTCACAGCGATTGATTTAGGTCTGTTGCTATCACTTCATCCATCTATAAGTGTCCAGTTGAAATCTATATGCGTCAATCTTTCTCTCTAGTTTATTCTGCTCATATCTACTTTTATCCATCTATCTAGCTACATAGCAATCGATCAGTCATTACAATATGTATCAATTGGTAGATAAATAATGTTAGCATTAACTATCTATCTATCTACATATATATATATATATATATATATATATATATATCAGTCTCTTCCTTATCTATCTAGCTAGCTAGCTATCTCAGTCGCTTTCTTATCTATCTTTTTATCTATCTATCTATCTATCTATCTATCAATCTCAGTTTTGTTCCTTTTCTATCTATCTCAGTCTTTTCCTCATCTATCTATCTATCTATCTATCTCAGTCTCTTCCTTACCTATCTATCTATTTATCTATCTCAGTCATTTTCTTATCTATCTATCTATCTATCTATCTTAATCTCTTCCTTATCTATCTATCTTACAATCTATCTACCTATCTCAGTCATCTATCTATCTATCTATCTATCTATCACATCTGTTATTATGTATCTATGCATCCATCTATCTCGTCGGCTGACATACCTCCCTCTCTCTCCATCTATCTATCTATCTATCTATCTATCTATCTATCTATCTATCTATGCCAATCACTTTCTTATTTATATGTCTCAGTCTCTTCCTCTATCTATCTATCTATCTATCTATCTCGTCTGTTATTATGTATATATGCATCCATCTATCTCGTCGGCTGTCATACCTCTCTCTCTCTCTCTCTCTCTCTCTCTCTCTCTCTCTCCATCTATTTATCTATCTATCTCATTTTCTTCAGATCTATCTATCTATATTTTAATCCAATATATTTTATTACTTCTGAGATGAGGTATTGTAACTATTTAAACTATTTACATTGTTCAGACTATTGTCCTCATCTTTATTCTCATACTCACGACATTTCGGCTGTTGTACGCTCCGGCTTTCTTCAGGTGATAGACGTTGGATTTTCGAAACGAACCCTTTATTTCGTCGACCGTGATAGATTGTTTTAGTGTCTTGATCACCAAAGATGAAGAAGAGACTCGAGGAGACCGAGGTGTGGTTATACAGAAGGATGCTGCGGATATCATGGACCAAGCGTTTGAGCAACGATTAGATTTTGGACAGGCTGCAAATAAGGAGAAAGCTTATACTTAACATCAGAAAGAGGCAGATGAAGTTTCTGGAACGCTTAATGAGAAAAGAGGGTCTGGAAAATCTGATACTCACAGGTAAAATATTAGGTTGGTGCAAAAATAATGTCGTTTTTTGACGATTTTTTTTGTTTATCGTTCACCCATTTATCCAAACTTTTTGACTTCCCTATTTGCTTTAAATGGCGAACGGCTGTTGAGTGGTCGACCTCGAGTTCAACAGCAACTTCTCGTATGGTTTTGCGAGGATTGGCTTCAATTAAGGCTTTCAAATGTTCGTTATCAACCGCAGTCGAGGCTCTCGTCACCATTGCGAAATTTATTGAACCACCGTTGTGCCACACGTTCGTTAGTGGTTTCTAGGCCAAACGCATCATTGATATCACGAGCTGTCTCGGTAGCTTTTCGGCCTAGTTTGAACTGGGACAAGAAAATCGTGCGGATTTGAATTTTGTTCATACTGTGGAAAAGCCTGCAAAAAAAATGAATGAAGAGATTGAGAACGGTAACGAATAACACGATTCGATAGAGCGAAAGACGCGCTTCAAAATGATATATAACATGGCTATATATATCAATGAATTAATTCAGAAATCATATATAAAAGTAACATATGTGAGAAAATGACATTATTTTTGCACCGACCTAATAGAAGGAAAGAGAGACAAAGGAAAGCTATGCAATGACATACCTGGCGACCTTAAGCAAATGGAAGACAGAACGTGGTCTGGGGGAAGTGGCAAACGGACGAAACTTATTTAGAACTACAAGGGATAGGAGAAAGTGGAGAGCCATGATCGCTTACGTCTTGAAGTGACACGGCACATAAAAAGAAAGAAAGCCATGCCTTTTTCTGGATATCTCAGTTTCCGTTAATTCCTTTAGTAACTCATCTCTGCAAGTTTTTGTTCACCTCTGCTGTCGCCAGGTATTGAACTCGTAACTCTTTGGGTCCAATCGCTGGATTACTTCAACAAACAGTTATATAAGCTGCGACTAAAATAAACATTGTTTAAAATAAACGGAGCGTTAACTCAAATACAAGTATCAAACTACAAAAAAAAAAATGTGTGAATTATTAAATATATATTCTTCTTCTTCTATATGCCATGTCCTTGCAAGACGTCGGCGATCATGGCTCTCCACAATTACCTACCCTTCGTAGTTCTTAATAAATTTTGCCCTTTTCTTATCTCTCCTAAACCTTGTTCCGTCATCCATTTACTAAAGCTTGCTAGGTAGATTATGCGTTGTTATCAATCTGTCTTGTGAGTATCATATTTTCTGAGCCCTTTTACCTCATTTTGTGCTCTATAAATTTCAAATGGATCTTTCTGGTGTTATTTTTTTGTCTTTTTTGTTTCTATCATGTCTAAAACTTCCCCGTTTCTCACGTGGTATCCTCAGCAACCTACTGTAGAACCACATGTTTGTTGCTTCAAGTAGCCTCATCTGTGATGAGAATGTCCAGCATTGAACTGACATTACATAAAAGTTCAGTACTCTTTTCACACTAACGTTGACAGCCTGTTTCATGCTTAAAGGCAATCTTCACGTCATGAATCCATTTCATATTTGAATAAATAAATAAATATGTGTGTGTGTGTGTGTGTGTGTGTGTGTGTGTGTGTGTGTGTGTGTGTGTGTGTGTGTGTGTGTCTTCACTGTCTTATATTTACGTGTCAGGATTTCTCATTGCCAGTACATGTCAGAGTTGCAGGGCTATAAGCTCCATGCTCCAAGCTGTCCAGAGGACAGTGTGATCTGATTAAAACGTCTATAGCGTTATTTTTATTGCTCCTGGCTAAAAGCAGCCTCCCAAGAAAAAACCTGTACAGTGTGGGTTCATTTGCCTATTTTTGATACGCTGTCACTTTCCAAAGCCAGACAAAAAACATTCACCAAAATATAAGAACCAAGAGCCACTCAAGGTGGAGGGTTAATCTGCTGTTCTTGGGGATATTCAGGAAAGACAATGACAAATTTTATCTGCGTGTTCCTTCCAGAATTACTGGAAGTGTCTGGAATATTTTTTTTTTTTTTTTAATTAATGTTCATTAAATACATATCCCAAGAGCCACTCAAGACAGAGGGATACACTGCGGTGTTGTATTAGTGCGAGAAAAGGTAAAAATATAACTTCTTGGGGACATACAGGAAAAATAATGTTCAACTTCAGACTTGAAGAGGTTAAAATTTATTTAGTGAATAACATTTCAGAGTTCAGGTTAGAAGTATAGTGTTGAAATAGACTTTAGAAGGAAGCGGAAATCCAATCCTAAACAGGAAACAAGGGATAAACCTCTACTCCTGTTCAATAAATAAAGGAGGAGAGTAATATGACGATAGGCGAACCTATCTATTTCTATTGGTGGAGGGAAAAAAATAAATAGTGAATCTAAGAACTACAAAGGGTAGGAAATTGTGGAGAGCCATGATCGCCAACGTCCTGAAAGGACACGGCACATAGAAGAAGAAGAATTTATATTTAATACTTCGAGTTGAAGTAGACCTTAGAAGGAACCGGAAAACCAACCTTAAACAGAAATCAAGGAATAAACCTCTACTCCTGTTCCATAAAACTGGAAGAAGTGTGAACTGGGCGATATGTGAACCTATGTACGACTATTGATAGAAAAAGAAGAAAGATTAATCAATAATTAGTGAATAAAATCTCCGACTTCAGGCGGAGACGTTAGAAGTACAGATTTAAACATGAAAGGAGCGTGAACCGGACAATGGATGAACCTATGAACTTTTATTGGGCGAGGGTAAAAATAATAATAAGTGAATAAAAAGGCGGAGAGGTTAGAAGTAAAAAGATGAAGTCACCAAGACCCATCGATCGTTACCCCTCACATGACTGCTACTCAGCTTTTTCATTTTTTAGTTAAGTGCTTCTAAGGCTTCTTTTGTGGCAGGCACCTATGCAAAACCCGTGCTTGTGATAGGTTCCATGCCCTGGAGCTGGTAAAGGGAGTGAGCTATATACCCACCTTTCAATATTGTGGCTTCAATTCCACTGAAACTGACTGCGATGGCAACATCCTTAAATAAGTTAAGCTTTGATAAAATATGATTATGCAGAATGGCTTCCGCATATAAGTTTCATCTCAGTCACTTTCTTAACACTGTCACGTTGTTTTCATGTGCCTTTTCTGTAAATACTTTTATGGTAATTGTTCTGATACACTTTCCTATATATATATATATATATATATATATATATATATATATATATATATATATATATATATTAAGCGTTTCAACCCAAGCAAGGCGGGAAGCCACTAGGACGCAAGGGGTTACAGAAGATTTGGAGCAAGATCTGATAGGAGTGATAGAGGAACGGATGAGGAGAAGGATAGATCAAGGCAACTGGAGATGTCGATTGACATTACATTTGAATAGTTGGAGATTACAGCTCTCAGGGAAAAGGGATAGGGAAGGGAATTCCACAGGTGAGAGGTGCGAGATATGAAGCTAATGGAGTAGAAGAAACGGCTACATTTAATAGTTTCAACAGTGAAAGAATGAGAGCGGGATGCCAGCCTCGTAGGGCGCTTGAAGTCATGAAGTCTGGGAATGCAGCTTCTCGGAGAAATTTCCAAGAAAGTATTTGTAAAAAAGACAGAGAGAGGCGTGGGGACTAGTTAGGATTTGGTAGAGACTCTGAAATATTACGGCAGCTGTAGTAAAAATGGTAAGTAAGAATGTGTTTTTGGTGCAAAGAATATTATACTTTGGGTCAATGTTTTTGGCTAGCTAAGTTTAAGATAAGAAAGATTGAAGACCAGTCTCACATATTTCGGCCTTGTACAACATTTTTGTATTATTATACAAAATAAATATTATGGTACCCAGACTTTATGAAATTAAGCGCAGTATTAGATTAGCGGCAATGTCTCATCATTTTAAAGTTGAAAGGAGTAGATGTAACCGTAAGTTCTATGCTACCAGTTTCTTCTCTTGCAGATTTCGCTTATGGAACTTTCTTCCCTCTTTTCGCTTTCCTCTCAATTTATTTTCAAAAATTAACTGCAATGTCAATCGTTATCTTCTGTCTTCTTAATTCTTATTCTTTTATTTTTCTTCATCCTTAATAGTAGATTTTATCATATTCTCTAACACTCATTACCCACCCTTTGTGTCTTAGCGGCTTTGGTACCTTGCTTGTGAGAAAATTTAAATGCAGTGCCAATCGTTATCTTCAGTCTTCTTAATTTCTGTTCTTTTATTGTTCATTCTCCTTAATAGTAGTTTTTTTTTTGTTTTTTTTTTTCGAATATTCTCTAACCCTTGATAACTCCTTTGCGTTCTAGTGGCTTTGGTGCCTTGCTTGGGGAGAAATTTAAATGCAATGTCACTTGTTATTTCTGTGTTCTTAAATCTTGTTCTTTTATTGTCCTCTCTCCTTAACAATAGTTTTTCTTATATTCTCTAACATTCAGTAACCCTCCTTTGTGTCTTAGCGGCTTTAGTGCCTTACTTGGGAGAAAATTTAAATGCAATGTCAATCGTTATCTTCTGTCTTCTTAATTCCTGTTCTTTTATCGTTCATTCTCCTTAATAATAGTTTTTCTCATATTTTCGAACTTGTGGTTTTATAAACTTGCTTGGAGTGAAATGAAAGAAAAATGTGCAAAAATTGCCACCATTTTCCCCCTTATTTGTATTTTCATGACAGTCTAAGATGATTCCTCTTTGTTAGTTCTGAATGATGGCTATGATTTCGGTTTCCTTCACGAAATATTACAAGGACATTTTTATTATTCTTGGTCACCTGGGGCATCTCCTGGTCTTCATTCCTTTCGCGTTAGCTTCCCGGCTAGGACAAATGTATATTTTCCATTGTGCTTGCCATCGTGATAAAGGTTCGCTTGAATAAGCTTTGTTTCAGGGAAAGCCTTTATGAAAGCTTCCCTTGAATAAGCTTTATCTCATGGAGAGCATTTATGAAAGCTTCGCTTGAATAAACTTTATCTCATAGAGAGCCTTTATGCAGACGGTATAGTTGAGAATGAATTCCAGCTGTTGAGTTCTGTCTTAGCTGAGATTGAAGAATTTTCTCATATGTTTTCCTTGTGGAATCCTATAGAATTTGCAGCTCGCTTATGAGCAGCATGTTTTCTAACAACGTCCCTATCTGTGTAATCATCTGTGATACTTCTGCTTCCTGCCAGTGTTTTCTCACTTTCCAAGAGCCCCCTTCAGCTGGAGGGCATCCTGCACGTTTATACGCTGCTATTGCTGGTCTTTAGATGATATTGGTCTTTTTATTTCATGGAGGAGCATGCGGGTAATATATCCATTGTCAGCGTTGACAGATGTGAATTTGGTTTAGGGATGAATAAAAAAACAGATGCGAATATTTTCTAAATAGTATTTGTATACTGTTTTCTCCTTTGATTGTTTTCCGAATGTCTTGTTCTGTTCTTGTTATATGTCTTCAGGTGGAACACACAATCAAGGAAATATTTATATCGACTGCTATTTTGAACAGTATAAAATCGTTAACACCTGTTTCCCTTCTGCAAAAATTGAGAAACCTGGTCGATTTCTACCGTATTTTAGAAGCGTTCGTTTGTACAAAAGTTTTCAGGGGACAGAACCGCGTGTATTGAACAGTCTTTTAAACAAATTAAAAAGACTAACAATATCCGCTCTCAGGACTTTCCCGCTATTGCTAGTTTCTTCTTCTTCTTCTTCTTCTTCTTCTTCTTCTTCTTCTTCTGCTGCTGCTGCTGCTGCTGTTTTTTCTCATTCTTCTTCTTCTTCTTCTTCTTCTTCTTCTTCTTCTTCTTCTTCTGCTGCTGCTGCTGCTGCTGCTTTTTCTCATTCTTCTTCTTCTTCTTCTGCTGCTGCTTTTTCTCATTCTTCTACTTCTTCCTCTTCTTCTTCTTCTTCTGCTGCTGCTGCTGCTGCTTTTTCTCATTCTTCTTCTTCTTCTTCTTCTTCTTCTTCTTCTTCTGCTGCTGCTTTTTCTCATTCTTCTACTTCTTCCTCTTCTTCTTCTTCTTCTTCTTCTTCTTCTTCTTCTTCTTCTTCTGCTGCTGCTGCTTTTTCTCATTCTTCTTCTTCTACCCTTGTCATCAATACTTTTTTCTTTATTTCATTTATTTAGTCTTCCTCGTTCTTCTTTTTCATTCTTCATTTTCATTTTTTGTTTCACGCACTTATCTTTACTCAATAGTTCTTTGTTGGTCTTGTTTTCTTCTTCTTCTTCTTCTTCTTCTTATTATTATTATTATTATTATTCCTCAACAAAATTTTTCTTTCGTTATTTCTTTCCTTAATGCTACTCTTTCATCTCTCTTTTTATCTTTTTCGTTCTTCTTTTACTTCCTTATACCTTCTCTCAATTTCTTTTTTTTTCCCTTTTCTTCTTCATATTTCCTCTTCTTTTTCTTCTTTTTTCTTTTTCTTCTTCCCTTGTCATTAATAATTTTTATTTGTTCTCTTCTTATCTCATCTCTTATTTTGTCTTTTTCATTTTTCTTTTTCATTTTACCTTTTGTTTTTGTTTTACCCCCTTAGCCATACGGACTACCTATTTGTTGTTGTTGTTCTACTTCTTCTCCTTCTTCTTCTTCTTCTTCTTCTTCTTATTATTATTATTATTATTATTATTATTATTGTTGTTGTTTTTATTGTTATTCCTCAGCAAGAATTTTCTCTTTATTTTCTTCTTTACTGCCGCTCTTTCATCGCATTTTTTATCTTTTTTCATTCTTCTTTTACTTATTTATACCTTTTCATAGTTTCCTTCTCTTTATTTCCCTCTTGCTACCTTCTTCTTCTTCTTCTTCTTCTTCTTCTTCTCCTCCTCCCCTTTTTCTTCTTCCTCTTCTTTCCTTACCAATACACTTAATTCACTTCCTATCACATCGTTTATTCTTTTTCATTCATCTTTTTTCTTTTTCATTTTTCTTTTGTCATTACCCTTACTCACTATTTCTTTCTTGCTCTTCTTCTTCTTCTTCTTCTTCTTCTTATTATTATTATTATTATTATTCCTCAGCAATTTTTTCTTTCATTATTTCTTTCCTTAATGCCCGCTCTTTCATCTGATTTTTCTCTTTTTCATTCTTCTTTTACTTTCTTATACCATTTCTTGATTTCTATTTCTTTATTGCCTCTTTTGCCACTACTTCTTCTTCTTCTTCTTCTTTTTCGTTTTCTTCTTCTTCTTCTTCTTCTTCTTCTTCTTCTTCGTTTTCTTCTTCTTCTTCTTCTTTTTCTTCTTCGCCGTCGTCGTCGTCACTGATAATTTTTTCTTTATTTCCTTCCCATACCATCTTTTATTTTTGTCTTTCTCGTCTTTCTTTTTGTTTTCTTTCTTATCCTTCTTCACTATTTCTTCTTCTTCTTCTTCTAATTGTTTTTCTTCCCCTTCTTTTCCTCCGTCTTCTTCTTCTTCTAATTGTTTTTCTTCCTCTTCTTCTTCTTCTTCTTCTTCTTCTTCTTCTTCTTCTTCTAATTGTTTCCCTTCTTCTTCTTTCCCTTCTTCTTCTTCTTCTACTTCTTCTTCTTCTAATTGTTTTTCTGCCTCTTCTTTCCCTTCTTCTTCTTTTTCTTCTACTTCTTCTTCTTCTAATTGTTTTTCTGCCTCTTCTTTCCCTTCTTCTTCTTCTAATTGTTTTTCTTCCTCTTCTTCTTCTCCTTCTTCTTCTTCTTTTTCTTCTTCTAATTGTTTCCCTTCTTCTTCTTTCCCTTCTTCTTCTTCTTTTTCTTCTTCTAATTGTTTCCCTTCTTCTTCTTCTTCTTCTTCTTCTTCTTCTTCTTCTTTCCCTTCTTCTTCTTTCCCTTCTTCACCTCTCCAAATTTCTGTCGTTATTTTCATTATTTTCTCTTTGTCAATTTCTTCCTCTACACAACTTTTGATTTCCTTCTACTGCCTCGTCCTCTTCTTGAACAAGTGCACCCCATCTCTTTCTTTCCCAGTACATTAAAGAAAAAGAAAAAAAACGTTGTCCATTTGAAGTCGATTATGTAGAAAGGATTGATGAACAAGCAATTGCAAATCGACAACTTCCTTCCCTTGGGCCACTTTCAAAGCAGTCCGCAAAGATTTTATTGCTATTCGCGCCAAGTGAAAACGAGCAATTCCATTCCTTAATCCCCTTCTTACTCATCCTCCCTTCTTCAATCTGCTGCGCTCAAAACACCCTCCACCACAATCATTTTTAGTCGTTCCCGCCGTTTTAATACCACTTCCGCCATTCTTTCTTGTTGTCTTGTTTATATCAATCCATTAAACCCCCTCTTACCAATTTCATGTTCTCTTTATTACAGTCACTGTTATTTTCCCTGACACTATTATTTTCCTTCTTTCTAATTACCGCCGGACAGCTTTCTTTAACCAATCTTAATATAAAATTAACGCCCGAGAGATTATTTTTCTAGGACTAAATTTAGAACGAAAAAGACATATATACATCATAAGTGCCTATAAGAATTACCGCGTGATTTCGGCCGGTGTCGGCTGATAAATATTAGGTTGGTGCAAAAATAATGACATAATAATGTCGTTTTTTTTACGTATTTTTAACGTCAAAAAACGACATTATTACGTCATTATTTTTGCACCAACCTAATAATAAAATAAAATACACCTTTGTGCAAATTAATTGAAACAAAACGAATAATTCCGTTATTATTTACTTTTTTCATATGTTTCCAATAAAACTTGACCCAGTGAACACATTAGCACTTCGTATGTCTATTTCACGAAGTCATTCCTTACAGATTAACCACAGATTCTCGATTGGATTTAAATTAGGAAAGTTAGGAGATAGTACTTTGATTTGCCATTTTGTTCGTGCAGCGTTACAATTTTCGTACGCTTCCTTGGAGTAACGTCCATTTTAGACAATGACCGTAGGACAACTAATCGACAGTCGAAACAATAGTGACTGGTCATGATGAAAATCTTATACAATCACGATGACGCAATATTTTTCAAGCCAAATAAATTTCATCATACACCTTGAAAACAGTTTTATATTACTGCCCACCACTGCTAATGACCTAATCTCAAGAAAAAAAAATAGAAATCGATTACACCTTGACACTCCAGTGGGTCTAAATCTGACCGTATTTTGGCTCTCATTTTCTTGGAGTCGAGTGATAATTTCATCAATCCATTTGTAAATCACACAGCTACTCTTTCTAATATTTTTATATTAATGTTCGACAAATACAAGGCCAATAGGCACTCAAGGTAGAGGTTTATTGTGTTGTGTTGTATTAGCATAAGAAAGAGCAAGAAATGAAATTCATGAGGCTATGCAAGATTGATAACGGTCAAGCCTCGACTTGAAGAGGGTCTAGATTGTAGCGATTTGGACAACATCCTGCCTGTAGACTGTTCTACAAAGTAGCAACTTGAAATATAAAGGGAATAGAAATAGTTCACCATTTTGTCCGTGGCATGGCGGGACCGATTTGTAAATGACAGGGGTGGTGAGACTAAGGAATGAATCTCGTCCGAACACATGCCATGGAAACAGAGATTATAGCAGCGAGAGGCTCGCAACGTTTCGTTTGTATGAAAGGTATTGTAGGGTGGAAAAACAGTCAAGTATGGACTGGGCAGCTCCAACCCAGATATGCCAGCAGTTTTTGATCTGATAGCAGGAGGAGTCAGATACCTACTGGAGTGATACAATGAACTGACCATTTTCCAGCCTCTTTAACAATGTATATATATATATATATATGTATGCGTTACGACTTGAGATTTGGGGAGAGCTTTAGCCCTAATAGACGGTCAAGGCAAGTCTTTTTATCTTGATAGATAAAACTTCAGGGTTTTGTTTAATTTGTGTTTGATCTTGGTTACGTTGTTATATATATATATATATATATATATATATATATATATATATATATATATATACATGAATTAAAACGAAAGATGGTCCATGTGGGCTTCTTAGTATATGTAGACTTAATAGACCTGTTAATGAATTTTGAAGAAATAAAAGACAATAAAACGATAACAATAATAGGAATAAGACTGATAATATTTTTATATTGATATATACATTTATTGTATATATTACATATTTATGGGACGTTTGACTGAAATGATGCACGTTGAGAAAGATTTTAAAGTTGGAACTTTCGGACACGCCTGTGTCTTTTTTCATCGAGACCAGAAACAAAAAAGAAGTGTGACTTCCTTTATTTCGGAATGCTGTTGTTATTGATTAGAGGTCTCCCTGTGGAAACTAAAATGTATTTTAACACCGATCTGTCATTGTTGTCAGGTTTTAAATGAAAACACTAAAAACACGCATCTGATGTCATCAATGTTATGGAAAGGTAGGTTGAAGTGTGCATCGACAAGGAAAATTGTTGTTGCTGTCTTTCATGGGCTTTTTTATGATTGTTGAACCGAAGATGGAATTCTGTGCCTGTTTCTGCAACATAATTCCCTTTGTTACAGAAAAGCACATATATAAGATTTGAACTTAAAAATTTCAACATTGCTTCTACCTGCTATCCTTCTAAAACCAACACTGATTTATGAAGCTCAACATGTTAAAAATTGTGACTTAAACTTATTTTAGTATTCAGTCCCGACGTTTTGTATTGAAACTCATGAAGAAATATTTTTTCAGTTGTTAGTAATATAAGTTTTAGCAAAAGAATAGAAATGTACACGATCTAGCTCATCTTTATCTTTCTCTCTCTCTCTCTCTCTGTCTCTTTCTATATCTCTTTCTACCTCCATCTCTCTCTTTCCCTCTCTCCCTATCCCACTATTGAAAATTGTCTATTTCGTTCGTTCAGCTTTGTATAATCATCCACTTGAAACATTTTTCCCGCGTTCACACGTTCATTTCCAGCTTGATTTCCGCCCAATATGATGTGCGCATTATAGAAGGAGAAAATTCCGCTTTCTCTAATTTTTCTTCAATAAACAACTGATTACAGTGTTTACTCGACAAGTGTTAACAATTGAAAATCACACGATCAATTTTTCGCGTCAGCTTTTCTTTTTATTTTTATTTTTATTTATTTATTTATTGCAATCTTTAATCAAGCGTTACTCGATTTTTCTTAGTCGATTTAATTCGGCGGGTCTTCATATATTTCCTGTATTTACGCATGAACAAAAGAACGGCGTGACGACATCAGCAAAAGAAAACATTTCCGTCAATCTCCAATTGAAATAATTCAAACCGAAAGTACCTCAGTCACTTCACAAAGATATATGTATCATTTTATAGCAGTCTATTTCATGCCATCTATCTATCTATCTATCGATCTATCTATCTATCTATCTATCGATCGATCTATCTATCAATCTATCTATCCTCTGCTGTTCATATCTATCATATCTATCTCATTCTGTTCACATCTATCTATCTATCTATCTATCTATCTATCTATCTATCTATCTATCTATCTATCTATCCTCTGCTGTTCATATCTATCATATCTATCGCATTCTGTTCATATCTATCAATCAATCTATCTATTCATCTATCTGTCTTTCTGTCTATTTATCTCCGGCTGTTCATATCTATCTATCTATCTATCTATCTATCTATCTATCTATCTATCTATCCTCTGCTGTTCATATCTATTATATCTATCTCATTCTGTTCATATCTATCAATCAATCTATCTATTCATCTATCTGTCTTTCTGTCGATTTATCTCCGGCTGTTCATATCTATCTATCTATCTATCTATCTATCTATCTATCTATCTATCTATCTATCTATCCTCTGCTGTTCATATCTATCATATCTATCTCATTCTGTTCATATCTATCTATCAATCTATCTATCTATTCATCTATCTGTCTTTCTGTCTGTCTATCTCCGGCTGTTCATATCTATCTATCTATCTATTCATCTATCTATCTATCTATCTATCTATCTATCTATCTATCTATCTATCCTCTGCTATTCATATCTGTCATATCTATCTCATTCTGTTCATATCTATCTATCAATCTATCTATCTATACATCTATCTGTCTTTCTGTCTATCTATCATCGGCTGTTCATATCTATCTATCTATCTATCCTCTGCTGTTCATATCTATCATATCTATCTCATTCTGTTCATATCTATCTATCAATCTATCTATCTATCTATTCATCTATCTGTCTTTCTGTCCATCTATCTCCGGATGTTCATATCTATCTATCTATCTATCTATCTATCTCATTCTTCTCTATCTGTTCATATCTATCTATCAATCTCATTCTGTTCTGTCTATCCTTCTACCACATTCTGTTCATATCTATCTATCTATCTATCTATCTATCTATCTATGTCAGTTCATAAATAGATATTTATAATTTTATGCCATCCTGTTTATTACTATCTACCCTCTCTTCTCTCTCTCTCTCTCTCTCTCTCTCTCTCTATATATATATATATATATATATATATATATATATATATATTATTTTATCCTATAGACAAAATCATTTTACTCACTACAGAGATGCAACTTGGTTTCAGTGCATTTCAGCTGCACTTCGTCGGGCTAGAATCGAAAATGATTATAAAAATCCTGATTTTTCGATTATCACCAGTTTAAGTGCAGCTGAAATGCACTGAAATCCAGTTGCATCTTTGTAGTGAGTAAAATGTTTTTGTCTATATGATAAAATTATAATAAATAAATAATTATCGCTCTATTATCGGTATCGAGCCCTCTTTTGGATTAACGCTGTGAACGTTGGAATCTATATATTACTTTCGTTTTCATAGCATCAGATATACATACATACATACATATATATATATATATATATATATATATATATATATATATATTAGGTTGGTGCAAAAATAATGACGTTTTCTCACATAGTAACATATGTTAGAAAACGACATTATTTTTGCACCAACCTAATATTATAAACAAATACTAATCACTTTATGCCAGTCTGTTTCAATCTCTTGATATATCACAATCGATTCATTCATATCTACCTGATTTTCTATCTGTTCTGTTATATCTTTATCTAACTATTTAAATCTCTTCCTATATATCTATCTCTCTATTCGATTTTATTCTAACCTGTTATAAATCGGTGAAATATATGAACCAGAAATCGACGATAGAGCCCAGTTAAAAATCCCGTGTCGAACATTTCTAAGGTCATCATTGTAATATTTGTCGCAACCCTTTATCCTTGCCGCTTCTTGGTTACAAGAGTTGAATATTTCCACACTTCGGTGACAGAATGCAAGGGATAAGACAGAAATATTCTATCCTTATTCTGAAAGCAAGAAACACTTACCTACGTCTTCGATTTCCTGCCATTCGGCTTCGTGTAGATACATACATATATATATATATATATATATATATATATATATATATATATATATATATATTTAAACAGGTGTAACAAGTTATTTTGGGTGGCGTTTATTATTATTTTTTCTTGCATGCTTACAAGTTTGCTTTCTTCTGGATTTCATGTGTCTAAAAATTGCCCAAAATTAGTTGTAACTGTATCATTAAAACATTATCTCCAAAACAAATTCTTGCAATCTAAAAATGATTAATAAGTCGAATAAATAAATCAAATTTGGTTTGGTTTGTTGATTGGTTTGGTTTGGGTTTTTTTTTACGGTATATCAACCTCAATTGCTTATTTAATGTCGATAAGATTTTTATTGCTACTAATATTCTCTTCCAAAAATATACTGCTGGTAATATCCTTTTTTCCAAAAATGTATTGCTGTTAATATATTTTTTTCAAAAGCATTTTTTGCTGGTAATAATTCTTTTTTTCCAAAAATCCATTGTCGGCAATATTTTTTTTTCAAAAATGTATTGCTGGAAATAATTTTTTCCAAAAGAAGTATTGCTTGTATTAAAACCTATTTTTATACTTGCATAGTGTTTTGATCCATTTTTGTGCGATTAACTATTTTCCCATAGCTGGGACCCTGACACCAGCAATTAAGGGGTCGTTTTACGCTCCTCAAAACCTCCTGGTGAAAGTCCTTGCTGTCGGATGTTGTTTATCGTCTTACCCAGGACACGGATGTAGTTTATCGTCTTACCCAGAACGCTTAGTTTCTTGAAAGGTATACCAACTCCTTATAGGGCATTTAATGCCGAAATTTAATTTTCTTGGGAGTTTCTTGGGAGCTTCGGTACTTTCTTTTCAAAAATATATTCATACTACAAAAATCAATTTTTATATTTTCATATTTTGATCCCAGTTTAAGTGTTCACTATCTGCCCATAGCTCTGGGACCCAAACAAATACTACTGTTATATATCGTTCTTATGTGCACTAATGGGTATGTCTCAATCCTTATAAATACGTTGGGCACTATTGTAAGTTGGGGAAATATGCTGTATAAGTAGTCAACCTCTAGCAGTGGTTCACCTACTTCACACCGCTGGCGAGTATTGTATTTAGTTGATGTTATAAGGATTAACATTTCATTTCCAACCTCCGTTTTGGTTATTCCTCATTTAGTAACTTTTTCTATGTGTTATGGGAACTTACTCATAAAACTAATGGACTATTCCTGACATTATAAATACTGCGCCTCTCAAGAGGTATGAGCATATATTGTAAGACGAGGAGAGATAATTGAGAGCATATTGTAAGGACATTGGAATAGTGATACTTGTCGAGACAACATAGTTCACTCTAACCAAATCTAATAGTCATTACTAATACTTATACTTCTTTGTATTATATTTCTGTTGTAATATATCTTTGTATTCCGTACCTGTGTTCGTGTTATTCTTTCATTGGTTCTAACCTTGGACCATCACCGTGCTACAAGGAACTTGGACCATAACACTATGTTACAACAGCTACGATACCGGTAGGGTGGACCTTAGAACAACAGCAGTTAAAAGAGGGTTCCACAATCCTCAAAATTTCCCAATCAGATGCCTTGCTGCCAGATGTAGTTTATCGTCATACCCAGGACATCAACAAAGTCAATTGATGTTGAGATACAAGGATAAATTTAATCAAACGTTAAATTGTATTGATATTTCATGTCGTCCTTTAAGGAAGTGTCTTCTAATCGTATCAAGTGGGGGGTGCGCGTTCGAGTCTCAATATGGTGAATTCTTGATGCTATCAGGCAGTTCCGTTGGGATGTACCTGGGAACGCCTCCCACGTAAAAAATCAGTTCTCCTTATCGTGTGAATAATGAAAAGAAAATGGTTCGTAAGAAAAAAGTAATAGTTGTGTTGGTAACGGTAATCTTGAGCAAATACACGACAGGAAGGGGGTATTGGAAAAAAGAAAAGCCTGTGGCCGTCGTCGTGGTAGTGGTAATTAATCCGGCTTTGTTTAAAAGGAAGATGGTGAACGCTACAAGCCATTTCGATTTTCGTTTGATTAATCGGACGCAATCAGGAAATTATTTTAGGGACAGAAAGAAGGAATTGGAAATGATGAAAAGAAAGAATAAGAGAAGTAAGAAAGAAAGAAAGAAAGAAAAGAAAGAAAGAAAGAAAGAAAGAAAGAAAGAAATGGGATAACAAAAATTAATAAACGGAAATGATGAAAGAAACGGAAGTAAATAAAGAAACGAAAATGCCAAAAGAAATTGAAAGATATAAATAAAAAAAAGTGAAAGAAAGAAAGAAAAAAAAAAGGGGGGGTTAGTATAAATTAAGAAACGGAAATGAAAAAAGAAACGAAAGTAAATAAAAAAAACGGAAATGAGAAAAGAAATTCAAAGATATAAATAAATAAATTGAAGGAAAGTGAGAAAAAGGATATCTGAAAGAAAGAAAGAAAGAAAAGTGAATGATACAAATGAACGAGAAAAGAGAAGGAAACAAACTGTAAGAAGGAAAGAAAAACGTAAAAAGAAACTGAATGATCTGAATAAATATATAAACTCTAAAAGAAAGAAAAAAATGATTTATTACTGAAAGAGATTGAAATAAGAATGAAGGACATGAAAAAAAAAACGAATGAAACTGAAATAAATAAAGAATTTGAAATCAAACGGTTAAGGAAGTAAAGGAAAAAACTGAAACGCAGAAAAATTGTTTAAGAAAAAAAGAACGAAAAACTGAAGAAAAAGAACGAAATGGAAGAATGAAAATGAAAAAAAGAATAAAAATGAAAGAGAGAAATTGAAAGAACAAAACTGAAATAAAAATTTAAAAACAGAAACAAACAAACAAAATCAACAAACTGAACGAGAGAAAGAAAAAAATATGATAAAAGAATCAAAAAAAGAATTAATTAATGGAAGTGTCGAACGAAAAAGTCTCAAATAAACTCAAATCAAACAGGAATAAAAACTCGTTACTGAAAAATAAAGAGCCGAACAAACGAAGATATAAAAGATTCGAGAATAAAATCGGCAAAAGTAGAAGAAGGAATCTGCGGATGTTTAGTATTTTTTAAATCACCAAAGCTTTATAAAATTGCTAAAAAAAAAAGTAAACGATACAAAAACACCCCGAAATAACCAAAAAAGCTGACTAAAGCAATATTAAACAAGTCGTTAATTTAACGGCTTTCAGTGCAAACTTCACTATTTTCCCGCCCTCATCACAGCGTTAGCGAACTAACAACTCCCATGACACTGTAGGCTGATTGTCATTTTCACACCAACCACTTTTCATTTTACTCCAAGAAGAAAAAGAAAATTCTAGCAACATTCTCAAGTGTATTAAACTCGCCATCGTTTTAAAACGGCTTGTAAAGATTTACTTTGCAAAATAACGGCGAATACGACTACCAACTAATTCTTTTTAATCAATCCAGTCCACGCAAGGTGATAATGCCACTAAGACACAAGTGGCTAATAGGAATGAAAGAGAATGAGAAGACTTTAGAATAAACTAGAAACCCAACCCTAAACAGGCAACAAGGTTAAATCTCTACTCCAGTTCAAAAGCGCAGGGAAGAGCGTGTACCGGACGATAGGCAACCTATCTACTATCAAGAAGAAAATAAACAGTAAATAAAATTTCAGAGTTTAGGCGAGGTCATTAGACGTATAGTGTTGAGGTACACTTTACAAGGAACTGGAAACCCAACCCCCAACGGTAAACAAAGGATAAATCTCTACTCCTGCTCAGAAGGCCGAGGAGTAGTTTAACAGGCGATAGATGAACCTATCTACTCTTATTAAGATATGAATAGACAGGTTCGTCTATCGCCTGTTATCTTAAAAAGACGTTGACCTTTAAGACAATTCAAGCAGCACTATTCATATTTCATATATTTACATAGGTATATCAAATATCTGGTGGTTATCATTGGAGACTAAGTGACAACAAGGTTTCTCAAATCGTCAGCACCTTCAGCAGTATCATCCTGATCCTAATAATATCTTGTTCTGAACGCGTTCTCTTCATCCTTAAAACTCGCAACACGTTTATCTTCAGTTTGGGCGCTTTTAGCTTGTTTCCAAGTGGGCAAATTATAATTGACACAATATCTTCCTAGTTTCTGTAGTATTCTTAATTGCTAGGCATTTTTTTTTTATATTTTCGATCTGAAAGCAACATAATATTTTAGTCTTCTTAATTAGCTTATGTATTTTGCTGAGACCATTTTTCTATATCCTCGAATCGTAGCCGTTTTCACTGTTCCCCGATTATAACAGTTCCTGCTCTGTCGTATCGACTTTTATTTTTATTTTGAGACAATTTGCACGGTTCATTTATGGTGTTGTTATTTCATGCATGTCCAGGCTTATTTACAATCAGATACCTCGGGATTTCCATCTGTAGATCCAACGTTCCAGCACCTTTCTCAGTATCATAACAGACTTAGGCTCTTCCTCGAATTTCTTATTCATCAAAATTTTTCTCTTAAGTATATCATCATGGACTTCACATATCATAGCTTCCTCAGTTATTGGGAAAGGTCTAAATTTTAAAATAATTTCCTTTTCCGTTTGTGATCATAGATAGAACAGCCATTTCTACAATTTCACAGGGTTTGCGTGTGGGGGGTGGGATTATGGTAATTACAATCTTTTGACATTCTTGGATAGAGGGGTTGATTTGGATTACAAAACCCAGAGTATCTTATTTAAAGAATAGCTATGTCGAAGGGCAGTGTCTCGTAACGGGAAACAGCTGCGCGACCCCGTTTTATACGGGTTCTACGGAGAATTTTTGGCCGAGCCTACGGGCTCGGATACCCAACATTAAATTCGGCCCTCGGTCACATCTGACTGTGTGGGGCAGTTGGTAGATATCCTGCAGTTGGAGATTCGTCTCCAGCAGTGCTGATCAAACTCTCTGCCTCCGGACAGAAAGGATTCCCAGACGAGGCTATGTCGAAGGGCAGAGTCTCGTCACGGGAAACAGCTGCCCCATCCCGTTTTATACGGGGACTACGGGGAATTTTTGGCCGAAATGTTTGGTTCACATGGCACAGTGGATAAAGGCGTTAGTTAGATCCAGTGACAAGACCCAAAGAGTGTGAGTTCAATACCCGGTTAAGTCAGTGGAGAACTGTCAGAGGGAAATTAACAGGAGATAACGGATAACTGACATCCATCAAACATGGCACGTGGAACTAGAACAGTCTACCCAGGTGAGCGAAATAAAGGGTTCAGTTCGAAATTCCAACCACCTGAAGAAGGCCGGAGCGTATAACGGCCAAAACGTTGTGATAAATATGGCGACAAAGATGAGGATAATAGTCCGAATAATGTAAATAATGTACATAATACCTCATCTCAGAAATATAGACAGATACTGAAAGGCCGAATCTTTGTAATAAATATGGCGACAAAGATGAGGACAATAGTCCGAATAATGTAAATAATGTACATAATACCTCATCTCAGAAATGTAGACAGACTCTAGTACTTCGTTGTTATATGCATGAATAGTTTAATTTAAAAAAAGAGGTAGTTGGAGGCAATTTTATATTTTAAGAAAAATAGTTGGAGGCATATTTAAATTTAAGAAAAAGATTCGTTGGAGGTATTTTTCTATTATATTTCCTTCAGTGCAGCTTCATATTCTTCAGTCGTCAAAGCCCTTTTATTCCAGTTGACAGTTGAATGAACACACCCATGAAGCATGCGATGCATAAATAAAGGTTGAAAAGATAAAAACACTGAAACTCTCGAACGTTGTGGTAAATGAATGTTTCTCAAGCTTCTTTAGTCTTAGTTCCAAACTTGCCATCAATGCGAAAATCTTATCGCTAGGAATCGAAAATTATTAAACATGGCACCACCTAACCCAACTGATTTGGAGCATTTAGCCATACCTGAGTCTTATACAATATATGTTCCTGAAGTAAATCCGGTCAAAGACAGTGAAGTCGAGACACTCTTACGCCGAAACGGCTGTGCTGAATAGCCCAATTATATTTCTGGCGCCGAAATAGTGACGCCGAATCAGCGAAGCCGAAAGGGACCCCACCATATCTAAGGACCATTGTAAACAAGCTCCTATAATACGAAATATGTTCAGTCTTTAAATAACTCACAACGGGTTGATAAACCGTAAAAGGACAAATCAATTAATCCAGAAATTGGTGTTTGATATCGAATGTTCTTGCGTTCTTTGTCTTTACATATAGATGTTAAGAAAGACGGAGAAGAAATTAAAGAAAGCAAAAGAAGAATTAGAGAGAGAGGTGGAAAGGGGGGAGAGAACGAAAAAACAACAAAGAAAAACAAAAAAGAAAAGAGAAGGAAAGAAAAAGAGAAAGAAAAAGAAAACAAAAGAAAAAGAAAAGGAAAAAAGAAAATGAAAAGAAAATGAATTAATGTGTTGGAAATGTGAACAGAAAGACCGATGCAAAGTGAGGTTGCATATAAAGTTTTTAATTTACATTATTCCATTAGTGTTTTAATAGGATCTTTAATTCCCTTAATTAAATAAAAAGCCATATTGAAAGTTGGGTGTTTTCAATGTTTTATCCTTGGGATGGGGGGGATGCATCCGGTCAAAGACAGTGACGCCGAAATGGCTGTGCTGAACAGTCCAAGTATTTTTCTGACGCCGAATCATCCACGCCAAATGGGCGAGGCCGAAAGGTACCAAACCCTTTTACATAATGATGAGGCCGACCCATTGTTTCTGATGGGCATTTGGCCATAGTGTAATATTTAAGCAGATTGTATTACCTCTATAATGTAATATGTAGAAGGCTGCAGTTAACATTTATTATCTGCTAGTGATCTCTATAATTGTGGCATTATAGCCGTGTCTCTCAAGAGTCCTCAACGCCTGCTACATGGCACTGCACTAGATAAAATACGTATCTCTACGATAATATTCACACCTCATTTTTCCATAATGATGAAGGCGGTCCTTTGTCCCTGATGGGCATTTCGACATATAATATTTAGAAATTTTCTATTGCCTCTAGAATGTAAACAGCTTTTAATGTAAAGCTGCTGTTAACATTTATCTGCTAGTGATATCTTCATTCGTTGCTCTATAATTGTGGCCTCATGGCCTTGTCTGTCAAGTCGGCCCTTTTTCCTGATAGGAATTTGGCCTAATGTCTATATTTACGGACTTTATTATCGCTATAATGTAAGCGGCAGTTAATATAAAGCTGCAGTTAACATTTGTTATGTTCTAGTGATATCTTCATTTGTTGCTCTATAATTGTGGCCTCATGGCCTTGTCTGTCAAGAGTACTCAACGCCCGCTAGGTGGCACTTTCCTATATAAACGACATGTCTCTAGGAGAATATTCACACCTCATTTTTACATAATGATAAGGTAGGCCCTTTTTTCCTGATGGGCACCTCGCCATAAGGTAATATTTAGGAAATTTTTATTACCGCTAGAAAGTAAACGGCATTTAATGTAAAGCTGCTGTTAACATTTATTATTATCTGCTAGTGATATCTTCATTCGTTGCTCTATAATTGTGGCCTTATGGCCTTGTCTGTCAAGAGTCCTCAACGTTCGCTATGTGGCATTGACCTAGAGAAAAAATGTGTCATTAGGAGAATATTCAACCCTCATTTTTACATAATGATGAGGTCGGTCCTTTGTTCTTGTTGGGCATTTCGCCACGAGGTTACATTTAGGGACTTTATTATCGCTATAATATAAACGGCTGTCAACGTAGAACTGCAGCGAACATTTTATATCTGCTAGTGATATCTTCATTCGTTGCTCTATAATTGTGGACTCATGGTCGTGTCTGTCAAGAGTCCTAAACGCCTACTAGGTGGCACTGACCTAGATATAAGTCGTGTCTCTAGACCAATATTCAACCATCATTTTTACATAATGATGAGGTCGGCCTTTTATTGCTGATAGGCATTTTGCCATAAGTTAATAGTTAGGAAGTTTCTATTACCGCTATAATGTAAGCGACACTTAATGTAAAGGTGATGTTAACATTTATCTGCTAGAGATATCTTCATTCGGTGTTCTATAATTGTGGCTTCATGGCTATATCTGTCAAGAGTCCTCAACGCCCGCTAGGTACCACTGTCCTCGATAAAAGACGTGTTTCTAGGAGAATATCCACCCCTCATTTTTACATAATGATGTGGTCGGCCTTTTGTTGCTGATAGGCATTTCGCTATAAGGTAATATTTAGGAAGTTTCTATCACCGATATAACGTAAGCGGCATTTAATGTAAAGCTACAGTTAACATGTATTATCCGGTAGTGATATCTTCATTCATTGCTTTATAATTGTGGCCTCAGGACCATGTCTTTCAAGAGTCCTCAGCGCCCGCTATGTGGCACTGCCCTAGATAAAAGTCGTTTCTCTAGGAGAATATTCATACCTCATTTTTACATAATGATAAGGTTGGCCCTTTTTTCCGGATGGGCATTTCGCTAAAGGTAATATTTAGGGCGTTTCTTTACCGCTACAATGTAACCGTAATTTAATGTAAAGAATGCAGTTAACATTTATAATCTGCTCGTGATGTCTTAATGCCTTTCTCCGTAATTGTGAACTTATGGCCTTGTCTGTCAAGAGTCCTCAACGCCTGCTGGGTGGCAATGCGCTAGATAAAAGACGTGTCTCTAGGAGAATATTCACCCCCTCATTTTTACATAATGATGAGGTTGGCCCTTTTCTTGTTGATGGGCATTTCGCGATAAGGTAATAGTTAGGAGGTTTGTATTATCGCTATAATGTAAACGGCAGTTAATGTGAAACTGCAGTTAATAATTATCTGCTACTGATATCTTCATTCGTTGGTTTACAATTGTGGCTTATGTCCTTGTGTGTCAAGTGTCCTCAACGCCAGCTAGGTGGCACTGCCCTAGATATAAGAAGTGTCTCTAGGATAATATTCAACCCTCATTTTGACATAATGATGAAGTCGGGCCATTGTTCCTAAAGGTAATATTTAAGTAGTTTCTATTACCGCTAAAATGTAAGCGCAGTTTATGTAAAGCTGGAACTAACATTTATCTGCTTGTGGTATCTTCATTTGTTTCTCTATAATTGTGACTTTATGGCGTTATCTGTCAATATTCCTCAACGCCCGCTAGGTAGCACTCTTCTCGATAAAAGACGTGTCTCTAAGAGAATATTCCGCCTCATTTTTACATTACGATGTGGTCGGCTCTTTGTTCTTGATGAGCATTTCGCTATAAGGTAATATTTAGGAAGTTTCTATTACCGATATAACGTAAGCGGCATTTAATGTAAAGCTGGAGTTTAAATTTATCTGCTAGTGATATCTTCATTCGTTGCTCTATAATTGTGGCCTTATGGCTTTGTCTGTCAAGAGTAGTAAAGGTCCGTACGGTGGCACTGCCCTTGGTATAAAACGTGTCTCTAGAAGAATATTCAACATTTATTTTTACATAATGATGAGGTCGGCCTTTTATTCCTGATGGGAATTTCACCCAAACTTTATATTTAGGGAGTTTATTATCACTATAATTTAAGCGGCACTTAATGTAAAGCTGCACTTAACATTTATTATCTGTTAGTAATATCTTCATTCATTGCTGAATAATTGTGAACTTATGGCCTTATCTGTCAAAAGTTGTAAACGACCGCACAGTTGGAACTGCTCTAAATAAAAGACGTATCTCTAGGAGAATATTCACCCATAATATTTACATAATGATGAGTTCGGCCCTTTGTTTCTGATGGGCATTTCACCATAAGGTAATATAAGGTAATAGAAAGTTTCTATTACCGATATAATGTAAGCGGCATTTTATGTAAAGCTGCTATTAACAATTATCTGCTAGTGTTATCTTTATGCTTTGCTCTATAATTGTGGCCTTATGGCCTTGTCTGTCAAGAGTACTCAACGCCCGCTGGGTGGCACTTCACTCGATAAAAGTCGAGTCTCTAGGAGAACAGTCACTCCTCATTTTAACATAATGTTGTGGTTGGCCCCTCGTTCCTGATCGGCATTTCACCATAAGGTAATGTTTTAGAAGTTTCTTTTAACGCTATAAGATAAGTGGCATTTAATGTAAAGCTGCTGTTAACATTTATCTGCTAGTGATTTCTCCATTCGTTGCTCTATAATTGTGACCACATGCCCTCATCTGTTAAGAATCCTCAGCGACCGCTAGGTAGCACTGCCCTAGATAAAAGACGTGTTTATAGGAGAATATTCACCCCTCATTTTTACATAATGATGAGGTCGGCCCTTTGTCCCTGATAGCATTTCGTCATACGGTAATATTTAGGAAGTTTCTTCTTCCGCTATAATGTAAGAAGCATTTAATGTAAAACTGCAGTTAACATTTGTAATCTGATAGTGATATCTTTATACCTTGCTCTATAATTGTGGCGACACGGCCTCATCTGTCAAAAGTCCTCAACGCCAGCTAGGCAACACTGCCCTAGATAAAAGACGTGTCTATAGGAGAATATTTACTCCTCATTTTTACATAATAATGAGATCGGCTCTTTGTCCCTGATGGGCATTTCGGCATAAGGCAATATTTAGGAATTTTCTATTACCGCTATCATGTAAGCGGCATTTTTTGTAGGGGTGCTGTTGACATTTATCTGCTAGTGATTTCTCCATTAGTTGCTCTATAATTGTGGCTTATGGCCTAGTCTGTCAAGAGTCCTCAACGCCCGCTAGGTGGCTCTGCCCTAGATAAAAGACATGTCTCTAGGAGAATATTCACCCCTCATTTTTACATAATGATGAGGTCGGCCTTTTGTTCCTAATATACATTTCGCCATAAGGTAATATTTAGGAAGTTTCTATTGCTGCTATAATATAAGCGGCAGTTAATGTAAAGCTGCTATTAACAATCATCTGCTAGTGATATCTTTATGCCTTGCTCTCTAATAGTGGCCACATGACCTCGTCTGTCAAGAGTCATCAAAGCGCGCTAGGTAGCACTGGCCTAGATAAAATTAGTGTCTCTAGGAGAATATTCACACCACACTTTTACATAATGATGAGGTCGGCTATTTGTTCTTGATGGGAATTTTGAAATAAGGTAATAATTAGGAATTTTCTATTACCGCAGGAATGTAAACGGCATTTAATGTAAAGCTGCTGTTCACATTTATCTGCTAGTGATATCTTCATTCGTTGCTCTATAATTGTGGCCTCATGGCCTTGTCTGTCAAGTCGGCCCTTTTTCCTGATAGGAATTTGGCCTAATGTCTATATTTACGGACTTTATTATCGCTGTAATGTAAGCGGCAGTTAATATAAAGCTGCAGTTAACATTTGTTATGTTCTAGTGATATCTTCATTTGTTGCTCTATAATTGTGGCCTCATGGCCTTGTCTGTCAAGAGTACTCAACGCCCGCTAGGTGGCACTTTCCTATATAAACGACATGTCTCTAGGAGAATATTCACACCTCATTTTTACATATTGATGAGGTCGGCCCTTTGTTCTTGATGGACATTTCACCCAATGTTTATATTTAGGGAGTTTTATTATCGCTATAATGTAAACGGCAGTTAATGTAAAGCTGGAGTTAACATTTATCTGCTTGTGATATCTTCATTTGTTGCTCTATAATTGTAATTTTGTGACGTTATCTGTCAAGATTCCTCAACGCCCGCTAGGTTTCTCTGTCCTAGATAAAAGACTTTTCTCTAGGAGAATATTCACCCCCTCCTTTTTACATAATGATGAGGTCGGCCCGCTTTTTCCTGATTGGCATTTCGCCATAAAGTAATATTTAGGAAGTTTCTATTACCGCTGGAATGTAAATTTTAGAAAGCTGCAGTTAATATTTATTATCTACTAGTGATATCTTCATTCGCTGTTCTATAACTCTGGCCTTATACAAAACCTAAAATACATTTAATAAATATCTAATTTGATACGACTTGTGAGATTAACCCCACCTTGTCTATAAAGATAGTTCTCACCGCCCACTAGGTGGCATTGTATCAAGTAGTATTAAACGGAAGGACTGTGACACTCTCTTTTTGTATTTCTACATATATATTTCTCTCACTGTTTCTCTCTCTTTATTTATGTCTCTACCTCTACTTTTCTCCCTCTATTTCTCTTTCTTTCTCCCTCTGTCTCTCTCTGTGTCTGTCTGTCTGTCTGTCTCTCTCTCTCTCTCTCTCTCTCTCTGTCTTTCTTCTTTTAAACTACAAAATTCCCTAGATATAAAACCTGTCTCTGGGAAAATATTCATCCTCACCCAGTATCCCTCATTTTTGTAGAATGCGTAGGCTGGTCCAGAATGGCACCCTGCTGGTCAGAATACCCCTTAAGTATAGAATATTGACTGAGATGGATTGCCTTTCGTTAAGTTTTTGATTTAAGACCAAAAAGGCACAAAGACACTCGCACGGCGATAAGAATTAGAAGGGTCAACATGCCTCCTGTACCCAGATTCTTTAATGAGACAGGCCAGTAGGTGGTGATGAATTTCTTTTAAAAACGATGCTACAACTACTGACCCTCACATAATAAAGATAGAGATATAAAAGAAAATGAAACTGTCCGTCGTTGATGCAGTCTATGATGCAGCGTTGGGGACTAAAGAATTGAAATCAGAGACGTTGCGAAATGCAAAATCTTCTGCATTCAATACAACAGAGAATAGTAGACAGTATAAAATGGCCTAAACATACATGACTGCAAACGGCCATTTGCTAGTAATTCTACCAAAAGCAATGGATAGAGGAATGTATTCTTATGTAATTCTCTGGAAATCTTTCATGGGATCTGTTCTAGCATACCTATGGATGGTAATGGGTATGTCTCCATTCACATAATTACAATAGTAAATACTGTATGTTGATCTGCAGTTGGAGATCCGTCTCCAGCAGTGCTGGTGAAACTCTCTGCCTTTGATGAGACTATGTCAAAGGCCAGAGATTCGTCTCGGAAAACAGCTACCCGACCAAGTTTTATTCGGGATCTACGGGGAATTTTTGGTTGAGCCGACGGGCTCCGAATCTCCGCATTAAATTCGGCTTTATGCCACATCTGACCACGTGGGTTCTGCAGTTGAAGAATCATTGTGGAATTCATTTGATTCACTTCTAGCAGTTGACTACTACTTCTACGCGCCGCTGGCGAATCTTATATGTGTCCTTCTTGTCCTAAGTATCATCGTTCATTACCAACCTTCGTTTCATTATTCTATTCAGTTACCTCTCCCTAGATTACAACAGGATCTTTATATATACCTGCGTACTATATGGATATCAGCCTAAACAGGCCTTCATTCACACCTTTTGTATTATTTTTGTTTAGTTTGAGTAGGCAATAAACGATGCTGCTTTTAATTATACCTGATAATTTGTAGATTAATTGTTATTCTAATTTTGAGAAACACCAATGTGTTAGCTACTATTCTTCTTCTATGTGTCGTGTTCCTTCATAAAGTCTGTGATCATGGCTCTCCAACGACTTCCTATCGCTAAATAACGTTTGCCTTTTTGCCATCCCTCCCAACTTCGTTCTGCCATCCGTTCGCACAAATTCTTCAGATAGGTATACCATTGCTTTCCTCTGATTCTATGTCTTGTTAGTATCAAATTCTCCAAGCCCTCCTTCCTAAATATTATGGGCCCTAGAAATTTCAACTTTCTCTCCCTGATGTTAAGTATAAGTGTTTCTTTTATCCTTCTATAGTATTTTCAGTATCCTCCCGTAGAATAATATTTCTGTTCTCTCTAGTCTTCACCTCGTGGGTGAAGAAATTGCTTACAATTCATTTACATATAAAAGTATTAATTTTTATATAGCATTTCAGAAATCTTTCCTTTGATTCTAATGAAATTTTCCTGTTTGTTAGTATTTTGCTTAGCTTTTGAAAGGCATAATTTCCTATCCCAGTAAGCGTTCGGATTTCACTGTCACATTTTCAGCCGCCTTTTTTTTTTCTTTTTTAATTTCACCCCAAGCAAGGATGGGTGAATGTCACTAGTACTCATGAGATTGTAGGGATTGAAAGTGAGAGAAAAGACTGAGTATAGGGAGGATTAAAGAAAAGACAAAAGATGAATGGGATCCGAAAAGATGGAGGATGATGATTGACATTACATTTAAATATTTGAAGATTATAGTTACCATAGAAGAAAATAAACAGAAGAAAATTCCACAAGCAGGAAGTGCGAGAAAAGAAACCCTTGGAAGACAATTCCCAGATATTTAAATATTATCACTGTGTTATCCAGTATCACTTTAATGTTCAGTAGAGAAAACTCAGTGAGAAAAAAACGGTAAAAATATCATTCTAGATATAAAATTAAAAAAATGGTATTAAAAATTAGCTACAGTGCAGTCAGCAACGCTTAAAATTTAGGATGAAATCTGCCCCAGAGCGCTTCAATGAATTAAGAAGTTGAAAGCGTTTCAAGAGATTTCTCTTGAGTTTTTATACTACTATGATTTCAAACTGAGTTCATAACAGAGCTGAAGTGTCGAGGAATATAAACTTCGCGTTTGGCGATGAGGTTGTTTGTGAGCAAGGAATATTTGAAAATTCAGGTCGCTGAACCTGACCGAGAGAGCGGTGAACAAACATCTGTGTACGGGATTAAGCGATCATATCTCTGAAAAATGACTGTTAAGGGAGAAAGACTTCAACAATAAATTCCATTTTCTACCTAAATCAGTAATTTAAAACATGGAAACCTATATAAAACTCCTCTTTCCCTCATCAAATTAATGTCATCATACATCTCTGGAAAGCAAGAATTCCCAACGTGGGACGCATGACCCACCGGTGGGGCATGGTAATATTTTGGTAGGGCATGCGTAGAATATGCCCCCTTCGGCTTACTATACCAGCAGAATAAGGGGACAATTCGAGTTATTAACAGTGAATTATTTTCTAGTGAGTCTAAGTGGGAGTGTTAATGCTAATGCGTGTTAATACATACGATGCATATATACAATGTGCATACATCAAATTAATTTGTGTGCGTGTATGTACATGGGAAATAGGCATATAGGGTATTTCCCATCTCCTCACACTCGCGTGTCTCGGTCAAAGTAGAGGGCGTGATGCAAGCCGCTGGAAGAGCCCATGTTTTGTCAGACAATCAGCGCATGTGGGCATTCAGTTTGCTTTCTTCATGTAAATTTCAATAGAATTTTGAATATATAAGAATTAAATATTAAGGTAGGGTCAACAGAATTTTAGAAATAAAAAAAGTGGGGCATGGCCCAAAATCGGCTGAAAATCACTGGCCTAAAGTGATGTAATCATGACATGTCATATATCTAGCTTGTACCAGACTAATTTTGAATATGTAAGAATTAAATATTAGTGTGGGCGCACCAGAATTTCAGAAATACCAAAGTGGTTTATGATCCCAAATCGGTTGGTAACCACTGTTGCAAAGTACCCACGGTATCCCCAAACCAGGTGTTGCTGCTATGGTTTCTGTAGCAAGTACGGTTTTACTGGGTAGTGCTTTCAGATAACGACCAACCAGTATCTGTCTATATATTCTGAGATGAGATATTATGTACACTATTTACATTATTCGGACTATTGTCCTCATCTTTTTCTCGCCATATTTATTATAACGTTTCAGCCGTTGTACGCTCCGGCCTTCTATAGGTGGTTGAAATGTCGAACTGAACCATTTATTTCGCTCACTGGGGCAGACTGTTCTAGTTCCACGTGCCATGTTTGATGGATGTCAGTTATCAGTTATCTCCTGCTAATTCTCCTCTCCAAGTTCTACACTGCATTACCCGGGTATTGAACTCTTTGGGTCCTGTCACTGGGTCTAACCAACGCCTTTATCCACTGTGAACGACCAACCAGTTTTGAATTTGGAATTGTTCTTCTCTAAGAGTGGTTTCCAAAAAGGCTGAGGATCTTCGAATGCTCTTTTATTTAACCTCTAGCAGGGAGAAAAGAAATCTATTCATATCTTCCTTAAAGTATTCTAAATTATAAAATCGAGTTGCCTTTGCAACATATTATTACTAGGGTATGGTATATATGGTATATAACCAGAGAATACTTGTACAAGGTTTGGATGCGCATAAGAAGCTGAAACATCAACCGATACTACGCCCGTCATTCCTAAAAGGATACTGTGTCTATGTTACAGCTTTTATAAGCACCAGTCAAATCACTTGCATGAACAAAAAAAAACCCTTTAATCTGAGAAACCCTCCCTCAGATGTTTGCTCTTGAAGCAGGCTCTTACAATAATAGTTTTCATCCAAGGCGCAACCAGTTTTGAATTCAGAGTTGTTCATATCCTAGACTGGTTGGCAACCAAGGCCCAAGATCCTCGAATGCCTTGCTATTTAACCTCTAACTGGGGAAAAGAGCGTGATTCATGCCTTCCTGAAAGTATTAAAAATGATAAAATGGAGTTGCCTTTGTAACATATTACTACTACGGTGAATAAAACTTTTATTTTATATCACCAGAGAAAACTTTTACAAAAAATGGATTGGGATGGAAAACTGAAACATCAACCGATACAATGCTTTCATTCCTAAAAAGATATTGTGTCCATGTTACAGCTTTGATAAGCACAAGCCTGACCACTTTTATAAAGAAGAAACCCTTTAATCTAACTCTCCTGCATATGTTTGCCCTTGAAATAGGTTATTTTTTATCACTCAGCAGACCAGTAACTTATATACAGGCCATCAAACTATTATTGATCAAATTTTTATTTCGACTTGTCGTAGTATTGACAATGGAATATAGGAAAATGGTAAAATATTAATAAAAGAATAAATTCTACACTTGAATTCTTCTTCCTTACAATTTTTTCGGCTGATGACCTTTCCCTACAACTTCATGTATATTTCGAAGTTAATAGACTTCGGTTAATTTTGAACAAAGCCTTTTATTCCTGCATCTCTTAATGAATACGTTGGAAAATCAGACTGATATCAATCTAATGGGTTTGGATTATAAACCTGAATCTTAAAATCCCGAATGGCAAAATCCCGAAATTTAAACCCTGAAATATCAGAATTCAGAAAATAGTCTTTGAGAGATTTAAAAAAAAATAGAAATAACTTAATTTCTAAACATTTTCAAAATAGCGCTTAGTGTTTATAAATTTGAAAAAATTCAAAATTCATTAAAAAAAATATATATAACCAGAATATATGAATAATTTATGATGAAAAATGATGAGCAAGAGTCCTATGATAGTCTATAAGATCTGATTGGTTTTCACGATCGTTAACTCTATTTTTAAGCCTTTCATCACGATAAAAGACATTTTTTTCTTTTTCTTTCTTTTTTTTTTTTTGACAATTCTTCTCTCGAAGAATGCGCTCACATTCATTTCCTACGTCCTGCTGCTCTTTTTGAAACTCTCCAATAATACGTTAAACGCCGACATGAACATTTGCCTACTAAATTTTCTCATCGCCTAGTCGCCATAATCTGGTTTTATATTTTAATGAATTTTAAATGTTTCAAATGTATAAACACTATTTAAACGCTATTTTGTAAATGTTTACAAATAAAATGATTTAAAAAAAATTTAATTTCCTCCCAAAGATTATTTTTCAGAATTCTGATCTTTCGGGATTTTATAAATTCAGGATTTCAAATTTCGAAATTTTAAATTTCAGGATTTCGACATTTGGGGTTTTAAGATTTGGCATTATGATCGCCACCCAAATCTAATATCTAGGTGAATCGTTTTATATTGCCGCCCTACTTCTCACGGGGATTGAACAGACGACTTCAAGTGAAGCAATTGTATATTTACCAATACATTTATACAAAAAAATGTGCCTGTAGCACAGGAAGTGGATTCATCTTTTTCCGAGTCCAAATTATGGCCGGACATCATTGAATTCACGATCACGAACATGCTGCTAGGAAAGACATGAGTCTCTGTTCTCCTCCAACTATGGGTTAAACAACAGTGCAGACTGGAATCGCTAACCTTGTCCGACAACCAGTCTAGGCGAAGGAGAACTCGTTGTGTGTCGTGCTGCAACTGCACCCCGCAAATGAGTCTATTATATTTAACAGCTCCCCTCCCCATGAGGGATGTATGTGGCACAAGGCCGAGGCTACCGTGGGTTCTCCGAGCCAAAAATATTCCGGTAGAACCCACATAAACGTGTTCAGGGCTTGTCTATTTCCCCGGACGAAACTTTTCCCTTCGGCAAAGCCTCGTCTGGGTTCCTCTCTGCTCAAGGCAGAGAGTTCGACAGCACAGCGCGAACAGAATCTATTTGCCACGGAAACCACTTGGGAAGCCTATAGCTCTATGTCCCACGGGTAGAGTTTAAGGAATCTTGATGATGACACTGATGATGATGCTGTTCAGTCGACCAGTGGCTTGTAGGATAATCAAGTCGTAATATATTGTTTCTTACTCGGACTAAATGTTTACTGACAGAATGTTAAATGAAAAAATATCAAACTGACCACAAATCATAATGTCCCCTGAAGAAGTAATTTAAAAATACTTTCTAAATTTACATATATAAGATATATAAGTAAGCTAAATTTGAAAGGGAAAAACTAGGGTAATATATTTACATATAGATGGAAGGGTAGATGCAAAATACATAATTGCTGAATGAAGAGTTTAGAAAACATATTTCTAATTATCTTGAAGTGTAGAAGCAAAGAAAGCGTAGATGCTTTTTAGATTTCTATTCTAAATGCTAATTTCTAAAGTATTAGGTTGGTGCAAAAATAATTTCGTTTTTTAACATATGTTACTATGTGAGAAAACGAAATTATTTTTGCACCAACCTAATATATTCTATCGTTAACATGGATTCCGTAAGAAATAATTGGGAACGGTAGGAATCCTCTTTTTCTCCCCACAGCTATGGGTAAGTATCATAAAAGACTGGGTTCTATAACCTTCAATGACAACTGGTCTACCGCAGAAAAATATCTGTCTCGTCTGTCATGTATCGAAAGGTACATGATCGCCTAAGCGTGTATGGCACATAACTGACTGATATCTATGGATTAAAGTCCTCTATATCATGGATAGATCGTGGACAATGGATAAAAGTGGACAATGAAATCAATATTGGCGATTGTGTATACACATTAAACAGACTGTTGACAGTGGGTGTTGAACTCAATATCCCCTTATATATATATATATATATATATATATATATATATATATATATATATATATATATATATATATATATATATATGAAAATTTCTCCGAATTAATCAGTAGAGAGACAATATTTATGAATAAAAATGACAATAGGAAAACTGGTAATTGCTGACGCGTTTCGTCCAATGTGGACTTTATCAAAGTGAAATACGAAAATGAAACTAAATGAACAAAGTAACTAATAAAAACAAAAACAGAAACGTTATTTTTCAGTTAAAAATATGAAAATAGCGTTTCTCTCCATTCCAGTTGCTAGGTACATTCTGTTTTTGTTTGTATTAGTTACTTTCTTCATTTAATTTCATTTTCGTATTTTGCTTTGATAAAGTCCACATTGGACGAAACGCGTCAGCAATTACCAGTTTTCCTATTGTCATTTTTATTCATATATATATATATATATATATATATATATATGTGTGTGTGTGTGTATATGTATGTATGTATATGTATATTTGTGTATTTTGGCTGCAATCCTTCTTTCATGCACATTTCATTGAATATGGCAGACAAGGTGCTTTTATTTAGATTTTATACAACTTCTGCGATCTAATAATTTTTTTTTCTTTTCGGATGCTAAATTATACAAAAACTGACCGAATGAAAATGAAACCATTTTATAAAAACAAACTATTTCTTATTTAACTGTTAAAATATTTAATCCTTGAAAATGGCTAAATGTATAACCGAAAGCGCTCGGATAAAAAGAACATTCGGACAGTTTTTATATAAATTATCATCCGAAAAGAAAGGAATTATTATTTCGCATTCAATGAAATGTGCACATATATATATATATATATATATATATATATATATATATATATATATATATTGAAGGCGCGAATCGAGTCAATATCCAAGTACCATGCTCTCACGATGTTCCGGCGTTCTGTTTGTCTGAAGATCTGTAGACCATGAAACTTAAGTAGCGTGTCGAACGGTATTTCGTTGAGGACTGCCTCTGTGAACTGTTCTTTTCTCTGTCTGGATAGGCTAAGTGTGGTGAACTCTTATTTACTGCTTATGTAGGGGTTTGATTTTGGTATTTTCTTTTCCGTAATTTTAAATTTTTTTTCTGATTTTTTAAGCTCTTTTAGCAGATAGCCAGTTTGTGTCACCAACATTTTGGATCTTTGTATATATATATATATATATATATATATATATATATATATATATATATATATATATAGATCCAAAATGTTGGTGACACAAACTGGAGTATATATATATATATTGGTGAGACAAACTGGTGTGGATATATATATATATATATATATATATATATATATATATATATATATATATTCTTTTCTGATTTTTTAAGCTCTTAGTAGGTAGCCAGTTTGACTCACCAACATTATATATATATATATATATATATATATATATATATATATATGTATATATACAAAACTTTTGATGAGACAAACTAGCTACCTACGAAAAGAGCTTAAAAAATCAGACAAGAAAAAAAACATATATATATATATATATATATATATATATATATATATATATATATATATATGGTGGGCTCTCCCATCATGGCAATTCAGGGATCCCTTTCGAACTCCTCTCTTCAGTTCTGCATATTTTTGTGATGCCTCATGGAAGGCTTTGACGCCGTCAGAAATACCAGCTCTCTAAGAAACCCGGTCTTCACCCACAATCTACTACTTATCCAATCCAATATTGTACTTGTGTAGTGACTCTTTACGCCAATCTTTGTAACTAAGTTGGGGCGTGTGCTGCGGTTTTTTCCCATTTCCAATTCTCGATACATTAATTGTTTTGCAATTCTGTCATGCGCCATATGGACAACACACACACACATATATATATATAACGCGTGGCCTGACGATTGCGTCTAGCATGAAACAGCCTGTCGCTTCTAAGTGTTTACTTTAATGTTCACTTTCATATATATATATATTATATATATATATATATATATATATATATATATATATATATATATATATATATATATATATAATAATAATTTAATATATATATATTTATTATAATTTTTTCGTATAGACAAAACCATTTGGTTAATCAATTTTGGTTCTCACCAGTCGAGGTGCAATCGAAATGCGCTGAAAGGAAGTTGCATCTTTGTAATCAGTAAAAAATTTTTGTTTATATGAAAAAATTATAATAAACAATTATTGCTCTGCTCTCAGCATCGAGCCCTCTTTTGAATAAATGCTGTGAACGTTAGAATTTATATTTTTTTTTCGTTCTCATTGCATCGGATATATATATATGGGTTAAAGTGTTCAATATCAGGGATTGAGCGCATGTACATGGAAATTTAAATGTGAACAATGAGGTCAACGACCAACGGCGAAAAACTGTTTCATGCTTTAACTCAATCTTCGCCCGAGTTGCAGTTCAGATTGGGTTACTTATCTTCACTTACTTTCAAATATCTTAGGAAAGGGTCGAATCCACCTCTTTTCTCCCAGCTATGGGTTAATTAGTAATACGTGCATCACTAAACCATTATTATCTAAAACATTCATACAATCTAAAATATTTCCGGGTTTATATACCCTGCAAAAGTATGAGAAACCCTAAAACCCATAAAAACCCTAAAAACGAATCAATCAATGAATCATTCGTAAAATACGGTACAAACTTTTACGAAAAAAATCTTTACGATACACTTTTTAAACTTTTACGAATAAATCTTTACAATATACTTGATTGGAATTCGTTGAAAGATTCATATGTACAGGACGCGATGGGTAAATTGCCGCCAATTTATATTTTAATTTCACGCATGCGCGTTGTTGGTTTTTGATTTTGCCACCTGCACAGTATAATATGGTAGGCTGGATACCCTCTGTGAGATAAAGAGGAACATGACGCAATTCACTCCACCGTAAACTTGGACACGGCATGCTTGGTATTCGCGTCGTAAACTCCCAAACGAACATTTCAGTGTTTGGGTGTTAATCTAAGGACAGTGTAGAGGATTCTCAAAAATTTGGATGATATATCCAATCAACATCATGGTGTTTGGAGTGATCACTAGTAATGGGCTCCATTCATCACTCTACAGGGCCTCAGACTCAAAATGTAGGCCTACATTAAATGTCTTGAGGAGGTAGTGCTGCCCTAAGTCAAAAGGGTAGATACTGGAAAACCCTTTATCTGGCAACATCACTCTGGACCATGCCATACAAGCAGGGGAACTCAGCCATGATTGTCAAACAATTTCTGCGACCACATCAGCCCTTACATCTGTCCACCCCAGACTGCAACCCCCTTGATTATTATGTATGGAGTGCAGTTGAGCTAGATATAAACAAAAGAGCACCAAAGATGAACTGAAAGCAATGAATATGGCAGAAATTCATCAAAAAGAAACCGCCCTGAAGTGTTGCAGGAGATTCTGAAGTTGTCTGGAGGCCGTGGTTGAAGCCAATGGTGATTTTATTGAATAAATTTGTCTCTTAATTTTGTTTATTTTTGGTAAATATATCTGTTAAACTGAGATATCAGTATTATTTTCTTTTTGGCGTCATTTAGACGTCAATTTTTCCATTGCACTCGGTATATATATATATATATATATATATATATATATATATATATATATATATATATATACCGAGTGCAATGAACACACACACATACATACATATATGTGTGTGTGTGTGTGTGTGTTTTGAATAGGTTAAAAAAGGGTTTTTGTTTTTCTTTTATAAAGAACTGTCAGAAATCGAAAGGAAACGACGACACTGCTGAATAGTTCAAAATTAAATATTGAAAAAATAAAATTATATTTCCATATTTGACAAATTTCAAGATATTTTAACTGATATTCTCAATCAGGAAAGCAGCATTGAAATAATCTTTTCTGAAATAAATGTATTTTAATACTTGTTTTAAAGCATTGATTTTATTTAAATAATAATTAAATGATTTATCCTTTTCACAATGCAAAGTACGCAAACACACTGGCTTTTCTATTAATACTAATTACGGTCAGGATATTATATTATAATTCTCTGTGTTCCTCACTTTGTGTTTCTTTTACGCACTGCCAATGAAGAACCATTTTGATTTCAAGAAAAGACGAAAGAAACGCTGCCTGGTTTTAGTCAGAAAAGGGAATGCAAAATTAAAAGAAAGAAGATTGGGTGAGAGTTAGGAAGGAAGGAAGGAAGGAAGGAAGGAAGGAAGGAAGGAAGGATTGAATGAATGAATGAATGAATGAATGGTGGGAAGGAAAGAAGAAAGGGTCTACTGGAAGTGTAAGAGAATGAGAAGGAAAATAAAAGAAATTCTTTCAAAAATACAGAGGATGGCGATTAAGATTGCAGTAGAATTTTTGAAGATTGTAAGTGACGGTTGAGCAATAAATGTGTAAGAATTGCGCAAAAAATCCTAAACAGAAAAAAGGGATAAACATCTACTCCTGTTCAAAAACCGGGAGATGAGTGTTATTCTGGAAGATAGACGCTGTTTCAGTGAAATTAAAGTAATGAATGGAAGAGAAAATTCATTCAAATGTCAGGGTTAAAGTAAATTATAGCAACGCACGAGGGAGAAGACAAGAGTGAAATTTATATGCAAAGAAATATTAATTATTTTAAAGTGATATAAACGTTTATATATATATTGTTTTACTTGATATATATATATATATATATATATATATACATATATATATATATATATATATATATATATATATTTATATTTATATGTTAATAAATATACATTTTTATCCTCACCGGTAGTCCGACTCGGAATTTCGTGAACAACGCTATCTTCAGGTGTAGAGGCTATCTTTACACAATTCTGACCGTCTCCAGAATTGTGTAACTGTTAGTTCTTAGTTAGCACCTGAAGATTGCGTTGTGCATGAAACTCCGAGTCGTGCTACCAGTGAGGAAAAATAGTTATTTATCAATATATACTTAATAGCTCCGTTATATTACATCGAGCACTATTTTATTAACACCGGTACTCAATATCTATCTATCTATCTATTTATATATATATATATATATATATATATATATATATATATATATATATATATATATACATACATATAGTTGAATTGATGTGCGTTTGCAAGCCTGGGTTTTACGCTATTTGCGATCGTTAGAGTTTGTCTGATGATAGCAATTAGCGTGAAACCCAGGGTCAACAAACTCACATCAATCCAACTAAATATGTTAGCTATATCACTGATATTGAGCGCTTTTCAATAACTACCGCGCATATTATATATAAATAATATATAGAAATAATTGCATATATATATATATATATATATATATATATATATAAGCTTTGGAAGTCAAATATTTTGAATAAAGCGTTTATTTGTAGTAAAGTCTTATAAAGACATGCAAATATGTAAAAAAAAAAACTTTGAGTTTGTTCATTTGTACCTCCATACTTATTTAATATTGTTTTGTACCCCCTTAGATTGTTTTTTTTAATATTTTGTTAAACTTGTTGAGCTCAGATATCTAACGACGAAATTTCCATATATATTTTTAGCCGAGGAACACACAAGGAGCGTATTTAACTATTAAACCATCATTTTAATTCAGCAGAAAATTAAAAACAAAGACTTGCAGAACTTAACACCAACAGGATATATCTGAGGTTAGTTTTTAGTAAACAACAGCTGTAGGCAATTTGAATATCGGAAAGAAACGCGCCAAATGATAGGAGTTAGACTTGAGAAAGAATCTTTAAGAATTTAAGTACGAATTTAACGGGAAAAAATGCCGAAAAACTTTTTGTCGTTGATAAAAAAAAAAAAAGACGACATGCGTTGAACGAATGTCATAATTCGTCGAAAAATGTACACCTATTCTACCTAGACTTAACATCTTTTTAAAACGTAACTCATAATTGATACAACAATAGTTAATAAAAATGAACACGCTACCGCCCCTGTCTAAATGATTGGATTTCTCTGTATCCTTGGAAACAGGAAATTATGAATTTATATGTGCGTTTAAAACTTAGTAAATTTTAAAATAAGCTATTCCAAAATTCGCTTGAAGATGAAATATAACTAATGCTTTTAATTTAATTATATGATTAAATTTGAAGTTTATAGCTTCAGTTTTTGAAACATGGTAATTCCTGTGTAGCGAAGAAACCATATTTTTAAATCAGTTAATTTATAATATTTATGCTCTGTAAATTTACATTGAGCACTGTTTTGTAAAAATAAAAATATCAATAAGAACACCGGATTATATATCTTACTGTTCTTTTCTTTTTGCTAAATATATATATATATATATATATATATGTGTGTGTGTGTGTGTGCGTGTGTGTGTGTGTGTGTGTGTGTGTGTATTAAACAAAACCATTTTAAAATGGACACATACAATGACATAAGCGTGTGTGTGTGTGTTTGTGTCTGTTCTTTGTTGAATGTTCGGATTTTGGTGAATGTTCGTACGTACGTGTATTTGTGTATAATGTTCTCGGCGTTTTCCACAAATGGGAAGATGCAGGTTTTCTAAGAGAGCTTACATTGTACTCGCAGAAATGAAGAAATGATAAAGCGGATTTACCTCTCCTTCACGCGAGGTGGGATGTGGTACGTAGCCTGAAGGAAGAAAAAAGAGGACGAGTCTCCCAGTAAAATGAAAAGTCTCCCAGTATTTATAGTATAGAGAGAATGACCCCTAGTGACAATTAGGGAATGAAGGAGGAGCTAACTCCGACAAGGTTTTATACTGTCAAATTGGCAACTTATCTAAAAAAAAAAAAATGACCTACAGTCTGTTGTTAAATGGGGCAAGTAATAGCTTGTTAGTTTCAACGCCTCCAAAACAAAAGTTCTCTCTGTTCATCATCTGAGAGACCTCTTTCTGCCTTCCATCAGTATGGCTGATACTAACCTCCAGGAGAGTGATTCATTTCATTTTCTAAGACTAAATGTTTTCGGTGATATGAAGTAGAAAGGCTATATTGAATCAACTGCTGGGTCTTCTTTTAGGCAAGTCTCTTCACTATGTCCTGCTAGACAATTGTTCTTGCCATAATCTATTTTACACATTTATAAGTTTATCGTTTGACCATGCACTAAATAGTACTGTCATATCTGGTTGTGTGCTCTGTCATAGATTTAGAGATGATTGATAAAATCAAAAGACGTCCTGGGTATGACGTTAAACTACGTCCAACAGCAAGGCCTCTGATCAGGAGGTTTTGAGGAGCGTGGAACCACCTCCTAATTGCTGGTGTTCCCAGGTCCACTTTGACTCGAGTTGGTAGCACCTGTTAGGGTCCCAGCTATGGGCAAATAGTGAACACCTAGTTTTTCCAGATCTTACCCACGTCCTGGGTATGACGATAAACTACATCCGCGTCCTGGGTATGACGATAAACTACATCCGCGTCCTGGGTATGACGGTAAACTACATCCACGTCCTGGCTATGGCGATAAACTACATCCAACAGCAAGGCCTCAGATAATGTTTTCGGAAAAATAATGTTGCCAGCTATACTTTTTTGAAACAATAATATTGCCAGCTATGCGTTTTTGAAACTATAATGTTGTCAGCTATACGTTTTTGAACGTCCTGGGTATGACGATGAACTACATCCGCGTCCTGGGTATGACAATAAACTACATCCGCGTCCTGGGTATGGCGATAAACGACATCCAACAGCAAGGCCTCAGATAATGTTTTCGGAAAAATAATGTTGCCAGCTATACGTTTTTGAAACAATAATGTTGCTAGCTATCAGTTTTTGGAACTATAATGTTGCCAGCTATGCGTTTTGGAAACAATAATGTCGCCAGCTATACTTTTTTGAAACCATAATGTTGCCAGCTATACGTTATTGAAACCATAATGTTGCCAGCTATACGTTTTTGAAACCATAATGTTGCCAGCTATACGTTTTTGAAAACATAATGTTGCCAGTTATACGTTTTTGAAACCATAATGTTGCTAGCTATCAGTTTTTGGAACTATAATGTTGCCAGCTATGCGTTTTGGAAACAATAATGTCGCCAGCTATACGTTTTTGAAACAATAATGTTGCCAGCTATACGTTTTTGGAACCATAATGTTGCCAGCTATATGTTTTTGAAACCATAATGTTGCCAGCTATACGTTTTTGAAACCATAATGTTGCCAGCTATACGTTTTTGGAACCATAATGTTGCCAGCTATACGTTTTTGAAACCATAATGTTGCCAGCTATACGTTTTTGGAACCATAATGTTGCCAGCTATATGTTTTTGAAACAATAATATTGCCAGCTATACGTTTTTGAAACCATAATGTTGCCAGCTATACGTTTTTGAAACAATAATGTTGCCAGCTATACGTTTTTGGAACCATAATGTTGCCAGCTATATGTTTTTGAAACAATAATGTTGCCAGCTATACGTTTTTGGAACCATAATGTTGCCAGCTCTACGTTTTTGTAACCATAATGTTGCCAGCTATACGTTTTTGAAACCATAATGTTGCCAGTTATACGTTTTTGTAACCATAATGTTGCCAGCTATATGTTTTTGACTTTTAAAGTCCCTCAAAATCATTTTGCGGCATAAAGTGACCCCTAAGTTTGAGATGCCGTTAAACAAAACAAGTAATCAATCAATCAAGAACATGAAGAAATTATTTGCAAAAACTGAACCAAAAATTATATTGGATTTTCTAAAAAGAATTGGTCTCTTATCAAAGATGTAGACTGATGTGTAAACAACATATCCTACCTTTTACCATTTTGCAAATAAATTTTCCAAATTGAAATTCTTGACTTAAACAAAAATATCTAGGATTATTTTGCAGTGTACAAGCAAATAAGCTCTAGCTTGCTAAAAATGTTCCATACAAAATAGGCATTTAAAATTCATATATTTGGCATATATATATAAACTGTATTTGGCATTAAATAACCCACTGTGGTTGATATGCCATAAAACCCAAACAAACAAACAAATAAAATCAAAAGAGGAATCTGCAATATTATGGGTCTTGACCTGGCATCTGGATTTGAATCTCTGTCACACTGCCATAACGTTTTCATGGTAATTATTCTGATGAGCTTTCCTCTTTCGCAATTCTGGATTAACAATTAGGTTTCATCTTTTTACAGTCGACATTGCTATATGCTACCGTAAGTTCTATGTTAACAGTTTCTTCTCACTCACTTCTCGCTAGTGAAGCTCTCTTCTGGTCTCTTGCTTTCCCGTTAACTTTGATCCTCAAAATTCTAAACGCAATGACAATTGTTATTTTCTGTCGTCTTAATTCCTGCTCTTTTATAGTACTCTCTCCTTAATATTATTATTTTTCTACTTCGTTGAGTATTCTTTCACACTCAGTAACTCCTTAACTTGCAGTGCAATCCTATACAGTTAGATCCTTCACGGGTCTTGTGGTTTTGTGCAAGACTAAACAGAATAAAAATCTGATGGAGAATGAACAGACAGAATCATCTGCTCAGGTCAAATGCTATTGCAACGAATTCCAGTTTGAATTGTTTGCTCAAGATTCTTCAACTGTTCCAGAATCTGCACGCCACAGCATTATTATTCCGAATACGAATATATTGTTTTTCCTATCGCGGCTTTAGTAATGAATTTTAATGAACATCTCTTTAGCATTTTGATTTGAAAATATTTCTCGCTATTTATATCTGCTAATCTTTTGTCATCAGTCTTGGAATAATCCTGATTTTCCAAATGTTTACTTCATTGATTTTTCTTGGGCAAAAAAAAAAAAAAGAAGATCCCTCGATATTTATTCTTCAGGGGCTTAATTAGCGCACAAATATTGTTTTGGGTCCAGAATATTAACTAACAATCGATTCCTGCATACGACATTACAGAACACGAAAATGAGAGAAAGGTAGTTTTAAAAACAGCAGCTACTACTGCTACTAATGCAATACACTTCAAGTGCGAATTGAGTTCTCCGAGCTACATAGAAAAACGTTAAAATTTTCCTCGCACTCTGCCGTGAGACGAGAGCCGATGGGTAGGATATATATATATATATATATATATATATATATATATATATATATATATATATTCTACCCCTAGGCTAGGCACTAATAGCAAACTTAGCGAGATCTTTAATAAAAACACCTTAAAATTAAGTTGCAGCTGCACTGAAAATATAGAAAGAATCATAAAAAGACATAATAATAAAATTCTGGAAAAATATGCATGCCAAAACAGTAATAAAGCTCTTAAACTGAAATTAGATAAAAATAACGAAAAATTATGTGATTGTAGAAACCCTGAAGACTGCTCGTTGGAAAATAAATGCCTCACAAAATCCGTGGTATACCAATGCACTATCTCATCCATTGAGAGTCCTAACACTGATAGGATATACATTGGGTCAACGAAGAATAATTTTAAAATTAGATGGAGGCAACACAAAGGCTCCTTCAACAATATTCAAAATAGAAATCAGCCATCTCTATCCCAATACTTCTGGCATCTAAAAGAAATGAATAAAACACCAAAAGTAAAATGGAAAATAATAAATAGAACAAGAACTTGTAAAACCTGGGATGACCCATGCCCTTTATGCCTACATAAAAAACTACACATTATTAAGTTTCTAAATAATGAAAAGTTATTAAACAATAGACAGGAGTTAACGGTTTTTTGCCGACATCAACAAATTTTCGCAGTAAATAATTAGCATAAAAAATAGATAAATAAATAAATTCCATAGTTTAATAAAAGTCTTAAAAGTTTAGCCAAATCATTAAGTAGAAAAAATCATTTGTGAAGTCGTCAAAAAACAAAATGTAGTTCAGTGCAACACTTTTGTATGCGGAACAAACATTTGAATAAACAAATAAATAAAGAGATCAACAAATAGATATTAATAAAACAAAATCCTCTCGACACTTAACGACTTGACGTCGCGCCATGAAATATTCCTTCGCTGTAAACTAACTAGATGGTGACAGCCACCATTAGCTTTGAAATAGATACCCCACTCTACTTTGGCATAACCATTCCGAAGGTGACGAATCTGTAAATAAGAATTAACTGTCTGACCATCTAACCAAGATGGCGGGCGTAGCCGTTTCTATAGTAATTAATGCTGCAATGGACCATACTTATAAACACCCGCAAAACACAAGATAGCTTATTCCTAAATTTTCGCTTGAAGATGAAACGGGACCCAACACCTTGATTCAACTTAATTTTAATAATTATATTGATGGTTTCGGCTCTCATCTTTGAAACATGAGGACTCTTATGTAGCGAAGGAATCATATTTTTTTTTAAATTATAATATATATATATATATATATATATATATATATATTTGTAGCCTCTGTTTGTTGGTCATCGAACTCTTCTTAAGGTTTTGGAGATAGACCCCAATAATGATACATATTCTGAACTTGCATTACCCAGGATACTTGAACAAGTATATTTCAATTTGATCAAAAAGGGTCCTGGGGGGTGGGGGTTACACAAACCCCTCACTTAAATTTTTTTTCACTTTGATTTAAATTGAAATCTGAACAAAGGAATGACTCCTATCCAAAATATAGAAGGAGAAAGCCAGAAGATGGAGGTCACATTGGCAAGATCATTGAATAATATTGAAATGCATCATTTGTCTCCACAAATTATAAAAATGATTTAAAATCAATCATCATTTTCTTACAAAAAAATGCGACATGCAGCAAGGTGCGGGTAATTCGGCTAGTATATATATATATATAATAAAACATTGTTATGTTTATACATTCTTTTTATAGATACAAATATTTAAGTAAATGTTGTGTTTATAATAAACAGTTTTAAATAACATTTACCGGGCTGAATGTCCGAGAAAATTTTACAGAAAATATTTGTTCTCAAACAGGATCCGAACCTGTATCATATACAGAACCGACATTTAGCTTGGCGTGCCTTTAACCGATTGGGCCACAGAGGAGCCTTCGTTTAGCAAGGTCGAATTTACTGTCTTTAAACTTCAATCTTCCATGAACCTCTCACGTACATTCATATCTGCTCAAAGCGCATCCAAATGTAAACAAATGATGTCACACATTATGAAACTGACAAAGTCCGACATTTTTATGTTTATGCATTTTTTTATAGATACAAATATTTAAGTAAATGCTCTGTTTATAAAAAACACTATTAAACAACATTTACCGGCCTGAATATCCATTTCATAATGTATGACGTCATTTGTTTACATAAGCCATTATCAAAGATGACAATTACTTTTCAATATATCAACAAATACACGGATGAAACAATAATGATAGTTTGATTTTGTTGCATGAAAAATTTCAAAGCAACGACAAACTCGTATATACGAGACGCGGAAGCGAAAATCGCGTCGCAGCTCGTGATGTCACACATAACCACGCGAGTGTGAAAACGAGAAGTATTAAGTATGGGAAGCCGTTGGCATAAACCAATGGCTTCTGTTATCAATTAAAGGCATTTAAGAATATTTGTGGAGATTTCGTTGTTTATTTTGTTCAAGTTAGGTTTCAGCTGTTTTATGTATATAGCTTCAAGAATTTTTAATTTTTGTTTATTGTTTTCGTGTTTCAGTATAGTTGTTGTTTTCAACAAGGATTTTCCAGAATTGTGTATGCGGCCAGGCATGTTTATAATGCCTTATGTTAGCCGAAAGCTTAGATTGGATTTAAACATGTATCAATATGGTGATTTCCTTTCGTCTTTTAATAATAATGTTATTAAGCTTATCAGACAATATGAAAGGAACTTACTTAAAATAGACAAAACTTGTCTATATTATTTAATGAAACATGCATCAATGAAAAATTGCTGCCTAAATATACACAATATATATATATATATATATATATATATATATATATATATATATATATAGAGAGAGAGAGAGAGAGAGAGAAATAGTGTGTGTGTCCATAAAGTTCGTGTGCACTTTAAAAAATTTATAACTTTATTCGTATTTGCAATAGAAATAATTTGTAAAAAGGATTAGAAAGAAGTAAATCTATATTTTTTTAAAGATTTTATTGAAATTTTATTTAAGTTTCCACATGTCCTCCATCATTAGCAATATAAAGGGTAATACGATTTTAAAGTTCACGGAAAACATTTGTCAACTGATTTACAGTAATGCTTGAAATCACATTAGTTATTTTAGCTATACTTAAAACTAGGTACATTTACAGATTATTTCTATCTCAAATACAAGTTATAAATTTTTTAATGTGCACACGAATTTTATGGACACCCTGTATATACTGGACTCTCAGGTCGTTGTCGACGTAGGAGAGTCAAGCAGCTCAGTTCTTAGAACCAAGAGCTGAACTACACACAGATATCATTTGATTACAGGCTCATTGATTGAAGGCTTGTGCAAAACCAACCACAATTATTGGAAGATAACTGGTGCGCAGAATGTGCATAAAACAGCCCTCTGCTGGTTTTGAATTTAGAGTTGACCTTCTACTAGATCGCCACCCAAAGCTATAGGACCCATTCTGCCCTGCTATTTACCCATAGCTGGGGCAGAATAGATCGTTTCATACCTTTCCCAATTATATTAGCACGTAAATGTATGTAATGAACTCGGCTAGAATTCGAACCAATTACACTTTTTTGAAAGAGCGGAATACAGAGAACTGGTGAACAGTATGCAACAAACTCCCAAAATGACCTCCGCAGTTTGTGAAATCAGAGCTGTCCTTCTCCTAAACCTTTCGCTACCCAAGGCTATATGTAAAAATATTGCAATTCTAGTATGAGATTTTTATTTTATTGTTGTATATAAAATGTTTTCATTCTTGGAATTCGTACCTTTTAGCCCTTGAACCGTTATGTCGAAGTGTTAGTTTATTACTGATACACTAATGACACTAATGGACCTTGGAGAGTGGAGCAAAACATTTTTTTTCTTTTTATACAAGAATCCTATTATTGTTAACCACTTCTCCATGGCAAGAAAACGCTAAATATAGACTTATTTTAATCCCGGAGTGTGGAATATTCACTATGGATGGCTTGTAAGGTAAGATTGTTAGCCATAGATTCCACGTCGGGATTTTTTGAACGACCAGATGAAACCGGCGAAACAGAGGATAAGCTAGAGAAATAAAATAAAATGGAATATTGAGAATAAAGACGGCGATTGTAAAATTACTGTGATTGTTATCGATTTTTTTCTCTTTCGCCCTGGCGACACTTTTCTTTGCGCTCTGAAGAGCAACCATTGATTTCGCAGACGTGGCATTTGATAAATTCTAGCGATTATCAAATTTACCGAACTCTGGAAATAAAGAGGATAAATAAGTAAATATATAGAGACTAAACCATTTCCCGTTAAATCTTATAAATTCTTTCTGGTTATAAACATATGAACCCACTAACAATGTCAGACAGCAGTCTTCCTGCTTCTTTCTATCTTTTATCTCTTTCATTCATTGCCTGTCCTTTTTGACGCCCCATTCGTTTTTTATTCATTCATCATCTGTTTTTCTTTATTTTTAGTCTTATTCAACAAGCCGCCATCTTTTTCTTAATACGATGTAATGGATAACGGCTTGTAATGCGAAGTGGGAGAATCAAGTTCGAATTCCAATCGGGTTCGTTATATTCACTTAAATGCAGATATTCTGTCTTAGGAAAGGTGTAAATCCATCCAGTTTTCTTTCTTTCTTTCCAAGCAAGAAACGCTAAGTTTTTAGCCCAAAGTGTGGCTTAAATAATCGGCTGTACTTGAAAAACATGGCTTTTATTCTCTAAAAAAACGTTTATGCAATATTTACTCGAAAAATATTTTTCTTACAATCCAAAATAGGTTTAGGTTTAACCTACAAAGCGTCGATAAACCGTAAAAAAAACAAGTAAAATCAATTCTGGCGTCCTGGGTAAGACGATAAACTACATACGCGTGCTGGGTAAGACGATAAACTACATCCAACAGCAAGGCCTCTGATCAGGAGGTTTTGAGATGCGTGGAAACACCTTTTAATTACTGGTGTTCGCAGGTCCACCTTAACCCGGGGTGGTAGCCCCTGTTAGGGTCCCAGCTATGTGCAAATAATTAACTCCAAACTAGTCTCAAAATGTTATGAACGTGTAAAAATAGGTTTTAATACCAGCAATGCTTTTTTGCAAAAAAAATTATTACCAGTAATGAATTCTCGAATAAAAAAATTATTACAGGAATACATTATTACCAACAAAAGATTTTTGAAAAAAAGATACCAACAAAAAATTCTTGTCGGCATTAAATAACCTGATATTTACCTTGATCTTCCAACTAAGTCAAGTTGTGAGACAAGGTCGCTTTTTCATGTGGGATACCTGAACGTTTCCACACGGGCCGCTGGACTAAGCTGGTCATAGTTTGTCTAAGCAAAAGAGGGGCGAAGGCATCCGGAACTGAACAGATACTGCAACCACAGCATGTACTCCGGCGGGAAAATCCCATTCTCCTTCTCTGCCAATCCTCGCGAAAGAATCCAGAAGGAAAGCCCCCGGCATTAAATAACCCATTGAAGTTGATATGACGTAAGACAAAACAAGCAAAATCAATAGATAGATAGATAGATAGATAGAAGGAAGCAGTATGAGATAGATAGATAGATAGATAGATAGATAGATAGATGAAGAGACTGAGATAGATAGATAGATAGATAGATAGATGAAGAGACTGAGATAGATAGATAGATAGATAGATAGATAGATAGATAGATAGATAGATAGATAGAAGCAGTATGAGATAGATAGATAGATAGATAGATAGATAGATAGATAGATAGATAGATAGATAGATAGATAGATTCTCCTTCTCTGACAATCCTCACGAAAGAATCCAGAAGGAAAGCCCCCGGCATTAAATAACCCATTGAAGTTGATATGCCGTAAGACAAAACAAGCAAAACCAATAGATAGATAGATAGATAGAAAGAAGCAGTATGAGATAGATAGATAGATAGATAGATAGATAGATAGATAGAAGGAAGCAGTATGAGATAGATAGATAGATAGATAGATAGATAGATAGATAGATAGATAGATAGAAGCAGTATGAGATAGATAGATAGATAGATAGATAGAAGCAGTATGAGATAGATAGATAGATAGATAGATAGAAGCAGTATGAGATAGATGGATAGATAGATAGATAGATAGATAGATAGATAGATAGATAGATATTACCAGCAATAAAAATCTTGTCGGCATTATATAACCTACTGAAGTTGATATTCTGTAAAATAAAACAAACCAAACTAAACCAATTCTGCTTTTTCATTGTGTTAATCTTCTTTTTTTTTTTCTTTTTTTTTTCACTTTTATTTCTCTTCGTTCATTTTTCATTGTCTTTTCTTCTAGCGAACCATTTGTTTGTTTTTCTTCTTTTTGATTTTCTGCATATTTTCCTTCTTAATATTTTGATTTGTCTTTTGTTTTTATTTTCGTTCTTGTTTTTTTTTTCTTTTTATCTCACTTGTTAGTTTTTCTTTATTTTGTTTTCCTTAGTCTTTCCCCTTCATTTTTCTTTCTTTCTTCTTCTCCTTTTTTCTTCTTTTCTTCTTCTTTCTTTCTTTCTTTTTTTCTTTCTTTCTTTCTTTCTTTCTCCCCACAAATGTTTTTTTTTTTACTTGCAATCCAAAATACGTTTAGTTTTTAAATAACCTACAAAGAGTTGATAAACCGTTAAAAAACAAATCAATTCTGCTTTTAATTTGTGTTAATATTTTTTTTTTATTTTTTTTTTATTCGTTCATTTGTTTTCTGTTCTTCTCGCTAAGTATTTCTTTCTTCGTCTTAACTTTGTCCATGACCCCTTTTCTTGATTTCGTTTTAGTTTTAATTTTCGGCTTTCTTGTTCCTTCTTCTTTTTATCACACTTGTTAGAGTTTCTCCATTTTCTTTTCTCTTCTTTTGTCTTTGCTGTTATATTTTCTTTCTTCTTCTTTTTCTTCTTTCTTTCTTTACGTATGTATGTGTGTGTTATGGGAGCTTACCCATAATAACATAAAGGACTATTCTATACGTAATAAATACTGCGCGTCAAGAGGAAGCAGGGAGTTCAGCCCGAAGTCGGGCGACCGGCTGACCGGCTGATCGGTTGAACGCTCTGCCTTCGGGCAGGGAGGAAGCCGAAGGAGGCTACGCCGAAGGGCGGAGTCTCTTTCGGGTTCAAAGGGAATATTTTTGGCCGAGACCACGGGCTCGGAGATCCCACGGGCTCAGAGATCCCACGTTAAACCGCCCTTGTGCCACATGATGCCTTCGTGGGAGGGTGACTAAATACTGTTCAGTCAGGAGTCTGGAGTGAGGTTCGTCAGAAGTCCGTCAGCAGTCAGTCAGTCAGAGCGAGCGAGTCAGTCAGTCGAGTCAGAGGCAGTCCGAAACAGAGTCGCCTTCAGACAATTACTACCACACCTGATTGTTCGTACTAACCCTTTCTACTTCTCTGTATATATTCCTGTTTGTAATATATCTGTGTTATTCCATATCCGTGTTCGAGTTCTTCTCTATTGGTTCTACCTTGGACTATCACCGTGGTACAAGGAACCGGACCATAACAGTGTGTATAATATTTTACAATGGAAGAATTAAATGCTAAATGAGGAGTTCATGAAGAAGAAGAAGAAGAAGAAGAAGAAGAAAAAGAAGAAGAAGCTTCATGAGTAGGATTTAAAGAAGAAGCATCAAGGAAGGACTCAATAGGAAGAACAACAACAACAAAAGAAGAAAAACAACAACAAAAAACGAAGAACAAGCCATCAGTTTATCCGTGTTAACACCTGAAGAACACATGGCACAGTGGATAAAGGCGTTGGTTAGATCAAGTGACAGGACCCAAAGAGTGTGAGTTCAATACCCGGTTAAGGCAGTGGAGAACTTGCAGAGGAGAATTAACAGCAGATAAGTGTTAACTGACACCCATTAAAACATGGCACGTGGAATTAGAACAGTCTAACACAGTGAGCGAAACAAAGGGTTCAGTTCGACATTCTAACCACCTTAAGAAGGCCGGAGCGTTGTAATAAATATGGCAACAATGATGAAGAAAATAGTCCGAATAATGTAACTAGTGTACATAATACCTCATCTCAGAAATATAGACAGATACTGAAAGGCCGAAATGTTGTAATAAATTTGGCGACAAAGATCAGTACAATAGTCCGAATAATATAGTGTACTTAATACCTCGTCTTAGAAATAAAGACAGATACAAAAGAAGAAGAATTTCATGAAAAAGAAGACTCATGGAAAAGATTTAAAGATGGAGTGAAGTTGGGTGACTAGAAAAAGAAAACGAATCAGAAAGATTAGAAGTGTAGAACATAAGCCAAGAAAAAGCACACACAAGATCAAGAAAAAAGAACAGGTAGAAGAAGAAGAAAGCAAGAAAAATGAACATCTCAGAGATTGAACACAATACGATAAGCATTACATTTGATTATGTTGATTCCATGAAATAATCGATTAGATGATATATTGAGGAGAAATCCGAACCAATGATGTTCTTTATTCCTCCTTTTCGTCAGGATCCATCAGTATTTGTTTTGATTTAATTTGCTCTAAATGGATGAGTGCAAACTTAGCCTCAGACATAAAAGATGAATTTACAAAATATCACCAGTAAACGAAAGAAATATAAAAGCTTAATGATGAAAATCTGAGCAGTGCCTTTGGCTGTTGGATCATTCTATGCACAGTAGATAAATAATGTTCTTATAATTGTTTGTACAACATTTCTTGACACAGATCCACTGGTGACATCATATATAGTGTCAGAAGATGTATATTAGGAAAATCAGTGACAAATTAAAATTGTGTGACACGATTTGGGCTCTATTTTTCCCCTTGTCATTCATTTGCATTAAAATTATATCGAAAATGACATATAATAATTCTCGCTAGAAAGATAGCAAATTGACAACGAGAAAGAAAAAAAAAGTAAGACACCCGAAGATCGGTAAATACACGCACTATGACAATAAACAATCACTGATATATATATATATATATATATATATATATATATATATATATATATATATATATATATATATATATATATAAAGAGAGAGAGACAATTCTACCTGTAAAGTATGAATAAAGAAAAAACACTTTGTAGTAGATGGGTTTGTCCTTGGTGGGGAATTTTATCAAGGCAGTGTAAGATTTATTTTGCTGCACGTATTTGAAAGAAATTGTCACTGCTGGTGGTCGACCTTAATGTCCACTTTTACAAAACCATACATACACACACATGTATATATTTTTAATATATATATATATATATATATATATATACGCACAAATATATATATACATGTATATATATATATATATATATATATATATATATATATGTTATCTCTGTATATCCACATATATATATATATATATATATATAAATGAAAGAAATTGTCATTGATGGTTGTTGACATTAATGTCTACTTTTACACACTCACACGCATATATATATATATATATATATATATATATATATATATAATATAAATAAACAATGATGCAATGGGATTGACAGATGAATGAAAACAATAGATAACATATATATATATATATATATATATATATATATATATATATATATATATATATATATATATAGAGAGAGAGAGAGAGAGTACGCCTGAAAATGTATACATTCTTTAAGATAGAAAATAATAATCTTTCTTACTTTTATTAAATTCGATAACACTGTTTACTTTAGTAGTTTCCTGACATATGGCATTGCCCTCCTGGCTGTAGCTTCTTTACGTAGTCCTAAATGATGTTGTGTACCGCAGAAAATCGACTACATTGGTAGCCCTTTAGCAAGAAATTAGAAATGCAAGTGCAGTAAAGATATAGGTCATTTTATTCAACGTTGCTGGAGCAGTAGGTCGCCGTACTAATAAATATCTGGAAGATAATGGTCACCATTTGGAGCATTTCTTGCGATTTTCGAGTCGAAAGATAATATGTATTAATCTCGTGATATCTGAATAAATACTGTATTAAATATGGATACAGGTTTTTCCTTTCCTGAAATGCGTACCATTTTTGCCGGACTATATATATATATATATATATATATATATATATATATATATATATATATATATATATATACATGTAATGATCCATTGGTATATAATCCAAGTGAATCCTATCATAATATAATATGAAATAATAAATATTGAAACTGATTCACGTAGAGTGCTCAATATTCTATTTAAACAGAACATATAAATTACATACAATAACTCTGAGAAATTTTTTAAAATATATATATATATATATATATATATATATATATATATATAGGGTTACTAACAATAACCAAGAGAATATATATGGAATGGACTCTCCCCGTCGGTTTCGACGTATGAGTATCTGACAACTTAATTGATTCAGTTATGAAATTGTGTGCGATAATCTTAAGTGATTTACAAAGGACGCCACATATGGAGCAAGAGTGAGTATTTTGAGATGAGATCACTGTTAGATTGGCTGACCTTTTAGATCTTGCTCTCGATTCTTGGAGAATATTCAAACAAGCAGATTGAAAACTGCTGAATCCACTAAAACATGATCTCCATTCTACCCGCTCCAAGGCTAAGCGCTCAAGGGTGTTATGCGGTATATTGACAGCTGACAAGTTGCTCTTCATCTACTCTTTGTATCTTAGCCGCATGATCTTGTTATATTCAGATGGTTTCTTTTATCGCACTTCTTACCTCTGGAACTTACTTCCGGTTTCTTGCTTCCCTGTCAATTATGACATTAAAAAATTTAAATTCAGGACCAATCGCCATTTTTTCCTAATTAAAGTGTTCTCATTCTCATTCCCTCTCAGTGCCTTCTGCCTTAGTGGCCTTATCGCCTTTCTTGGGGGGGGGGAGTAGGGGATATCTAGCTGCTAATACATTATACTTATTTCAATTATTTTTCTTATCTTCAACAGCTGTTACCGTGAGTGTATTAGAAACATTGAGAGGCTCTTGGGCCTTTAATTTATTTTTCGAAAACAGATGGATTCATACTTTTTCAGAGTGGAAAATAATTGGAAAAAGAAATTTGAATTCTGATTCTTTTCCTGCGACGAAAATCGTTATGATACATCTATATGGTCACGATGGATTTAAATATCGAAGTGCTACTCACGTACGTATTTTGGGTCAATGTTACGGTCGGAGGTCAACTTGAAAAATAATTTCGGTATAAAATAGGTAAGACATAAATCCAAACAAAATAGAGAAAATGCGATTCAATATATATATATATATATATATATATATATATATATATATATATATATATATATATTATAGGCTCCTGAAAGATTCATTTCGGTTGACCTCTCTGGGGAAGGAAGTGTGGGTTTGTAAACAGTAACTATTACGGCTATTATAGCAAGACTCTTCGCTAAAGCGAATCGTGTCCTCTCAGTTACTGTGTGTTTATCTAAAAATAAATACGCTAAAATTCACCTTCATTCATGCCATGCGCCGACGGCTTAGTGGTAGAATCATCGACTGACGTCAATTCAGCCAGGTTTCGTCTCTAGCTAGAGGCAACCGGACGTCTAGCCACACTGAAGAGCTGTGATACGGCAAAACATCCTGTCTGTGGATGACTATATATAAAAAAAAATCATCTGGTATACACCCCCCATACAAGCAAATGGTAAGAAATTAGGACAAAAATTCCTTGCATTAATCGATAAACATTTTCCTAGAGATAATAAACTCAGTAAAACTTTTAATAAAAAATACCCTAAAATTAAGTTACAGTTGTACTGAAAACTTAGAAGTTATTATTAAGAAACATAATGCTAATATCTTAAATGAAATAAATACATATTCCAAATTAAAAAATATATAGATCCTAAAAAAAAGAAGAAATGAAGACGAAGAAAAATTATGTAACTGAAGAAATCCTCAAAACTGTCTCCTTAATAATAAACGCCGTATTGAATCAATAAAAGTTATCAATGCAATATCTCATCTATTGAATATCCAGATACAGTTAATTTCTATGTTGAATGCACACGAAATGAATTCAAAAGATGATGGAGTCAACATCAAACCTCCTTTAATAATAATAAATACCAAAATCAAACGCCCCTATCTAAACATTTCTGGTACTTAAAAGAAAGCAATAATACCCCAACAGTAAAATTAATAAGAAATGCTAGAGCTTGCAGGTCATTAAATGACACGTGTCTTTTGTGCATACATGAAAAATTATACATTAAGTTTCTGAGAAATAAAAATTTACTAAATCAAAGAAATGAAATAGCAATTTTTTGTAGGTACTGTCAAATATTTTCTTTAAGTAATAATTAATTTTGAAAAAATAAAATAATAAAGAATACAGATGAAACATGCATTTTTATATTTGATCTTTAATTAGTAATTAAATTCTAATATATTATTTGTAAAATTGTAAAATCTATTAGTTATTAGAAGGCCGAATGGTACTTTAAATCTGTAACAATAAAATTTTAATAAATAAAATTTAAATATTATGTCTGGCACATATTTAAATGACCCTTTTAGAAAATCTTTGTGTATAAAAATATGAATTAAGAGGATGAATTAAAATGCCAAAATTTTTACAATTGAAAACCCAGACGACTCGGTGAATAATAGAAATATACGTTTGTTAGCAGACACCCTCACCAAACCTAAAGTTAACCTGACTTTGTAAGTATCATATATTGGATACATAAGCTGTCCAGGGCAAATAAAACCCAACCACCCCTAAATTAATTCTCTTCAACTTGAACAAGTTATAATATCAATATTGTCTGCGCTTATAAATTAAGTAAATTTCTTTGAAAGTTTATTCCTAACATCGCTTGACAATGGAACGAAACTATGGATTTCAAGTGTAATTTTTATAATTAAATTTATAAATTTAGTTTCAGTTTTGAAACCTGGAAATTCTGTGTCGCGATTGAATCACACTTTTAAAATGAAAATAATTATAATATATATATATATATCGATAATAATAATAATAATATTCTTCACAGGTAGTACTCTCGGAGTTTCACACACAACGCACTATTCATGTGCTGAGTAGGCACTGACAGTTACATAATTTATTATTTTAATATACTTATCTTGTTAGCGCAATGTTAATGTATATTAAAATGTAAATTTTATAACAGTCAGTCTCTACTCAACACCTGAAGACTGCATTGTTGAGGCATATGTATATTTATTAGGTCGGTGCAAAAATAATGACGTAATAATGTCGTTTTTTGACGTTAAAAAATACGTCAAGAAACGACATTATTACGTCATTATTTTTGCACCGACCTAATATTAATTATTATATAAATATAGTCGAACTCACTAACTAGTCGTAATTGTTCTAGCGAGTCAAGCCTGCTAAACATTACACCACGTCGAGGCGCCGGAAAGCGTATGTTAGAACTCAGTTATTCACCGCCATATTTGAGCTGTTGTTCTGTCATCGTGACAATTCTAGTCGAGCGGGATGATCTCCTTCCCATTAGAATATTATATCCAGCCATTTGGCTATTTAATGACAAAATGCTTAAACTACACTTTATAAATTGCAAGCCATTCGGAATAATAGCACATACAAATTGATGTATTATACTTCTGATCGATTATATACATTTATTGGTTTCAACATATGCATTAACACCCGGACTCCAGGAGTTATTTCATCGACTTCTGACCATTCACTTAACGTGTGGCACGTTGGCGAAATGCTGTTTTGATTCCATTGAGCTTGACAGTTGCACGTGTTTTGTTAATGGCTCTATTTCTATTGAAAGCCAAATGCTAAGCAAAGCAAACAAAAGAAGACATGTCATTTGCAGAAAGGGTCATTCTAAAATCCGACCAGTGGCGTCGTTTCGTTATTCGGTCGACCATCAAAATGAGTGTTAAGGACACTAAGAGTCCCTTCTCTGAAAAACCCCAATTTGACATCACTGCATGACAGCGAATCGATCGCAGAACGAGTGTTTGGGTTTAAAAGAGGTTCACATGTCATATCTAGAGTATATTTTCAGCTGAGGCAAAAACGGAACTTGAGCGAAGACAGTCGAACTGATTCAGTTAATCTTTCATCATGAACATTTTCTCTAGAATGTAGGAACTGCATTATCGATAACTATATACTTTCCTTTTTACTCCAAGCACTTACTGTGCACTATATATATATATATATATATATATATATATATATATATATATATATATATATATATATAGATGCATGTTTCATAAAATAATATAGACAAGTGTTGTCTATTTATTTCATGTAATTTTTATATCGTCTGATAAGCTTAATAACATTATCATTAAAAGATGAAAGAAAATCACAATATTGATATATATTTTTTAATCTTATCTAAGCTTTAGGCTTACATAAGCCATTATCAAAGATGACAATTACATTTCAATATATTAAACAATACACGGACAAAACAATAATGACGGTCTGTTTCTGTTTACATGGAAGATTTCCAAGGAACGACAAACTGTTTTATGTATACAACTTCAAGAATTTTTAGTTTTTGTTCATTGTTTTCATGTTTAAGTATAGTTGTGTTTTCAACCAGGATTTTCCGGAATTGGTATATATATATATATATATATATATATATATATATATATATATATATATAATATGATATGATATGTCCCGGAAAGGGATATATTTGAACGAAGTAGCTAAGTGGTTTTGGCTACTACAACCAAGTAGGATACGGTAGCAGTAATCGACTGGTACGCGTCATAGTCGCAGGTAAGAAGTGTAAGACCATTGGCGTAGTCCAATGGGCATCGTTATAGACTTAGCTCTCAGACTAAGGCTCTTGACTCTCCTACACGTCCGTCGGTATTTATGACGGACACCAGCCAATCATATTCCAGTGAGCGGGGAACACAGGTGTATGCATATTCCATTATATCACCTCCCCCTGAGCTAAATTCTCCGGTGAATTTTAACTTTAGTACTTCCTCTTGTTAGGGTCTGGACATAAATGATTAACTTTTTTTCTAAGCATTTTTCGCCTCAATCCTCCTTGCAGTGGTGGCGTATGACACACTGGTAACCTCCGGCCTTGAGGTCGGGGATACCTCCATTGGCGAATGTTGACTTAGTGGCACGGGAATATCAAAGGCGTCATATAAGACATCCATTGGAATCTATTCGATATTTTCCGCGACCTCTGTAGTCTGTCTGGGTCTTAACTGATTCCAATGTCTTTTACAAGAGAATTTTTCTCCTTTTATGTCGTATATGACTTCACCAATTCTTTTGGTTATTACACCTTCTTCCCAATACGCTTTTCCAGCCCTAAAATTTTGGAAGAAAACTTTATCTTCTGGCTTATATACTTTTATCATGTAGTTTTGTTTCTTCGCAGTATTCTTCGCCGGACTAGCGTGTCGAAAACAGAGCGTATTCTTCTTGCAAATATCAACTCTGCTGCCGATAATCCTGACGTCGTATTCGGGTTTGTCGTGATTCTGTACACTGCCAAAAATTTCTGAATACTCTGCTCATTCGTGTCCACGCCTTGAGTTTTCTTCAAGGCTCGTTTAAATGTGTCCACGAATTTTTCTGCCTGTCCATTTGATCTTGGATGATAAACTGGTATTATCACGTGATCGATGGACAATGCTGTGTAGAATTCCTTGAATTCTCTTCCGTTGTCGCTGACTAAAGTTTTAGGGAGTCCGAAACGACTAAGAATTTCACTAAGTGCATTTATTTGTATTTGTCGCAGTTGGATGTCTGCACTTAACAATTTCTAGCCACTTAGTAAAACTGTCTACCACAATCAGGTAATACGATCCATTTATGCGTCCTGCATAGTCGATATGCAGTCGAGTCCATGGGACATCTGTCTTTGGCCATGGTTGACTCTTTACAGGTGGATCCCTTGCTGCCAGTTGACATCCTTTACACTGTTTCACCACATTTTCTGGTCCATCCTCGGCCAATACGTGTATCCTCTCATTAGAGATTTCTTTCGCGAAATCCTTGGATGACCAGTGGGAAATTCTTTTAGAATTTGTTTCTGTAAAGTACACGGCATTACAACCCTGTTTGCGTAAAGTAAGACCTGATCACATATTGAAAACGGTGACACACACATTCCTTTCTTTTTTTTTTTTTTGTTTCCTCGTTCAACCAGACTTGCTTTTTCATTTTCCTAATGAAATCATCGTTTTCCGCTGCTTTTTTTTTACACCATCTAGAGTAACCGGTAGTTCTCTAATGGTATTGCCTAACAGACCCGACAATTCACTTTCGTCTCTCAGCCCCGCTATTACCATTTCTTCCAGCCGTTCCGTATATTTCGGTATTAACCTCGACAACCCATCGGCGTGACCTGGCTTTTTTGAAGGGACATATTTCATTCTGAAATTATAATTCAATAGAATTTTACCCCAACGCTGTAGTCGATTTGCCGTGTGAGTTGGTATACCCTTTTTGAACCAAAAATTGTTAACAGCGGTTTGTAGTCTGTTTGCAGAGTAAATTCTCTTCCATATATGAATCTGTGAAACTTCTTTACAGCGAAGATTATTACCAAACACTCTTTTTCAATTTGGCTATAATTTCGTTCCGCGGACAGTAACGTTCTCGAGGCATGTGATACTGGCTTCGTAGATCCGTCCTCGAGTTTATGCAACAATACAGCGCCTAGTCAGTCATTAGTAGCATCTGCTGCTACAATCATTTTCTTCTTCGGGTCGAAATGTGCCAACGATAGGTCTGCTAATAAACAGTTTTTTTTTGTTGTTTTTTAAAGCATCCTCGCATTCTTTTGACCATATCCACTTTGTGCCCTTTTTCACCAAATTGTTTAAAGGGGCTCTTATTTCATACATTTTTGGGATATAAATACTATAATAGCTTACTAATCCCAAAAACGCCTTGAGTTTAGTCACATTATCAGGTGCTGGCATTTTTTATAGCCTCAGCCCTTTCTGGGTCCGGTTTTCTTCCTTTACTGTCAATTATCTTCCCTAAATATTTTATCTTCTTTTGGATGAACTCACATTTTTCAGCATTCAGTTTGAATCCGTATTCCTCAATTCTCTGAAATACTGCTCTAATATGTGTTTTGTGTTGGGCCTCATTTTAACTTTTAATCAAAATGGCTAAGTATGCGATCACATAATCTATACCAGCCAATATTGTGTCCATTATTTGCTGGAATAGGCTTGGAGCTACCTCCAATCCAAAAGGGAGACGATTTAATTTAAAAATCCCTTTATGGGTATTTATTGTCGGGTACTTTGAACATTCTTCACTGAAGGTAAGCCTCCGACAAGTCCAACTTCGAAAACACTGTACCTCCGTTCAATTTCGTAAATATATCCTCCGGAGACGGTAGAGGGTACGCATGATCTTTTAAACAATCGTTCAGGCCTGTCGAGAAATCAGCACACACTCTGATTTTTCTGTTTTTCTTTTTTATATAAACGGTTGGAGAGGCCCAATCCGAATGAACCACTTTTGAAATTACGCCAATTTTTTCCAACCTTTCTAACTCCTCATTTATTGAGTCTAGTGCCGAAAATGGAACTTTTCTTTTCGGTTTAATAATTGGTTTCACATTTTCTTTCAACTCAAAGTTGACTTCTGTTTTTGTGCACAGACCTAGTCCTTCTGAAAAAACACCAGGGAATTCATTTTTCAACTCTGTAATAAATTTTTCTGTTTGCTTTATCTTATAATATTCTGACGTTCACTTGGTTACAGAAAGAATTTACTGGTAATTCCCACAAATGGAATAATACTATCCAGTCTGTACCAAAGAGGTTTACTGAACCAGGGAGCACATATACTTTCGATTTGTGAATATTTCCCATGAACGAAATGTTATATCTTAATTCACCTCGAAATTTGAGTCTTTTTCCAGACACTCCTCTGGCAATTCTGTTGTCTTCGTCAACGGTGGGTAACCAATTTTTTTTCTATGTTAGCTCGTTTATCACAGACATATCACTTCCTGAATCGAGTAATAAGTTTACGGTCTGCCCATTTATTTTTACATTGAGGTATTTTCTTCTTTGACCCTCCTCAATTTCGTGTTTAGACAAAACTACGTTCGCTTTTGCCTGAGATTTTGATTTTTCATTTCTCTGTTTTATCCGACATGTGAACTTTTATGGACTACACGCCCACAATTATTACATTTTTTTTATCCTTAAAGTAGCAATCCTTCTTGCAATGCTGTCCTCCACAGGCACTGCATATTATTTTTTTTTCTTTTTGTATCCACTTCTTTTGTCGTACAGTTTGTATTCGCAAAATGTTCTTCTCAATCCGAGTATGTCTTATCCTTCGTTGACATGTTTCAGTTACTTTTTCTAACGTATTCTCTGGATCTCTTTCCATGATCGAAAGGATTCTTGTTCTAATTTCTTTGTCGCTTGGTGTCGTTAGACCTTGCACAAAAATTAGACACTTGAATATGTCGCTTGACGATTCTTTCAACTTAAACGCCTTACACTGTGCGTTAACCCTACCTGCGTATGTAAGAAAATCATCATCATCTTGCTTAACGATATTCAGACACTTGTATCGAGTATGAAACAGGCTATCTCTTTTATCGAAATTTTCGACAAAATTTCCACTGTTTCGCCAAATGTTATTTATTCTGGCTTCGTTGGGAGGATTAAATCCGTGTATTTCGTATTTTCTTCTGTTCCCAACTTCTGCAACAATAAAGTAATTTTTTCCTCGTCGGACCTTTTTGTAAATATTGTTTCAAACCTACGAAAATAAGTCGGGAACGTTGAACCACTGTCAGGGTCGTATTTAAATTCCGGGAGTGAATTTGAAATACCTTCAGCTGAAAACAATCTAGAACTTGCTTCCTTTGTTGTCCTAGATAATACGTGTTCGAATAACTTTTCAAACCTTTCTTGTTACAGTAATTGTTGTTGTTGGAACTGTTATTGTTGTTGGAATTGTTGATGTAAAGTGTCTTGTGACACCTTAGCTAATTACGCCATTTGTTTCATTTTGCCAACGTTTTCACAGGAAAACAATTCTGCTCCAATAAACAATGAAATTCTTATTCAAAACAAGAGGGGGGCAAGATTTTCACAAGTTTTTCTAACGTTCCTCATCAATACAAGTTAAAAAAAACATGAGTGAAAAAATTACTTTCTGTAAACGTCGAACAAGTTCTTCGTTAGTTGTCGACTGTATTTTTTTCTTTTGTTTTAACTTGTGAGGTCGTTACGAATCTCGTCGCCAATTGATATGTCCCAGAAAGAGATATATTTGAACGAAGTAGCTAAGTCGTTTTGACTACTATAACCAAGTATAATATGGTACCAGTAATCGACTGCTACGCGTCGTAGTCACAGGTAATATTCATGACGGACACCAGCCAATCATATTCCAGTGAGGGGGAACACAGGTGTACGCATATTCCATTATATATATATATATATATATATATATATATTATAAATAAATATATATATTATAAATTTACTAATTTGAAAATATGGTTTCATCGCTACATAGGAATTACCATGTTTCAAAAACAGAAAATAAACCTCAAATCTAATTATAAAATTAAATTTAAAATCTTTATCTCTGATTTTCAAGCGATTTCTGGAATAACTTATTTTGAAATTTACCGTTTTTTTAAGCGTTTCACCCCATGCAAGGCGGGAAGCCACTAGGACGCAAGAGGTTCCAGAAAATTTGGAGCAAGATCAGATAGGAGTGATAGAGGAAAGGATAAGGAGAAGGATAGTGGATAGATCACAGGAACTGGAGATGTCGATCGACATTACATTTGAATAGCTGGAGATTATAGCGCTCAGGGAAACTGGAATAGGGAAGGGAGTTCCACAGGCGAGAGGTGCGAGACATGAAGCTATTGGAGTAGAAGAGACGGCTACATTTAGGAGTTTCGACTGTGAAAAGGTGAGAGCGGGATGCCAGCCTCGTAGGGCGCTTGAACTCATGAAGTCTGAGAACCAGCCAATGCAGCTCCTCAGAGCAATTGCCATGAAAGTATTTGTAAAAAAGACAGCGAGAGGCGACGGCACATCTGTGAGAAAGTGACTGTAGACGAGATGCCGTAGGAGAGCCAATTATATTGCATATCCGCCTCTGGAGCCTATCAAGAACCCCGAGGCAAACAGAAGGGGCTCCAGACCATATATGGCAGCAATACTCCATGCAAGGGCGAATTGTTGATTTGTAGATCTGGAGGATCGATTCCGGGGAGAAAAATTTCCTGGCGCGGTACAGGGAGCCAACTTTCCTTGCGGTGGACGAAGCAATTGACTCAATGTATTTGTTCCATCTCAGGTCAGCCGTCAACGTGGGACCGAGCAGCCGCAGAGAGTTGCTCTCAGTGAGTTTTATAAGCACATACAATCTTAATATTATTAATGGTCAAGGTTACGGTAAATTTAATCATTATTAATAAGGGGTGGTAGTGTATTCGTTTCCATCTACAACCTCTGTATCAAATCTTAGCTACTTTCAACATCAGGTTAAGTTAAGGTTGGGTAGCGGTGCCTGATCAACAAATGATGACATCCGTTTTTCGCATGTCGTCTGTTTTTTTCTTAATGACAGAATTTTTTTTTCATCATTATTTTGCTGTTTAATTTCTAATTTTACACAAAGATTTTTTCAAAAGGTTCGTTTGAATATAAGAATGTCACTTTTTTAATATTTAAAATTTGTTCCCTCAGTTTTAAAGTGTTAGTCCTACTTTTAATAAGTAATATACTACACGTGTTTTTAAAACAAATAAATATATTAGAATTAGTTTCTTATTTAAAAATTATTATTCAAAGATCAAATTTAATATGTATGTTTCATTTTTCATCTTTTTTGTCATATTTAATAACTGCTTCAGGTAAATCTTTGATAGTGACTGCAGAAAATAACTATTTCATTTCTTTGATTAAGCAAATTTTTATTTTTCATAAAATTAACAAAATATAATTTGACATGTATGCACAAAGGGCATGAATCATTTAATGACCTACAAACTCTAGCTTTTCTTAGTACTTTACATTTTACAGTAGAACATCAGATTATAAATCTTACTGTTCTTTCTCATTATTTTAATATATATATATATATATATATATATATATATATATATATATATATATATCCTTGATCTGCCATCTCGTTTACAGTCGCTCTCTCACAGACGTGCCGTCGTTTCCCTCTGTTATTTCTACAAATACTTTAACGGAAACCGTTCCGACGTGCTACTTTCGCTGTTTCCTAAACTGCATGAATTTAAACCTGCTACTAGCTTAGCATCTCAGTCCCACCCTTTCACTGTCGAAATGTTAAATGTAGCTGTCTCTTCCACTCTAATAGCTTCATGTATGTCTAAGTCTTTCCAATAAGTTTTAAGTATATGTCTATATTTCTGAGATGAAGTATTATGTACACTATTTACATTATTCGGACTTCAAAGACCCCCCATAGAAGAGAACATGACTAAAGTCTGTGTGCACGCTACCCCGTGCAGATGCAGAAAGAAATATAAATGGGAGACAGGCCGCCTCCTTAAGGTGTGTCTTCGGGAACACGAAGAAAGCTGTAACATGAGGGGAAGTGGAAAAATCATATGGAGAGAAAAGGGAGATTACCGCTATTTGTGGGATCAGATTGAGATTCTAGACAAAGAACACCATTGGAAAATTCGTAAACTTAAGGAATCAGCACATATTCTAGGCCATAAAAATCTCCTGAGCCGACTAAGCATAGAAATGAATACAATATAGGAACCAGCAATAAGGAGTGTCAGAGAAAAGCGATAATAACAACAAAAATTGCAATATGAGTTCTGTTAAAAACATCTAATATGACAGCAAAAATGGCAATATGAGCACTGGTAAAAAATGGTTGCTGAAGACATTATGTTTATTACACCCAGAAATCAAGGACACGTGGCACACTGGATAAAGGCGTTAGTTAAATCTAGTGAGAGGATCCAAAAAGTGTGAGTTCAATCCCCGGTTAAGGCAGTGGCTAACTTGAAGATGAAAATTAACAGGAGATAACTGACAACTGGCATCCATTAAAAAATGGCACGTGGAACTAGAACAGTCTACCCCAGTAAGCGAAATAAAGGGTTCAGTTCGACATTCCAACCACCTGAAGAAGGCTGAAGCTTACAACGGCCGAAATGTAATAAATATGGCGACAAAGATAAGGAGAATAGTCCGAATAATTTAAATAGTGTATTAAGTATTGTTACCATGACTTTAGGTGCTACATTTTCAAACCCTAGGCAGGCCAGGCAATAAGTATTTTCCTTAAACTGCACAAACTGGTATTTCCGCTATTGCGTTGCTAAGTGTATATGCAGATATGCAGCTTTTAGATCCATATTGGTAGAAGCTCCTGTCATTCATCTCCACTTCCGTATATTTTCACCGCACTGGTCTATAATCTCTTCACTTGAGTATCATGACATGTACTCATTTAATTCACTAGACTGACCATATTTCTTGCTGGCTGAACCATAGCCATGTGTAGCAACATAAAAAATGTTGCATCTGTCTACGGAGTAAGAATTCCCTATTCAATCCTCTTTTCCACTTCTTGTTCAAACTCTGCTTTCTTTTCTTCCAATTTTTATAACATATATCTTTATTCGTAAGAACCAGAGGCATTGCTGCCTAGTTCCACTCAACTCAGATCTCAATTTCTAACCATTTACTTTCTCTTCCCTGTTTAATTCCGAAGCCTTCCTTTTTATCTAGTTACACGTCGTCCTAAGCCATCCATCGATAGGGTAATTGCCTACCAGTTTTCCGCAGATTGAAAACCGCTCTCGAATCTCGTTTCCCCTTTTCAATACCAGATCTCCTGCCATATCTTTATTTAGTCAGATCCTAATACTGTCCGATACTCCAATGATCCTGGTAGTTCTTTTATCATGCCAAATTTGCCAAGGGCTTCCAGGACCCTTTGCATGGCTACTGCTGTTTTGTTCAACCGTTTACTTCTTACCATCAAAAAATTCTTTATCTTTAATTCTACAATTGTTTCTTTTACTGTTTTAGCGTCTGTCACTTGGCATCGCTTACCTATCTCACAATATTTCTCACCAAACTCCACAGTAACATAATTATTAAGGGTGACTCCTTTAAGATGAATGGTCACATCCATTTCCAACACAGCACGGATATTTGCAATCAAACCGTCATTTACGATGGCACGGTGCCAGACCCTATGCATCACACTTCTCTCCCGTCAACCGCTTTTATATTGCTTCGTCCCTTCCATTAGCACAGCCAGTATAGACAAAGGCTTCTATTGTTCTCCCTTCTACCAATATATCTATATCAGTGGCTACCTTCGGTCCGTTTCCCTTTCAACATATATACACAATATACCCTGTCTTTCCACATTTGAAACAAGTTGATTTGGATTATGGCGGTTCTTTACAATCGCCCAACATCTGCGGATCATGGCATCTAAAACACTGCCCATTAAATAATCTGGGTGGTTTCTCCCCCCACCCCAAACTCTGTTGGATCTTTTCTCCATCTCACCTGGATCTGCCTTGCAATCACTGCCGTCTCAAGCTCTTGTGTTTTTCTGGCCGTCACCATCTTAGGGATCAACTCACTAATATTCATTTCATTTATCCCGGGCAACTGCCGGAGGGTTACTGAGACATTTTCTGGACAGCCGTTGACAAATGCCATTTTCACAATCTGATCTAGCCCTCATCCGACAAAACTCCACAATCCTGCCAATCTCCGGCTGGTGGGTGCGCGCAGGTCTATTGATAATCCGGTCCATTTAATGTACCTTGGCTTTCCATGTGCAACAAATTGTCTATCTGAAAATGCCTTCTTCAGCGTATACTCTATTCCCTTTACTTCCTTCTGATTATCGTCACTGAATAAAAAGCTAAAGCGTTCCCTTACAGAAACAATGAAAATAGAGCTTGTAAGGTCAGGGATCTTTTGCAGGCTGGCAACCAATTCTAATTTTGCCAACCAGGCAATTACGGCCCATTTCCGCAGAAAGTTTTACCATATCAGTGTTTAATTGTAATTTCTCATCCATGGTAGCCGATATAGCTTGTCGTTTTAGGGGGCGAAACAAATTTCCTTCTCTTCTTTTCTCACACGCTTCTTGCTTTCCTTCATTCTTCTTCGTACGGCAGCCGTAAATGATTAACAAGATTTCAATGTTAAGATAAAACAGTCTTTAATTACAACCGCAAATAAACATTTAACAAAAGCAAAGAAGTAAAAGTCAATCAAAGATAATTAACCATTTCATTGAATACCTTGTTCGTAGCGCGACTCGGCTTAACGTCCGGTAAATCCTAAATCAAAACCCAAATCATCGACGCACAATAATTCACAGTAATTCGACTGGATAGTTCCACTCAATAATCAATGCAGTCAGTAGCCTGACACCACTATTTATACACCTAGCAATATATTCATAAAAGCATATATTCATAAAAGTGTCACGCTCGAAGGTCGGTACTTACTCATTTTCTTCCTATATGACAGATCGATAATGGACGTGACATTAATGTCGATAGAAATTTGTCAAATAGAATATCTTGCAGTGACCTTTAATTTGTAAGTGTCATCTGTGGGAGACAATACCGAGTCGCCATTGGAATGTTTGATCCTAATATTCAAAAAGAGGTCAGTAAATCTGTCAGGAAGGCCACTTTATATTTCTACAAGAATAATACGACGATTGATTGTACAAACTTCAGTATTTCCCCATCTGTAGCCGATGACTGAAACGCAGAAAACTGATGTGTCAGATCTAATCTCTTCATAATAGAAATGGTAATGTTAGCCGTTTTATTTTATAAGGAAACATTTGGTACATTCATTAATCGAGCAGCCAGTCAGGTAAAATTTATAAAATCTTTCTATTAAAATTTAATTTTTCGGGAAATAGTTTTCTCAACTCTAGTAGCTGTTATCGCTCTTTCTAGTATTGGCGCGTATTGCCATCCTAACCTTTTGTTTGAAGCACTGTGTAACACCAATGCCTTGCTTATTTCGTTAACCACTCTTCAAGTTACATATACTAACTATTAGCTGTTGCAAGGGTTGTGGTTTCTGTTATTTGGTATAGTTCTTTGTTTGTGGAGTCTATGGCCATATCACATTGAAACATTGATTCTCGTAAAATCACCGAAGTTAATCAACGTCGAACCTGGTCAGTACCTAGATGAGTGTCCGCTTGGGAATATCATGTGCTGTAAGCTTGGATGTGCGGGTTGTGTGATGGATGGTGGATCGGAATTGTTAATCGGAGAGTTGAGTTCCCCTACGCTCACCAAAGTTAAGCAACGTCGAGCCTGGTCAGTACCTAGATGGATAACCGCTTAGGAATAGCAGGTGCTGCAAGCTTGGATGTGCGGGTGGTGTAATTGATAATGGCTCGGAATTATTAATAAGAGATTCGAGTTCGCATACGCTCACCGAAGTTAAGCAACGTCCAACCTGATCAGTACCTAAATGGGTAACTGCCAGGTGCTGTAAGCTTGAATGCGCGGATGGTGTTATGGATAATGGCTCGGAATTGTTAATCGGAGAGTTGAGTTCCCATACGCTCACTGAAGTTAAGCAACGTCCAGCCTGATCAGTACGTAAATGGGTAACTGCTTGGGAATACCAGGTTCTGTAAGCTTGGATGTGCAGATGGTGTAATGGATAATTGCTCGGAATTGTTGGGTGCGTTATATTCACTTACGAGCAAAAGTATGTATACACTTCATTTGTCCCAATCTATGGGTTAATTAGTATGTCATATATCACGAAAACATTATTATCTAAAAAAAAATTTGTTTGTGGTTCTTTAGCGTCCGTCCACAAACTTCGAAGAAGAATGGTCTTCAGGATTAAATCGCTCGAAGTCATTTTTATCCATTGATCTGAGAAAGCGGTTGTATACAGCTGATAATTTAGATATTTATGAACTGCTTTAGCTCCATAAATGACATCAACATAAAAGTATTGATCTAACTAGGATATATAAGGAAATGTCTCTAGTTCTCAGGTTAATGTTTTGGTTTTGTAGCAATTGGCAGTATTGTGAGAAACTATCTATACCGGAATTTATTGTGTTCAATTTCGTTATCTCCAGTACTAAATTCGTTTCAATTGATCGATGCGAATAAAATCTTAGTAAAATGTTCATACACATGACTTTGCTGATATAAAGTGTGAGTCAAATTGCTTCTTTTGCGGCTAAAGTACATGATTACTTCTTTACAAGAGTCAGGTCAGATAGCTACCCTTCAAAAATCGAATACCCGGCCTTGTGGGCGATTCCTTATTTTCCACCCTACAACCCCTTTCCGCACAGGCGCAACGTCGGAAGCTACTCTATCGCTATTTCCATAACAAATGTTCAGATGAGCTACATTCTTTGTGCCATCAGTTCAGACCTTTACAGCCAAAACCGCACTTGCTATGTCGACACAGTTGAATAACATTCATTCACTACGTATTTGGTTGTTTAGAAGTTTAACAAGAGATTATTCCCAAGAACCAGTACTTTGAGGAACATCTTGCCTTAACTACTTCTAGTTTAGGATCAATGTAATGTCAGTCGACATCTTCTGTCGTTCTTTTTTGGAAAAAATATTACCAACAATACCTTTTTTTTTCGACAAAATAATACCAGAAATACTTTTTGAAAAAATATTACCAGAATTAAAAATCTTGTCGGAATTAAATAACCCATTGAGTTTGATATGCTGTAAAACAAACCAAACCTGTATCATTAAGTAGGTATTTGGGGGGAGAATATTTGAGCGTGTAATTCTGTTACAAGAAATTATCACATTAATATTAAACATCTGTAGCTATTTTTAATTTATAATAGATATCCAATATATTAGTACAATGCTATATCTATTAAAACCAGAAATAACTCATACTTGCTATCACATATCACAAAAATCTATAAGCAATCCCGAAAGTTAGACATATAGTAGAAGCCTACAATTCTTATTCATGGGTAATGAAACAGTCAAATGTAACCACCTCTGCTACTCCAACAGCTTCTTCTCTTGCACTTCCCAACAGTGGAACTCCCTTCCTCTTACTTGCTTCCCTGATAACTATAATCTTCAAAAATGTAAATGTAATGTCAGTCGACATCTTCTGTCGTTCTTATCTTTCTCTGATCTTCTTTTTATCCTTTTTCTCAATCCCCCTCCTGTACCCAGTCTTTTTCCTTACTTTTGCTCTCTGTAACCCCTTGCGCGCTAGTGGCACTCTCGCCTTGCTTGGGGTGAATTGCTTTAAAAAAATAAATACCGTATATCCCGTTAGAACCATGTCATACAGATTGCTTATATCTAGTGACAGAGGTTCGTGCGGGATTCACATACTAATCTCTACAACTTGAATTTTCACTGTGAAGAAGGGGAGTGGGGGTTTAAGGCATTTTTCAGAAAAAAATGCATCTTCGCATATGGCAAATACAATTGATTTTGAATAAAGATTTTTTATGTATTTAACGACATTAGCAGTAATATTCCATTTTCGAATGGAATAAAAAGCACACTATAAATAAAAGTAAGTAATATCGACATCTTTTAACTGTCTATACATGTAGCAAATAATAACATCTATATTATCAGGACATGTCTATAAAAATAAATATTGAAACGTACGAGTATTCCTAGACTGACCAAGATACACTCATCGAATGTAACTCAAATAAAGTTTATTTCACACACTTCTTTCATTGGCGTTGCAGTGGTTGAGATGGCACCCACCGAAAAGAAACCTTCGTCATGCCAAGTTCATTATGACAAATACACTCAACTCTCTCGGGAGATATGATTTATTCATTTTATAGCCAATCACTTGTCGTCCATCAATTTGTGGTAAACGCGATCAATGTTTTCCTCGACAGTGGCATTTGCAGGGCGTCCAGACATTCGGTCATCTTCAAGATTCTCCCTTTCCATCGTAAATTCAGCTGCCCACTTTTGCACTCTTGATAAATCTGGGCTTCATCCCTTAAGGTAGTAACCATGTCAGCAGGAATGTCTTCGGTGGATAAACCGTTTTTCTGTAGGTATTGATAACACCACGATGCGAAATTTTGCCCATTTTCAAAAGAAGCTAGACTAGTTACGTCTGAAGTCTTCTTTGAAGAAACAGATGTCAGTTTAGCTGGAAAAAACCTATTGCAGTTATTAATAAGAAGATTTGAAATGAATGCATAAAAGGTTTCAGGGCTCTAGCATCACTCCTTCATACTCAGCCTATGAAAGTTTCAGCCTATCCTCATACCTGGAAAGAAACAATGCAGTTTTTAATAAGAAAAAATAAAATAAATGCATGCAAGATTTCACAGCTCTAACATCACTCCTTCATAGTCAGCCTACGACCTTTTCAACTGACCCTCATACCACGAAAGGAACAATGCAGGTGTTAATAAGAAACGTTGAAATAAATGCATGCAAGATTTCGCAGCTCTTGCATCACTCCTTCATAGTCAGCCTATGAGCTTTTCAACCCACCCTCATACCTCGAAAGGAACAATGCAGGTGTTAATAATAAAAGTTGAATTAAATGCATCCAAGATTTCACAGCTCTAGCATCACTCTTTCATAGTCAGCCAATGAACTTTTCAGCCTACCCTCATACCAGGAAAGGAACAATGCAGTTGTTAATAAGAAAAGTTGAAATAAATGCATGTAAGATTTCGCAGCTCTAGAATCACTACTTCAAAGTCAGCCTATGAACATTTCCGCCCACTCAGATCCATGGAAAGAAACTATGCAGTTAATAATAAGATTTACGGTAAATGGATGCAAGATCCCACAGCTCTAGCATCACTCTTTCATAGTCAGCCTATGAACTTCTCGTCCCACCCTCGTACATGGAAAGGAACAATGATGTTGTTAATAAGAAAAGTTGAAATAAATGCATGCAAGATTTCACAGCTCTAGCATCTCTCATTCATGGTCAGCCTATGAACGTTTCAGCCTATCCTCATACATGGAAAGGAAAAATGCACTTATTAATTAGAAGAGTTGAAATAAATGCATGCAAGATTTCACAGTTCTAGTGTCACTACTTAAACGTCAGCCTATAAACTTTTCAGCTCACCCTCATACCTCGAAAGAAAATATGCAGATGTTAATAAGAAAAGATGAAATAAATGCATGCAAGATTTCACAGCCCTTGCATCACTCCTTCATAGTCAGCCTATGAGCTTTTCAGCCTATGAGCTTTTCAGCCTACTCTCATACATGGAAAGGAAAATGCAGTTATTAATAAGAAGAGTTGAGATAAATGCATACAAGATCCCACAGCTCTAGCATCACTCTTTCATAGTCAGCCAACGAACATTTCCGCCCACTCAGATACATGGAAAGAAACTATGCATTTGTTAATATGAAGACTTGTAATAAATACATGCAAGATTTTACAGCTCTAGCGTAATTCCTTCATAGTTAGACATAGACAGACCACCCTAATAGAGAAATGGTTTACTTTCATCAATGTGGCTCATTTCACTTTACTGGAGACGTAGGCCTCTCAAAGAAATTATAGCATAATCCAGTGAAGCAAGTGAAAGTTTCTTGTTTCGAAAAGTTGCTAGATTTATATATTTGATCTTTAGGCAGCAATCTTTCTTTTAAACATGTTTCAATGAATAGAGCAGAGAAGGAAAATTTTGTATTTTTTAAAAGTTTATTCTATATTTTAGCTTTGTTATGATTGTTTGTTTACGAGGATTGAAAAAAGTGTATCCTTGATGATTATCCACCCCCCAACCCAGGCCTTTTCTTGACATTACCCATTTTCAAAGAAGGCGGCTTAATTTTCGTTGGGAGGTTTTTTAGTTTTTAAAACTGAATAAAAACTTACAACATATTCCGCGTCGTTGCATTCACAGAAAACATATGTGCTTGTGTGTATATGTGTGAGTGGGTTGTGTATAAAGATTGACTGTTTAGTTGTTTTTCTTTAGCGGCATATCAACACTTTGATGGGTTATTCAATGGCGAAATCAAACTATTTTATACGTAATGTTATGACTTCAACTACATATATTTTCTTTACATAATTTTATATTTCCCGGTTAAACGTATATTTTTTTAGATATAATTTGTAGGTCATAAAATATATTGTTGGTAATTTAAAAAAATGTATTGCTGGTAATTTTAAAAAATGTATTGTTGGTAATTTTAAAAAGTGTATTGGTGATAATTTAAAAAAATGTACTGTTGGTAATTTAAAAAAATACAAGCCAACTTTTAAAATGTATTGTAAGTAATTTTAAAAACTGTATGGGTGATAATTTAAAAAATGTCTGTTAGTCATTTGAAAAATGTATTGTTGGTAATTTCTAAAAGTGTATTGGTGATAATTTAAAAAAACTATACTGTTGGTAATTTAAAAACGTATTGTTGGTAATTTTAAAAAATATATTTTCGGTAATTTTAAAAAATGTATTGTTGGTAATTTTAAAAAGTGTATTGGTGGTAATTTAAAAGAATGTACTGTTTGTAATTTTAAAAATGTATTGTTGGTAATTTTAAAAAGTGTATCGATGATAATTAAAAAATGTACTGTTGATAATTTAAAATAATGTATTGTTGGTAATTTAAAAAATGTATTGTTGGTAATTTTTAAAAATGTATTGTTGGTAAATTTAAAAAGTGTATTGGGGATAATTTTAAAAAAATGTACTGTTGGTAAATTAAAAAATGTATTATTGGTAATTTTAATAAATGTATTTTTGGTAATTCCTAACAAAAGATTAAGTATTATGCTTTTGAAATTAAATTAATCGCTCATTCGCCAGTACTCTATCATCGCCCGAGGAGACACATTTATGAAGTGGAAATGTAATTGCCATTGTGTAGCGATTGCATAGGGAACGAGTTCAGTGAATACACAAAAATAGAAAGAGGCGTAAGGCAAGGATGCGTCTTCTCACCCGACTTGTTCAGCCTATACAGCGATCCTGAGAGAATTGGAAACTCTACCGGGATTTAGCATTGGCGGCCACGATCTTAAGAACATAAGATACGCAGATGACACAGTACAGATAGAAGACACAGAAATTAAATTGCAAAATCCCCTGCAGAAGGTAAGCAATGAAGAGTAAGAAGAAGGAAGTAAGCATAAACTACAAGAAAACTTAGTGCATGGTCGTCAATAGGAGGATGAACCCGAAATGCGATCTGATGGTCGGGAATACTAGATTCAAGCAGACGCGGAAGTTTAAATATCTTGGAAGCGTCTTGACAGAGGACGGTAAATTCGACACTGAGATCAGTAGTCGTAATAAGATGGCCAAAGGCACATTCCAAAAATTGGGCAGAGTTCTGCGAGACAGGAGGATATCTTTGGTAACAAAGAAAAGAATACTGAACTGTTACATGAAATCTCTCCTTCTTCGGATGTTGGACGATTTTCTTAAAGAGACTCGAGGCGATGAATATGTGGTTCTACAGAAGGATGATAAGGATATCATGAACCGAGCATGTGAGCAAAGATGAGGTCTTAGAGAGGTTTCAAACAAGAAGGAGGCTTATACTTAATATCAGGAAGAGGCAGCTGAAGTTTCTGGGACACATAATGAGGAAAGAGGGCCTGGAGAATCTGATACTCACGCGTCGAATAGAGCGAAAGAGAGACATGGGAAAGGAAAGCATGACATACCTGGCGGACTTAAGCAAGTGGATGACAGAACACGGTCTGGGGGAGATGGGAGAGGGAAGGAACTTGTTGAGAGATGCAAGGGATAGAGGGAGGTGGAGAGCTATGATCGCCTACGTCCTGAAAGGACATGGTACATAAAAAGAATCCTAAAAGAAATAATATTCTCTGTATTGAGCCCTCTTTTAAATTAAATGTTACAGAGAGTGGAATTATACTCGATTTGTTCTCATTTTAGCTGAATATATATATATATATATATATATATATATATATATTGAGCACTTATACTATCTATCTATCTATCTTTATATATATATATATATATATATATATATATATATATATATATATATATGTATGTATATTATATATATATATATTGATGCATGTTTCATTAAATAATATAGACAAGTGTTGTATATTTATTTCCTGTAAATTCTTTTCATATCGTCTGATAAGCGTAATAACATTATCATTAAACGAAGAAAGAAAATCACAATATTGATAAAAAAAATTTTAATCCAATCTAAGCTTTCGGCTTACATAAGCCATTATCAAAGATGACAATTACATTAAAATATATTAAGCAATACACGGACAAAACAGTGATGATAGTATGTTTCTGTTTACATGGAAGATTTCCAAGCAACGACAAACTCGTGCATATAAGACGCTTGAAGGGAAAATCTCGTCGCAGCTAGTGACGTCACACATGACCACGCATGAGTGAAAGCAAGAAGTATTAAGTATGGGAAGCTGTTGGTATAAACCAATGGCTTCTGTTACCAATTATAGGCATTTAAAAATATTTGTGGAGATTTCATAGTTTATTTTGTTCAGGTTAGGTTTCAACTGTTTTATGTATATCGCTTCAAGAATACACACACACACACACACACACACACACACACACACACATACATATATATATATATATATATATATATATATATATATATATATATATACATATTCCTAAGACGATAGAATCCAGGTAGAACTCAATATACAGGACAGAGTAAGAATATAGTATAAAAGGCTCAAACACTAATAATCCATGGTTATAATTTATTACATTGGAATCGTAATCACGATCCAATTTATCAGATCTACAAGTTCAAAAAGAAATCCCTTCATATGGATTTGTAGGTCTGATGATTTCCAATGTAATAAATTATAACCATGGAATATTAGTGTTTGAGTCGTTTATATTATATTATATTATATTATATTATATATATATATATATATATATATAATATAATATAATATTATATTATATTATACTGTATTATATATATATATATATATATATATATATATATATATATATATATATATATATATATATATACAGTATATATATATATATATGTATATATATATATATTATTTAAGACGTTATTTTTAGTGGTATTAACGTAATTGGAATAGTCATGAAACAGCCTGTCACCTCTGAGTGTCGACTTCAATGTTCACTTTTATATTTATATATATATATATATATATATATATATATATATGTGTGTGTGTGTGTGTGTGTGTGTGTGATCATTTTGTCCATGGGAAATTAGTTTTTTCCCTGGACTTATCAATGCAAATACATTTACTAAAATGAATTAATTCCCACGTTTCTTCACAGGAAATTTGAAAGGCAAAGGAAGGAAAGAAAGAAAAAGGAAAGAATAAAAGAAGAGAGAGTAAGGATTGGCTTATAATAGAGGAGGGAGTTATATAGATAAAGAGGGTTAAGAGAACTAAGGTGGTTGTGGTGGAGTCGGCTACAGATAAACGCGACGGTTCAAAATGGACACTGACGATAAATGTAACCTATCAAGACCCTCTGCAAGGAAGAAGATTGATAAAAAGAGGCTATGAAACATTTTAGAGGAGAGCTTAAATTTATTATAGAATGGGAGTAAGAATTTAAAATTAGTACTTTTATAAAAAGATATTAAAATTAATCTATTCAATGCTACATCTTCAACTATGTAGTAAAAGTTACATTAAAAAATTTAGTAATTAATTAATATATTAATTCCATTTAAATATGATCAATCCCATTATATCAATTTAATAATAATAAATTTTCATATACTAAGTTTATAATTTAAATTATATCATATTTATATTAAATATTTAAAAAATCTGTAAAGGATTAAATTTAAATTCAATATATAAAACAATTTAGTATTATAGAATAATTAATTATAGAATAAAATTCGACATATAAAAAAATGTAACAAGGAGAGAAATATTTAGATATAGAAGGAAATATCACATCTCGAAATCAATTTCATATATAGAAAAAAATTTATATATAGGGAAGATGTCACATTAGAAAAAAGTGCGAGGTTCGGCTGATACTCTGTTAGTTGAAATTTATTCGTGTGGCAATACTTGGAGTGTAGGGTTGAAATAATGTCAGTTGGAATTTTTTTCTATGACGACTCTTGAATATCAATCCATTCCTTTTGTTTGCAAAGAAATGAATTGGATAACATGTCTGTGCTTATAAATTATATATATATTAAATTTGCCTTAACCTTAAAAACTCAAAATATTCAGATTGTCTGCGCTTATAAATAAAGTAAATTTCTTAGAAAGTTATTTCTAACATTGCTTGACAATGGAACAAAAGTCTGGATTTTAGTTTAATTTTTATAATTAAATTTACAATTTTAGTTTCAGTTTTGGAAACAAAACTTTCTGTGTCGTGATGGAATCACATGTTTTTTTAAAAAAACACATAAAACAATCTATGGTAACTACCAGTAGTTGAGATTATAATGTAAATTCTAAAACAAATATATACAGCATAAATAAAGGGAAGAGGTTATAGTTGTTCCAACAAGAGAAAAGTGTTTATATTAAAAAGAAGAGAGAAACCGCAAACGGTTTTGGTTGTAATGTGGACTTTTTAAAAATATATATTATGCTTTATTTTCTAAACTGTACTATATATATACATATACAGCATACCATATATATAATCATATATGCATATATAGAGTGTATACACACATGCACAAACATATACATATATATATATATATATATATATATATATATATAAAGAGAGAAGCTGAAAATTCTGAGTGCTCGTAAACAGATTTCACTATTTATACGAAAGTCTTTTCTTATCTATCTATCTATATATTTATTTGTCTATATATTTATCTCAGCTCTTATTTTCGATCAATCAACTGATGTCCGTTGTTATCTATCTATCTATCTCGTCTGTTGGTATCTCTCTCTCTCTCTCTCTCTCTCTATCTATCTATCTATCTATCTCTCTCTCCCCAGCGATCTCTCTTTTATCGCACTTCTCTCTCATACGTCATTGTATATCGTTTAATGTTATTTATTCATCTTAATATTCCAGTCCCAGAATATTTCAAAAGTCGAAGTAGAAATCATATTCAAAACTTTCTCTCACAGAAACGAAAATGTTTGATGTCTGGAAGCTGCAAGAAGCACCAAGATTTCCAATTTAGTTAAATGAATTGAGAAGACGAACGACATAAACGAAACGATAATGTTGTGGTGATATACCCAAGTAGCCGGCGGGATTCGTCTCTTCGTCGTCTTATGGTGGAGATCAGTTTGAAGCGGAAATGTTTTGACTGAAATTGTGTGTAGAATCAAATGAAAAACAAGGGAGATAATTGGTAAAATGCCGCTTCATTGTCGGTTGATTGGCAAATAGTTATTTTGTTAGTTATTATTCATCTATTCGTCTATTTAGACTGTTTTCTACCTACCTACCTACCTATCTATCTATCTATCTATACATATATATATATATATATATATATATATATATATATATATATATATATATATATATATATATATATATATCGTCTCTTATTATCTATAGATGGATAGATTGCCTGGATCTTTAGGTTTATATAAAGTTTGCTCTACTTAGTTTATTGAGCACTTTACGTAGTAGCCTTTTACTCGTTTTGGTTTTTTTTTTCTTTGGACTCTGAAATTCTGAACGAACGTTTTCGCCTCAATTTCATGTTCTTAGTTTTTTCTTTTTTTTTTATTTCTCATTTTTCCTTGGATACTGGTTTATTCTATTACAAGCCGAAATACCCAAGGTTTTTCCAAGCGAGTACCACTATATATATATATATATATATATATATATATATATATATATATATATATATATATAGCTTTTTTTCATTTTTTGTATGGAAGTAAAGTCTGATGATCCGCAGTCCTTTTAAAAGGACTGTGGTGAAATAATTTATTACATGGAACCTTAAAGTGGTCTGTCTTTATTTAAATTATTTGCTCTGTATTTACATTGAGCTCTCTGGATTATATCCTCCTTAGGTTTACCCATACGGATTACCTAGTTTTTCATAAACTAAATATATATGTATGTATATATATATATATATATATATATATATATATATATATATATATATATATATATCGTCTCTTATTATGTATGTATCTATCTACCTGGTCTATCTATCTATCTATCTGTCTATCTGGTCTCTTATTACCTATCTATCTATCGTCTCTTATTATGTATGTATCTATCTATCTCTCTGGTCTCTTATTATCTATCTACCTACCTACCCTATAAATCTATTTCTCTATCGTCTCCTATCATCTATCTATCTCGTCTCTGATTATGCATCTTTCAGGTCTCTTATAAATTATCTATCTACATACATATATATATATATATATATAAATATATATATATATATATATATATATATATTAGGTTGGTGCAAAAATAATGTCTTTTTCTCACATATGTTACTATGTGAGAAAACGACATTATTTTGCACCAACCTAATATATATATATGTCTGGTGTTTAATATCTATCTATCTATCTATCTATCTATCTATCTCAGTCTGTTCATATCTATCTATCTATCTATCTATTATTATTATTATTATTATTATTATTATTATTATTATTATTATCTGTCTATATCATCAGTTATCTATCTATCTAATTATCTACCTATCTACCGAGAAAACAAATTTTAGTTTGTTAATGTTTATTCCTTTTTCTTTCCCGGATAAGAAAGTCATTTCATTGTTTTCCTGTTTCCCTTCTGAAATCAAAGCTTACACCCTTAAATCCTCATGAGTCTTTCGTCGCCCACGGCTTTCAATCGTCACCGTTTTCTTTCTGATCCGCCAAAGTTTTCCCAGGAGTTTTCTAGAAATAGGAAAATTAGTTGCTTTCTCCATCAGCGGAAATCAATCTCAGCGCCTTTAAGTGTTTCTCTAATGAGCAAAACTGAAATATAAAAGTATCCTAATAAAGTAAAAATAATCGTCCATTAAGACAACGTCAACAGCGGGAGCAAAACTGATCGTCTCTAAATGTACCTTTTTTTATCACAAGATGATTTTTGCTCAATAATAAAAACAAATTTGAATAAAAACAAGCTTTACTGATTAGCAATAATGATGGCGTATGGGTTTCCTCTAAATGTCGACAAAGAAAAATATTCACACACGCACATATATATACAGAGTGCGATGGATAAATGGTCGTCTAAATGTGGCAAGAATGAAAATAACACTGACATCTCATTTTAGCAGATATACAAGGTGCGATGGATAAATTGTCGTCTAAATGAGGCAAGAATAAAAATAACACTGACCTCTCATTTTAAGAGACATACAGGGTGCGATGGATAAATTGTCGTCTAAATGAGGCAAGAATGAAAATAACACTGACCTCTCATTTTAAGAGACATACAGGGTGCGATGGATAAATTGTCGTCTAAATGAGGCAAGAATGAAAATAACACTGACCTCTCATTTTAAGAGACATGCAGGGTGCGATGGATAAATTGTCGTCTAAATGAGGCAAGAATGAAAATAACACTGACCTCTCATTTTAAGAGACATGCAGGGTACGATGGATAAATTGTCGTCTAAATGAGGCAAGAATGAAAATAGCGCTGACCTCTTTTTAACAGGCATACATGGTGCGATGGATAAATTGTCGTCTAAATAAGGCAAGAATGAAAATAACACTGACGTCTAATTTTAACAGATATATTTACCAAACTTGCACAAAAGTATCTTGACATAACAAAGAGTAAATCTATTCAATAAAATCGCCATTGGCTTCACCCACAGCCTCCAGACATCTTCGGAATCTCCTGCCACTCATCTGGACGGTCTCGTTGTTTAAGTTTGTGAATGCCTCCATAATTCTTGCCCTCAGTACATCTTTGGTGCTACAACGAGTTTTGTTGGTCTTTCGCTCAACTGCACCCCACAAATAATCCTTAAGAGGGTTACAGTCTTGGGAGTTAGCTGGCCGCATGTAAAGAGTGATGTGGTTGCAGAAATTTTCTGACAGCCATGATTGGGTTCTTGTGTGGTATGGTGCAGAGTTCTGTTGCCAGGCGTAGGTTCTTCTAGCAGGCACGCTCTTAACCACGGGGAGGACTACTTCCTCAAAGCACTTGATGTAGGCCTCCTTTTTGGGACTGAGGCTCTGTGTGAACTTAATTGGAGGCACAACGTCGCAATCACTATAAATCACTCAAAACCCCTTCGTAATCACCATTAGACTCATCCAAATCTTTTCGAATCCTTTGCACTGTCCTCAGATTGACACCCAAAGAATCTGTAATGCTCGTATTGGAGCTTCCGGCGCAAATGCCAAGCAATACAGCATAACCTTTTCAAATTTCTAGCGGAGTGAATTGTGTTATGGTGCTCTTTTTCTCACAAAGGGTACCTTACTATACTGTGCAGTCGACAAAATCAAAGACAAACAGCGCGCATGCGCGAAATTATATATATAAAATGGCGACTATTTACCCTGTATATAAGATTTAAAAAAATAGAAATGGCTGTAAGACAAGGATGTGTCTTCTCATCGAACTTATTCAACCTATAAAGCGAAGCAATTCTGAGAGAATTAGAAGGTCTACCAGGATGCACTATTGGCAGCTACTATCTTAAATATAAGATATGCAGATGATACAGTGCTGGTAGTAGACACGGAAAGGGAACTACAAATCCCCCCACAGAAGGTAGCGAAGGAAAGCAAGAAGAAAGGACTAAGTATAAACTACAAGAATACAGAATGCATGGTTATCAGCAAAAGGGTGAGCCCAAAAGGCCAAGTCGGGGATGCTAAAATCAAACAAGTACAAAACTTTAAATATCTGGTAAATGTTCGAACAGAGAATGGAAAGTGCGACACTGAAATCTGAAGATATATTGGAATAGCCAAAGTGGCCTTCAAAAAGCTAAGCAGAGTATTAAGAGACAGGAAAATTTCGTTGGCATCAAAGAAAACAGTACTGAACTGTTACGTGTTATCTGTCTTGTATGATAGCGTATGCTGGATAACCTCCTCAAAGATGAGGAAGAGACTTGAAGCAAGAGAAACGTAGGTCAACAGAAAGATGCTGAGGATACCATAGACTGAACATGTGAGCATGTAATTGAAACAAAAAGCAAAATCTTACTTGACATCAGGAAGAGGCAGTTGAAATTTCTGGGGCACATAATGAAGAAGGTTGGCTTGAAAAATCTGATACTCACAGGACAGATTTAAGCAAGAGGGGCAAAGGAAAGAGGGCTTGGAAAATCTGATACGCACAGGACACATTAAAGGCAAGAGTGACAGAGGAAAGAGAGCTTGGAAAATCTGATACGCAGAGGACAGATTGAAGCAAGAGAGACTAAGGAAGGAGGGCTTGAAAAATCTGATACACACAAGACAGATTAAAGGCAAGTGAAACAAAGGAAAGAGGTCTTAAAAAATCTGATACACACAGGACAGATTGAAGGCTTGAAGGATAGAGGAAAGAGGACTTGGAAAATCTGACACAGACAGGGCAGATTGAAGGCAAGAGAGACAAAAAAAATGACGGCTTGAAAAATCTGATACTCACAGGACAGATTGAACATAAGAAGAACAGAGGAAAACAGCACATATTCTACATAGTGAATGGATGCCGGAACAATGTTTAGAAGAGATTTAAAAAAATACAAAATTTATTAAGAGATAAAAAGGATAGAAAATTGTAGAGTGCCATGGCCGCCAACGTTCTGACATAGAAGTAAAAGAATATAGCAAGACATTTAGTATTTTTCTGATACAGCCTTGATACAAATCTTCTCATATATTTGTGTCTGTGATTAACACGCATCTTGAAAGACTGACCAAAAACAAGCGTCAAGTGACATCGCAATCTCTGTAGTCTTCTTCAGTATGAAAATGATTTAAAGTCAGTGATATAGCAGGAGTGTATGCCGCCCGGAACAGCCCTTGAGTTTGCCGCTCCCAGTCCCCACAAAAAATACATATGGTACAGTGGCTCACTCTTAAAGTTATAAAACTAGATTGTGTAACATTATAATATTACTTTTATATACAGAAATATAGTATGCTTTTAATATTCATCAAATATAGTTAAACTTTATCAGTAACAGTTAATAATCAAAACCGACGTACACGGAAAAATGATGTAAAAATTAGGACCATCTTTATTTCTGAAATGAAAATTATAACTTTTTACAAAGTAATATTTCTTGCTTTTCTGTTGGCAAATTCTTCAATGACATCGTCAAAAACTATTTCATCTGTCAATTGTCGTTCTATTGACAGTAGATAGGTCAATATATATGCCATAGTTTCAGTTACTCAAAATCGAAAAGAGCCTTCAACTGGGAATACTGTACCGACATGAAAACCACTTTTATTTCAATACAGCCTATAGAGGCTTATAGCCTACAGCAGACACAAAATCGCCGCGCCCATATAAGTGCCGCCCGGGGCCGAAACCCCGCTGTCATTTTGTGCATCATCTGTATTGGAGTGGTAGTAAAACTGTAAGTTGTAATTTCAATTGCCTCCATTCTTGGAGACAATTTCTTTTTTGATAAATGCTTTCGTTGTTCAAAGTGTCGACTTGGCTCTGGGAAGGATTTGCCCTACCTTTAAAATGGTTTAAGTACAGGAATTGCTAGTTAAAGAGGATCTGTGCATTTTGAAGCGTTGTCAATGCGTTGAAACTTAGCGAATCTTAATGCCAATATGGCAGGGACTGTGGTCTATTGTTTGGGCTTAAATATCTCCATTCGTGTTAGGTGCCGGTGAAACGTGAATGGCGTAATATCAGACATTACATATATATATATATATATATATATATATATATATATATATATATAGTCAAACCTAGTGAGCCAGACAAACAATTGTCGCCTGTAAATATGCCGTTTCTCTTTTGCCTCTTTAGCCAGGTTTCCCTGACGATCCGCTAAGGTGAAACCTGGGTAGGTTTGTCTGGCTCACTAGTTTTGACTAGGTTTGCTTTACGGTTGAATTGAGCTCTTTTAGTTAGCTGTTTACTCGTATCGGGTTTTTTTTTCTTTGGGCTTTGAACCTGTATCTGTGCGATTTTTTCGACAGACTTTCATGTTCCTAGATCTTTCTTTTTTAAAAACCTTTTTTCCTTCGAGATTGATTTGATTATTGGCAAATCAAAAATTCGAAGGTTTTTCGAGACGAGTATAGTCATCTATATATATATATATGTATATATATATAGGTAGCACTTCCAAAAATCAAATGAAACGAAAAAATCGATTTTTTCGTTTCATTTCATTTTTGGAAGTGTTATCTGATGATCCAGCGTCCTTTAAAAGGGCTCTGGTGAAATAAATTATTATAATGGTACTTTAAAGTATTCTGTTTTTCTTTCATATATATATATATATATATATATATATATATATATATATATATATATATATATATATATATGACGTCACACATTATGAAATGGACAAAATCCGACAATTATTTTAAGACATTTTATGTTTATACATTCTTTTTTATAGATACAAATATTTAAGTAAATGCTTTGTTTATAAAAACAGTATTAAACAACATTTACCGGCCTGAATGTCCGAGAAATCTTCATAAAAAATATTCTTCCTCCGACATATATATATATATATATATATATATATATATATATATATATATATATATATATATATATATATATATATATAAGGAGGCTAGTACATTAGCCAATAAGTTTAATTCAGAAAATAGAATTGAAAAAAATTAGCGTAGAAAAATTGTTTCATAACAATTAAAGGTCACAAAGACAACTTCAAATATAGTGTGCTTTTAGCAGACCCCAGATATACTTAAACTTTGTCAGAAACAGTTAAAAAGCAAAAATGTCATATAGGGAAAAAAGTGGCAAAAATTAGGATTATCTTTTTTTCCTGAAATGAAAATTATAACTTTCTTGCTTTTCTGTTGGCAAATTATTCAATGACATCGTCAAAAACTATTTCATCTGTCAATTGTCGCTGTATTGATAGTAGATAGGTCAATATATATGCCATAGTTTCAGTTACTCAAAATCGAAAAGGTCCTTCAACTGTTCCTATATGAAAACCCCTTTTATTTCACTACAGCCTATACAGGCTTATAGCCTATTGCTGCCCCGAGAAAAGTGCCGCCAGCGGCAGACCGCCCGCTCTAGCTACCTTACTGTTTAAAATACTCCTAACGTATGAATACTTTTCAAAAGCTTCCTACCACGTGTCTTCAACATAAATTTTAAGCAGGGCATAAAATTTATATGGTGATGGTTGAAATTTGAAAGAAGTTTTCTTTAAATTTATTGTCAAACGAAATCAGTTAAAACTGCAGAAAGCAAGTTCATTAAAAACGTGATATTCTTCTGAGAATGTGTGACCAGGTCACACCCATCAGTATGTCGCTTTAGTTGAGTATATAAAATGATTTTATCTTTGAGTAAAAAAAACAAAAACTTTCAAGATTTAAATGTGTACCTGTGGTGTGATATAGAATTTCCATACCGGCTATATAACTATGGTGTAGAGATGGTTATCTTTTTAATCAAGTGGCTAGTCATTGTATATGATAGGAGCAGATTTGTTCTAAAATTGCTCGGATGTGTTAGAGCATATGTTGTCACAATAATCAATTGTTTCATCACAACCTATTTTTACAATATTTTTTACGTTCAGAATAATCTTCATCCCATAGAACCACAATTTGTTTGCTTCGCAGAGTGAAAAATGAGGACTCTTTGTACACATTATAAGCCTAATTCTAAACACAAATACTGTTATGGTGACCTATCTACATTAGAATGAACTCTTCCTCCTTCATAAATACTAACCTGCGAGACTTCCTAAGAGAGGCAGTCGGCACGCAGTGTAACCTGATAGTTTCGGACAGACACTTCTATCTACTGACTAACAACACTCTTATTTTGTATATATGTTCTGTTATTTCAATACACTTGTTCAACCTACCTCCTTCTTTCCGTGACTTTCTTTCCGGCCCCTAACAGGCCAAAAAAATACTATCCCAATGGCAATGACAAAAAGTTTTTGACTATAAATCATGTGTCAATAATGGCTGATGCAATAATAAGAAGCTGTTGCATCTTGAAATCTCATATGATTCAAGGTAATGCAAATATCAAACTGTTGTGGAGTAGCTGAACACCCCCACAAGATGGACTGGTTTAAGACTATTTAAACAACATCCTATCTTACTGATGGAAGAAGAGTTAACGATTAACTGTTTATTACATAAGTCTGTCTTCTCAAGCGTCTACTATATTATTCTCCAGAATAAACTACAACACAACACAGAGAAATATAACTTTTGGTAATGTCTGTACTTTTCCACACAAGTCATGCAAGTAAATAAATTTTATAATTATGATGTAATCAATTGGACAGTAATTCTATAGGATGAAACCAGACTTATTCTTATATTGTTTATGACACAAGTCCGTCAATTGATAGTAACAGTTATAATCAGTCTAATGTCCCTTCACCTGAATCCTAATATGAGGTTTTTATGCCAGCTTTTAAACAGCGCCGACACGGCCACGTCCTTCAGAAACATATTGAGACTTACATGTTGATATAATCTCCCTTTCTAGCGACATTTTTATTTTAGTTCGTTTAAACCATTCTTCAAAAATCATCCTACTTGTAATTTTTTGCGTAGCGTGTTACTTTTCACGTTAATTTTGTGTAGGGTGTGAATTTTGGGTAGCGTGTTAATTTTGGGTAGCGTGTTAATTTTAACGTTAATTTTGTGTAGGGTGTGAGTTTTGGGTTGCGTGTTAATTTTGGGTAGCGTGTTAATTGTAACGTTAATTTTGTGTAGAGTGTGAATTTTGTGTAGCGTGTTAATTTTGGGTAGCGTGTTAATTGTAACGTTAATTTTGTGTAGGGTGTGAATTTTGGGTAGCGTGTTAATTTTGGGTAGCGTATTAATTGTAACGTTAATTTTGTGTAGGGTGTGAATTTTGGGTATCGTGTTAATTTTGGGTAGCGTGTTAATTGTAACGTTAATTTTGTGTAGGGTGTGAATTTTGTGTAGCGTGTTAATTTTGGGTGGCGTGTTAATTGTAACGTTAATTTTGTGTAGGGTGTGTATTTTGGGTAGCGTGTTAATTTTGGGTGGCGTGTTAATTGTAACGTTAATTTTGTGTAGGGTGTGAATTTTGGGTAGCGTGTTAATTTTGGGTGGCGTGTTAATTGTAACGTTAATTTTGTGTAGGGTGTGAATTTTGTGTAGCGTGTTAATTTTGTGTAGCGTGTTAATTTTAACGTTAATTTTGTGTAGGGTGTGAATTTTGCGTAGCGTGTTAATTTTGGGTAGCGTGTTAATTGTAACGTTAATTTTGTGTAGGGTGTGAATTTTGTGTAGCGTGTTAATTTTGGGTAGCGTGTTAATTGTAACGTTAATTTTGTGTAGGGTGTGAATTTTGTGTAGCGTGTTAATTTTGGGTAGCGTGTTAATTGTAACGTTAATTTTGTGTAGGGTGTGAATTTTGGGTAGCGTGTTAATTTTGGGTAGCGTATTAATTGTAACGTTAATTTTGTGTAGGGTGTGAATTTCGTGTAGCGTGTTAATTTTGCGTAGCGTGTTAATTGTAACGTTAATTTTGTGTAGGGTGTGAATTTTGGGTAGCGTGTTAATTTTGGGTAGCGTGTTAATTGTAACGTTAATTTTGTGTAGGGTGTGAATTTTGGGTAGCGTGTTAATTTTAGGTAGCGTGTTAATTGTAACGTTAATTTTGTGAAGGGTGTGAATTTTGTGTAGCGTGTTAATTTTGGGTAGCGTGTTAATTGTAACGTTAATTTTGTGTAGGGTGTGAATTTTGGGTAGCGTGTTAATTTTGGGTAGCGTATTAATTGTAACGTTAATTTTGTGTAGGGTGTGAATTTTGGGTATCGTGTTAATTTTGGGTAGCGTGTTAATTGTAACGTTAATTTTGTGTAGAGTGTGAATTTTGGGTAGCGTGTTAATTTTGGGTAGCGTGTTAATTGTAACGTTAATTTTGTGTAGGGTGTGAATTTTGGGTAGCGTGTTAATTTTGGGTGGCGTGTTAATTGTAACGTTAATTTTGTGTAGGGTGTGTATTTTGGGTAGCGTGTTAATTTTGGGTGGCGTGTTAATTGTAACGTTAATTTTGTGTAGCGTGTTAATTTTGGGTAGCGTGTTAATTTTGGGTAGCGTGTTAATTGTAACGTTAATTTTGTGTAGGGTGTGAAATTTGCGTAGCGTGTTAATTTTGGGTAGCGTGTTAATTGTAACGTTAATTTTGTGTAGGGTGTGGATTTTGTGTAGGGTGTGAATTTTGGGTAGCGTGTTAATTTTGGGTAGCGTATTAATTGTAACGTTAATTTTGTGTAGGGTGTGAATTTTGGGTAGCGTGTTAATTTTGGGTAGCGTATTAATTGTAACGTTAATTTTGTGTAGGGTGTGAATTTTGGGTAGCGTGTTAATTTTGGGTAGCGTGTTAATTGTAACGTTAATTTTGTGTAGGGTGTGAATTTTGGGTAGCGTGTTAATTTTGGGTGGCGTGTTAATTGTAACGTTAATTTTGTGTAGGGTGTGAATTTTGGGTAGCGTGTTAATTTTAGGTAGCGTGTTAATTGTAACGTTAATTTTGTGTAGGGTGTGAATTTTGGGTAGCGTGTTAATTTTGGGTAGCGTGTTAATTGTAACGTTAATTTTGTGTAGGGTGTGAATTTTGGGTAGCGTATTAATTTTAGGTAGCGTGTTAATTGTAACGTTAATTTTGTGTAGGGTGTGAATTTTGGGTATCGTGTTAATTTTGGGTAGCGTGTTAATTGTAACGTTAATTTTGTGTAGGATGTGAATTTTGGGTAGCGTGTTAATTTTGGGTGGAGTGTTAATTATAACGTTAATTTTGTGTAGGGTGTGTATTTTGGGTAGCGTGTTAATTTTGGGTGGCGTGTTAATTGTAACGTTAATTTTGTGTAGGGTGTGAATTTTGCGTAGCGTGTTAATTTTGGGTAGCGTGTTAATTTTGGGTGGCGTGTTAATTGTGACGTTAATTTTGTGTAGGGTGTGAATTTTGTGTAGCGTGTTAATTTTGGGTAGCGTGTTAATTGTAACGTTAATTTTGTGTAGGGTGTGAATTTTGCGTAGCGTGTTAATTTTGGGTAGCGTGTTAATTGTAACGTTAATTTTGTGAAGGGTGTGAATTTTGTGTAGCGTGTTAATTTTGGGTAGCGTGTTAATTTTGGGTGGCGTGTTAATTGTAACGTTAATTTTGTGTAGGGTGTGAATTTTGTGTAGCGTGTTAATTTTGGGTGGCGAGTTAATTGTAACGTTAATTTTGTGTAGGGTGTGAATTTTGCGTAGCGTGTTAATTTTGGGTAGCGTGTTAATTGGAACGTTAATTTTGTGTAGGGTGTGAATTTTGTGTAGCGTGTTAATTTTGGGTAGCGTGTTAATTGTAACGTTAATTTTGTGTAGGGTGTGAATTTTGGGTAGCGTGTTAATTTTGGGTAGCGTATTAATTGTAACGTTAATTTTGTGTAGGGTGTGAATTTTGGGTAGCGTGTTAATTTTGGGTGGCGTGTTAATTATAACGTTAATTTTGTGTAGGGTGTGTATTTTGGGTAGCGTGTTAATTTTCGGTGGCGTGTTAATTGTAACGTTAATTTTGTGTAGGGTGTGAATTTTGCGTAGCGTGTTAATTTTGGGTAGCGTGTTAATTTTGGGTGGCGTGTTAATTGTAACGTTAATTTTGTGTAGGGTGTGAATTTTGGGTAGCGTGTTAATTGTAACGTTAATTTTGTGTAGGGTGTGAATTTTGCGTAGCGTGTTAATTTTGGGTAGCGTGTTAATTGTAACGTTAATTTTGTGAAGGGTGTGAATTTTGTGTAGCGTGTTAATTTTGGGTAGCGTGTTAATTTTGGGTGGCGTGTTAATTGTAACGTTAATTTTGTGTAGGGTGTGAATTTTGTGTAGCGTGTTAATTTTGGGTGGCGTGTTAATTGTAACGTTAATTTTGTGTAGGGTGTGAATTTTGCGTAGCGTGTTAATTTTGGGTAGCGTGTTAATTGGAACGTTAATTTTGTGTAGGGTGTGAATTTTGTGTAGCGTGTTAATTTTGGGTAGCGTGTTAATTGTAACGTTAATTTTGTGTAGGGTGTGAATTTTGGGTAGCGTGTTAATTTTGGGTGGCGTGTTAATTGTAACGTTAATTTTGTGTAGGGTGTGTATTTTGGGTAGCGTGTTAATTTTGGGTGGCGTGTTAATTGTAACGTTAATTTTGTGTAGCGTGTTAATTTTGGGTAGCGTGTTAATTTTGGGTAGCGTGTTAATTTTGGGTAGCGTGTTAATTGTAACGTTAATTTTGTGTAGGGTGTGAAATTTGCGTAGCGTGTTAATTTTGGGTAGCTTGTTAATTGTAACGTTAATTTTGTGTAGGGTGTGGATTTTGTGTAGGGTGTGAATTTTGGGTAGCGTGTTAATTTTGGGTAGCGTATTAATTGTAACGTTAATTTTGTGTAGGGTGTGAATTTTGGGTAGCGTGTTAATTTTGGATAGCGTATTAATTGTAACGTTAATTTTGTGTAGGGTGTGAATTTTGGGTAGCGTGTTAATTTTGGGTAGCGTGTTAATTGTAACGTTAATTTTGTGTAGGGTGTGAATTTTGGGTAGCGTGTTAATTTTGGGTGGCGTGTTAATTGTAACGTTAATTTTGTGTAGGGTGTGAATTTTGGGTAGCGTGTTAATTTTGGGTAGCGTATTAATTGTAACGTTAATTTTGTGTAGGGTGTGAATTTTGGGTTGCGTGTTAATTTTGGGTAGCGTGTTAATTGTAACGTTAATTTTGTGTAGGGTGTGAATTTTGGGTAGCGTGTTAATTTTGGGTAGCGTGTTAATTGTAACGTTAATTTTGTGTAGGGTGTGAATTTTGTGTAGCGTGTTAATTTTGGGTAGCGTGTTAATTGTAACGTTAATTTTGTGTAGGGTGTGAATTTTGGGTAGCGTGTTAATTTTGGGTAGCGTATTAATTGTAACGTTAATTTTGTGTAGGGTGTGAATTTTGGGTAGCGTGTTAATTTTGGGTAGCGTGTTAATTGTAACGTTAATTTTGTGTAGGGTGTGAATTTTGGGTAGCGTGTTAATTGTAACGTTAATTTTGTGTAGGCTGTGAATTTTGGGTAGCGTGTTAATTTTGGGTACCGTGTTAATTGTAACGTTAATTTTGTGTAGGGTGTGAATTTTGTGTAGCGTGTTAATTTTGGGTAGCGTGTTAATTGTAACGTTAATTTTGTGTAGCGTGTGAATTTTGGGTAGCGTGTTAATTTTGTGTAGCGTATTAATTGTAACGTTAATTTTGTGTAGGGTGTGAATTTTGGGTATCGTGTTAATTTTGGGTAGCGTGTTAATTGTAACGTTAATTTTGTGTAGGGTGTGAATTTTGTGTAGCGGGTTAATTTTGGGTGGCGTGTTAATTGTAACGTTAATTTTGTGTAGGGTGTGTATTTTGGGTAGCGTGTTAATTTTGGGTGGCGTGTTAATTGTAACGTTAATTTTGGGTAGCGTGTTAATTGTAACGTTAATTTTGTGTAGGGTGTGAATTTTGTGTAGCGTGTTAATTTTGGGTAGCGTGTTAATTGTAACGTTAATTTTGTGTACGGTGTGAATTTTGGGTAGCGTGTTAATTTTGGGTAGCGTGTTAATTGTAACGTTAATTTTGTGTAGGGTGTGTATTTTGGGTAGCGTGTTAATTTTGGGTGGCATGTTAATTGTAACGTTAATTTTGTGTAGGGTGTGAATTTTGGGTAGCGTGTTAATTTTGGGTAGCGTATTAATTGTAACGTTAATTTTGTGTAGGGTGTGAATTTTGGGTAGCGTGTTAATTTTGGGTAGCGTGTTAATTGTAACGTTAATTTTGTGTAGGGTGTGAATTTTGTGTAGTGTGTTAATTGTGGGTAGCGTGTTAATTGTAACGTTAATTTTGTGTAGGGTGTGAATTTTGGGTAGCGTGTTAATTTTGGGTAGCGTGTTAATTGTAACGTTAATTTTGTGTAGGGTGTGAATTTTGGGTAGCGTGTTAATTTTGGGTAGCGTGTTAATTGTAACGTTAATTTTGTGTAGGGTGTGAATTTTGCGTAGCGTGTTAATTTTGGGTAGCGTGTTAATTGTAACGTTAATTTTGTGTAGGGTGTGAATTTTGGGTGGCGTGTTAATTTTGGGTAGCGTGTTAATTGTAACGTTAATTTTGTGTAAGGTGTGAATTTTGGGTAGCGTATTAATTTTAATGTAAATTTTGTGTAACGTGCTAATTTTGTGTTGATTTTGTGTAGCGTATTAATTTTAACACCTCCAAAGCGAAATTACTTTTCTGTTAACCGCCCGAGATGTCCCTTTCCATTTTTCATCAGCATGGCTGATGCTAACCTCCAGGTGAGTGACTCAATGCGCCTTCTCGAGCTAACGTTTCCCGTTAACATGAAGTGCAGAGATTATATTGAATCAGTTGCTTGGTCTGCTACTAGGAAAGTTGGTTCACTGTGTCGTGCTAAACATTTCTCCCCGCTCAATCAATCTTACATATTTATAACTCTCCCATTCGTCCATACTACGAATATTACATCCAAATATGGTCTGCTGCTCCTTCTGTATATTTAGAGTTTCTTGATAAAATCCAATGAATAATCTGCAATATCATTTGTCTTGACCTGGCATCTCGGCTTCAGTCACTTTCTCAGCGCCGTAACGGAACTTCCGTATGACTTTTCTAAAAATATTTTATGGTAACTCCTCGGGTGATCTTTTCGCTATAGTTCGTAGACTTAATGAATTTAAGCGCAATACTAGATTGGCGGTAAGGTCCCATAATTTTGCAGTTGGAATGGTTATATATAACCGTAAGATACATCCTAACAGTTTGTTTTTCGCACTTCTGGCTTGTGGAAATTTCATTCGGCTTCTTGTTTTCCAATAAATTTTGATCTTCAAAAATGTAAATGCAATGTCAATCGTTATCTTCTGTCTTCTTAATTCTTTATCTTTTATTGTTCTTTCTCCTTAATGGTAGTTTTTCTCATATTCTCTAACAACCACTTTGCGTCTTAGTTGCTTTAGTGCCTTGCTTGGGAGGAAATTTAAATGCATTGTCAATCGTTATCTTCTATCTTCTTAATTCTTCTTCTTTTATTGTTCTCTCTCCTTAATAGTAGTTTTTCTCATATACCCAGTAACCACTTTGCATCTTAGTGGCTTTAGTGCCTAGTTTGAGGAGAATTTAAATGCAATGTCAATCGTTATCTTCTGTTTTCTTAATTCATGTTCTTTTATTGTTCTCTCTCTCTCTCTTTCTCTCTCTTTAATAATGTTTTTCTTTTTGTTATATTATTTCGCACTCAGTAACCCCATGTGTCTTAGTTGATTTATTGTCTTGCAAGGGGTCAAATGATTAAAAAAAATGGTTTCTATACATATATTGATATTACTGCAATTGTCTCTTTGAACGATGTTATTATTGGTTAATTTTGGAAAGAATTTTATTTGTCCGTCTGTACGCTATTAATTGCCCGCGTGTTTGAGTTTATATTTAAAAATCAATAACGTATTCGAAGGAGTTCATGATATTTGAGCTAGTGATTTGTGGTTTAATCTCTAAAAAATCTTGAGAGGTCGAAACGATTTTGGCCACGCGGCAGGATAAGACGTTCGTCTTGGGTTGGTAATATGCTAATGATAAAGGAACTGAGATAACCAATGACTACAAGTCGCTGCCTTAAGCATCAAGCCACGCCCACTGAACAGAAAAACAGAATAGAAGCCCTTGGATATTATACAAAAACACAGATCAAAGAAAAGCAAATGAAATTTTTATTTCTTTCATTTTTGACTTCTAATTAGCTTCTTCGCTGAAATACCTCATTTTTTTTTCTTTTTGTCGTGTATTTTAAAAAATAGAGGTTAGAAAAAAAATTGTTAGCTAAGTATTATCAGTTAAGTAGAAAAAATTCCTTGTTATAAAGCCAAACAGAATCACCATTTTTGGTGATTCGATAGAATTGCTTTTCCTGTGATTACGTTGTATCATCATCTTTTCACTTTCTTTGCCGACAGCAGGTTGCACACAAGTATAAAAAAAGTAACTGTATCTATTCTACTTTGGTTACATGTAAAACACTAGCTCGAGACGTCTCAAGTGAATCCTTGATCGCCGCTGTCGCACCAATCCGTATCTGCTGAACTTCTCTCCCGAATGGCTGATGAGGATTCGATGGTGGAATTGTCTACAAATTTTGGCTTTATTTTTCCTCTATTTTTATTGTTATTTTTTTTTTACCAGCTGTTAGGTTGAGGACCTTAACTTTGTAGAATAGTCCATTTAAGAGAATGTAAACTGATTTTAAATCTTCACTGACTTGCATCAAAATATATGGAGAAGATACAGCTCCTCGTCGCTGTGAAAACAGTCTGCTTAAGGAATCCATCACATTCAATTAGGTTCTAATACCCTTGGGAAAGGTATGAATCCTCTTCTTCTCCCCCCAGCTGTGAGTAAATATCAGGACAGACCGGGTTCTATAGCCTTGGATGGCAACTGATCTACCGAAGGAAGAAATGGCAACCTACAGCAGGAAAAAATCTGCCTCGTCAGTCATGTATCGAAAGATAGATGATAGCCTAAGCGTGTATCACATATGGCACATAACTGACTGACCCTCTTCTCTCCCCAGCTATGGGTAAATAGAAGGACAGACAGGGTTCTGTAACCTCGGATGGCAACTGATCTACCGCAGAAAGAAATGGCAACCTACAGCGGAAAAAATATATATGCCTCGTCAGTCATGTATCGACAGATACATGATCGCCTAAGCGTGTATCACATATGGCAGATAACTGACTGACCCTCTTCTTCTCTCCCCAGATGTGGTTAAATAGAAGGACAGACCGTGTTCTATAGCCTTGGATAGCAACTGATCTACCGCAGAAAGAAATGGCAACCTACTATGGAAAAAATGTGCCTCGTCAGTTTTGTATCGAAAGATACATGATCTGCTAAGCGTGTATAACTTATGGTACATAACTGTCTGACCCTCTTCTCTCCCCAGCTGTGGCTAAATAGAAAGATAGACAGAAAGAAATGGCAACCTACTGCAGGAAAAAAAATCTGCCTCGTCAGTCATGTATCGATAGATACATAATCGCGTAAGCGTGTATCATGGATGGTATATAACTGATTGAAGTGTATAAATTCCTGGTTGGTATCTTATAGGATTAAACTCCGCTTATAAAGGAGGAAAACCTTATAAATCGTTTAAAACTTGATGTTGAAGTCTGATACTCTCGTTGAGGTTGTCTTAAGCCATCAGTTTGAAGTTGATGAAAGTAACAGGAAAATATGTTGTATATTCAACATCGAGAGGAAAATCTATAAGGCCAAAAGCAAATAAATAGAATGAGAGAAAGAAATCAATCTTTTTTGGCAAATTTTCCACCGGCAGTTAAATATCGGTCCCAGGCGGATTCTATTCAGTGTCTATAAAAACGTTAAGATCGATGACGGCAGATGTTCGATCCCGTAGAGTTTTGGTGAAGAACTAAAACTTATGAAATTTCATTTCGTAAAGCTTTTCTTCCTTTATGCTCCGTGTCACTTCAGGATGTTAGCGAAGGTGGCAGTCAACTTGTTCTTTTGAATAGCTTAGTAAATTAAAGCCTTTTGCTATCTCTGCTAAACGCTATTCTAGTATCCAACATAATCTCGTCAGGTTGGTTTTGTTTTTGTTTTTCTCTTCTCTCAAATATGTCACGTGAGTCTATATTTCTGAGATGAGGTATTATGTACACTATTTACATTATTCGGACTATTGTCCTCATCTTTGTTGCCATATTTATTACAAAGATCCAGCCTTTCAGTATCTGTCTATATTTCTGAGATGAGGTATTATGTACACTATTTACATTATTCGGAATATTGTCCTCATCTTTGTCGCCATATTTATCACAACGTTTCGGCCGTTGTACACTCCAGCCTTCTTCACGTGGTTGGAATTTCGAACTGAACCCTTTATTTCGCTCACCGGGGTAGACTGTTTTAGTTCCACGTGCATGTTTTATGGATGTCAGTTATCAGTTACCTCCTGTTAATTTCCCTCTGAAAGTTCTCCACTGCCTTAACCGGGTATTGAACTCACACTTTTTGCGTCGTGTCACTGGATCTAACCAACGCCTTTATCCACTGCCGAAACGTTGTGATAAATATGGCGACAAAGATGAGGACAATAGTCCGAATTGTAAATAATGTCACGTGAGTGTTAATATTTCCACGCCCTCTTTCCTCACTATGTACCGTAAAAATCCCAGTTGTTTCTTTCAGATGTTAAGTATAAGTACCCTTTGTCTTTCTTTTTCTCTAAAACTTCGTTGTTGAACACATGTTCTGTCCATGGTATTCTCAATAACCTTCTGTATATCCACATTTCTGTTGCTTGAAGTCTCGTCATCTGTGAGGAGATTTTCCCGCATTTATTGTTACACAAGAGTTCAGGTATTACATAACAGTTTGGTACTCTTGTTTTGCTGTTGTTCTAACGAAATTTTCCTCTTTCTTAATATTTTGCTTAGCTTTTGGAAGGCATCTTTCACTATTATAAGATATCTTCGGATGTTAGTATCGCACTTAAAACACTTCCCAAATATTTAAATTGACGTAGTTGTTTGATTTTGGTATCTTCAAATTGTAATTTGCATCTTGAGCTGTTCCTTTTCTTGACAACCATGAATTCTGTTTTCTTGCAATTGGACCGTCGTCCTCTCTTCTCGCTTTCTTTCATTGCCTTCCCTGGGGGTTCTTGTAATTTCTTCGTAATTTCCTTCCTATCAACACTGTGAATCTGTATATCTTATGTTGTTGAGATTGTGACCGCCAATAATGAAACATGGTAGGACTTATAGTTCTTTGCTAACTGCCTCACTGTATAGGTTGATTGGTTTGGTTTGTTTTGTTTTACAGTATATCAACCTCAATGAGTTATTTAGTGTTGTTATGGGACCTTACCCATAATAACATAAAGGACTATTCCATACGTAATAAATACTGCGCCTCAAGAGGAAGCAGAGTTCAGTCCGAAGTCGGGCGACCGGCTGACCGGCAGATCGGTTGAACTCTCAACCTTCGGGCGGGGAGGAACTCGAACGAGGCTACGACGAAGGGGGGGGGGTCTCTATCGGGGAGGTAAACTGACCCTGAACCCGTTTATACGGGTTCAAAGTGCATATTTCTGGCCGAGCCTACGGGCTCGGAGATCCCACGGGCTCGGAGATCCCACGTTAAACCGGCTTTGTGCCACATGATGCCCTCGTGGGGTGAGGGGTGACTAAATACTGTTCAGTTTGAAGTCTGGAGTGAAGTCAGTCAGGAGTCTGTCAGTCGAGTCAGAAGCAGTCCGAAGCAAAGTTGCGTTCAGACAATTACTACTAAACCTGATTGTTCGTACAAACACTTTCTACTTCTCTGTATATATTCCTGTTTGTAATATATCTGTTATTCCATATCCGTGTTCAGGTTCTTTTGTATTGGTTCTACCTTGGGCTATCAGCGTGGTACAAGAAACCGGACCATAACAAATGCCGACAAGAGTTTTATTGCTGGTAATAATTTTTTCAAAAATGTATTACTGGTAATATTTTTTTCCTCCAAAAATTTATTGCTAGTAATAATTTTTTACAAAAAATGTATTGCTGTATTAAAATCTATTTTTACACATCCGCAGTGTTTTGACCCAAGTTTAGGGGGAGTCAACTATTTGCGCATAGCTCGGACCCTGGCAGGTGCTATCACAAGCCGGGTCAATATGCACCTGGAAACACCAGCAATTAAGTGGTAGTTCCACTCCCCTTAAAACTTCCTGATCAGAGGAATTCCTGTTGGACGTAGTTTATCGTCATACCCAGGACACAAATGTAGTTTATCGTCATACCCAGGACGTGGATGCAGTTTATCGTCATACCCAAAACTTGGATGTAGTTTATCGTCATACCCAGGAAGCGATTGTAGTTTATCGTCATTCCCAGGACGTGGTTATAGTTTGTCGTCATACCCAGGACGCGGATGTTGTTCATCGTTATACCCAGGAAGCGATTGTAGTTTATCGTCATACCCAGAAAGTGGATGTGGTTTATCGTCATACCTAGAACGCCGATGCAGTTTATCGCCATACCCAGGTCACAATTTTAGTTTATCGTCATACCCAGGACACGAATGTAGTTTATTTTCATACCCAGGTGACTGTATAGGTTGGATAAATCCGATTAGAAGATACACCGTTGTCTTTCTGTTTTTGTATATTTACTGTCACTCAGTAAAGGTTCTGGGTTATTCTAATATTCTAATATCCTTTCCAAAAATGTCGCAATGAATGTAACAGGGCAATGAGCCAGATAGAGACATAACAAAGCGTAATGCATGAAATGAGGTTTAGTCCCTTGATGAAGTGAAAGACTTAAAAATTCTAAGTGAAAAAATAAATATAAAGTACTGTGAAAAAATGTTGGAAGATTAGTGTTCCTCGTGTTTGCCGTAGTCTTTGAATATAGAATCCAGCGAAGTACGTAATGTGTTCAATATCAGAGGTCGGCAGTGAAGATTCGGTGAAAATAGCAGCTGTTAAGTAATTCTTTAGGTCTTCGATATCAGAGGTTGGCAGTGAAGATATTTCGAGAAAGAACAAAATGGCTGCCTTTATACACGTCGGATTGAATATTTTGAGCTTTCTGATTGGTTAACCCTTCTCTTTGTGGACTATAAAATGAGTCAGCTCAATTTGGTTGGCTCACTAGTACATACATGTATCCAAAAAACTGTAACAATTAGTTGATCAGATTGGATTTGAGTAGATGCTATGTTTATTTATTAAACGGTATATTTATTCATTTAATCTGCCGGTCTGAGAGTCCATTACATTTTTAGAATTTCCTTTGTTTACATTTAGATAAGAAACTTAGCAGATATGATATTTCGAGAATCTATGACGAGAAAGCACTATCCAGGCTTGCTTCATTGACAAATGTATTTGGGGATGAGTCAGTACAAGCGCATTAGATCTAATGAAGGTTTATCCTACCAAAACCATTTTCTCGTTTGACAGTGGCAAGAAGAGGTTCTTGATGGCCCCAAAAACGTTCAACCCTTTCCTGGACAAACAAATAAACTCTTTAAGAAATAAACGGAACGTCTACAGAAATATGATACTCCACTAAAATAACGTATAAAGTGATAAAATCTGTCGGATTAATAATTTAAAAAATCTATTATTTCCTTAGGAATTGCTTTGTTTACATTTGGATACAAAACTGAGCGAAGATGGGGCACTATTCAGACTTGCTTAGTTTGCAAATGTACTTCGTGGCTAAGTTGGTATAAACACAGCGGTCTAACGACGGTTTCCCAGGCCAAGATGAATGCAGGTTCAAATAATTTTCTTTACTAAAATTTCTCGAATATTCAGGCCGTTAGACGAAAATATATAAATATACCATTTAATAAATAAACGGAGCGTCAACTCAAATATGAGTGTCCATTAAAAATAACGTTTAAATTGATAAAATCTATCGAATTAAGAATCCATTACTTGTTTGGAAGAAATGATCTTACTTACTATTTGCTCCCAGGCAATATACCTAGAGATATTTGACATTTTTTGTGATGACAACGAACACTTGTTGCCACTTTAGTAATGTCAAACAATACTCGTTGTCATTTTCATAATGTTCGTTGTAGTAGAGACTTTGTAATTGCAGATACAACTCTAGTAACGCCGTTGAACAATACTGGTGTCAGACGCCTTCGAATAACACTCGCACTAATAGTACCGCACGGTAATACTCGCTCGAATAGTAACCACCGAATAGTAATGCGTATAGTGATCCGTATAGAGAAATAGTATATTGAATAAAGTAGAGAATAGCGGTCCTTATAGTATAGAGGATAGAGTAGAAATGCAATCAATCTAGACGTCACGCAACTTCCTATATATGCTTTTACTCTATGGTCACGTTGTCTACTTAATTCAATAATGGGATCGCCGGTGTTTGCTCACTGGCGATCTATGTTCAAACTCAAATGTCGGCAGCGACAATTTATTCCTATATAACTCATTGCGACGTATCACTGATGTACACTTATATTTCTTCTAATTTGCTAGACAAATCGTCAGCACTTAACTGGTATTTCGTACCAGTATATTTAGATACGGATGCGCGAGGGCTGTGACATCGGTGGGCAACTTCCGTACTAGTCAGCTTCGTTTACTTTCTCGCTAATGCTTTTGGAAAAGGCATGACTTTTTAGCGATACCCTCATATATACGAGTTCCAGTGAGATATAGGTTTAACTTTAATCCCAATAGACTTTCCCTGCAAGGATCTTTATTGCTAGGGCAACCGCTCATGATGACAGAAGAGAATCTATGATTAATAAGCATTACTTGATATCGAATATTGTAAATAATTTCTTCTCCTATTGAGCTGTGAGATCAAGATCAGAGGAAAGATCAGCCGTCATGTTCTAAACTGCCTAGTGCGGACCGAACTATTAACAAGATTAATTATCAGTGAAACTAATCTTTTAACAGTTTCCTTTTAACAGTATAAATTTTCAAGTGGTTAGAACGTTCGCATTCTTATCATGGGACCCGGGTTCGAATCTCACCATCATCGATTTTTCAGGAAGGAGAATCCTTATCGAACTGGATGAGTCGATCCCAGCATGCGGCAACTTTGGAAAGTGTTTGAAAACCATACCATGGTTTGACCCGAGCCTTGTGAGTGAAATTGGGTACACGGGGCCCTTGTGGGCCGTCGATAGCTGTGCTCGCACAAAGTCACGAGTCATTGTAGCCAAGGGATTCAGCGTGCTGGCCTTGTTCGAATTGTTGATCACGCTAGATGACACACTCTATCAACTGTGGATAACACACCCTTTCCCAGAAACTGTAACTAAGCTCTGCTCAGCATAGTTTCTCTGCAGGTGTTGAACAAACACAAATGCGTCTGAGCAAGCGTCTGCAATAGGGATTGGTTAGCTATACTATATTACAGTTAATGTGGACATTTTTTGCTAATTTATGAATCCCATACTCTCGAGTTTGTTGATTGATATATTCATATACTCACACCGGATCTAATATGAATATAAATTTGATGCCTACTTTTTGTGACGCACGGTGGCCGTGAATAATTAAGTATAACTAAAAACTTCAATGTTAAAATAAAACAGTATTTAATTACAACCGCAAATAAATACTTAACAAGAACAAAGAAGTAAAATCAACCAAAGATAATTAACCATTTCAGTGAATATCTTGTTAGTAGTGTGGCTCAGCTTAATGTCCGGTAAATCCTAAATCAAAACCCAAAACATCGATGCACAATAATTCACACTAATTCGACTGAATAGTTCCACTTAATAGTCACTCAATAATCACTGCAGTCAGTAGCCTGACACCGCTATTTATACGCCCGGGGGAAAACTTTTATTCATAAGTCCAGAGTGTCACGATCGAACCTCGGTGTCGGTAGTAACTCATTTTCTTTCTATATGACACTATATTTCTAAGATGTGGTAGTTGATGCCTACCACATTCACTATTAATGGGAATGCCCCCTCAGGGCATAGGCGATTATGTTTCTCCGCAAATTTCTAGGCTTTGTATCTCTAAATCCTATTAATATCCCTTCTTGTCGCAGTTCCGTCATCCATTTTCACAAGTTCATTCGCCGCTTCTTTCTGGCCTACAGTATGTCATGCGGGTATCAAATTCCCCAAACTATTTTTTCTCATTCTCTGTATTTTGATGGTTTTAAGTAAATTTTTCCTTTTTTTTCCATTTTCTATACTACTTCGTCTTTGCTCACATGTTCAGCTCGTAGAATTGACAGCAGCGTTATTTAGAAGCATATCACTGTTGCCTCAGGTTTTCTCTTCAGCTGAGAAGAAAGTGCCCCGCATTCACTGCCATATGAGGGAAAGAACAGTATTGCTAGGCCACAAAAATTTCCTGAGTCGACCAAGCATAGAAATGAATACAATATGGGGACCAATCAGGAGTGCCAAAGAAAAGCGAAAATAACAATAAAAATTGCAATATGACCTCTGTTAAAAGCATGCAATAACAGAAAAAATTGCAATATGAGCACTGGTAAAAATGGTGGCTGAAGATGTTAGGTTTATAAAACCCAGAAATTCATACACAGATGTCCTCAAGGACACATGTCACAGTGGATAAAGGCGTTAGTTAGATCCAGTGACAAGACCCAAAAGAGTTTTGAGTTAAGGTAGTATAGAACTTGGAGATGGGAATTAACAAGAGATAAACTAACATCCATTAAACATGGTACGTGAAACTAGAACAGTCTACCTCAGTGAGCGAAATGAAGGGTTCAGTTCGACATTCCAACCATATGAAGAAGGCCGGAGCGTACAAAGGTCGAAACGTTGTAATAAATATAGCGACAAAGATGAGGACAATATTCTGAATAATGTAAATAGTGTTCATAATACCTCATTTCAGAAATATAGACAGATACAGAAGGGACGAAACGTTGTAATAAATATGGCAACAAAGATGAGGACAATAGCTTGAATCATGTAAATAATGTACATACCTCATCTCAGAAATATAGACAGATACTGAAGGGTCGAAACGTTGTAATAAATATGGAGAGAAAGATGAGGACAATAGTATTGCTTAACAGTACATTTTTTATGTTTTTAATGAAAGGTTCCTGTTTTATCATACTACTACAGCAAACATTTGAATTTAGGTGCCACGTTTTGTCTAAAAATTTCGTCAATCGATGATCTCAAAGTTTCAGACTGTCTTCAGCCATATTAGTTTACTGTTTCCTTCATATAGTTTTTCATTTCTGCGCATGCGTCATTTAGTTTATAGCTTGTGGTGTTTGTAAAAAAATATAGATATCATGTCCTGCATTTCTTGGTTAGAAGAAACCGAGAAAAAGTCCTTTAATCAAATTGGAAACAATAGTAAAAGAGCAGTATTGTAAAGAATGACTAAATAAAAAAAAGATGTTAATAATAAAAGAAAGAGGGGGATGTGGAATAGAGAAAGAGAGAGAATAGAGAGAGAAAGAGAGAAGGAAGAGAAGAGAAGAGAAGAGAAAAGTGGGAATAAATGGAAGACGCCCAAAGAAGGAAAAGAAAAGAGAAAAATAAGAATGAGGCCCATAAAAAAGCACAAGGGCAACCAAAGAGGATGAAGAAGTGAGAGATATAAAAATAAAAGACGTGATGATGAAGAAGAAGAAGAAGAAGAGGAAGAACAACAACAACAACAAATAAAAAAACAGGAAAAATAGTTAAAGAATAAAAGAGAAAGATTTATAAGAAGCACAAGAAAGTGAGGAAGAACAAGAAAAACAAAAGAAGAATTAGAATTAGAAGAAGAAGAAGAAGAAGAAGAAGTAGAAGAAGAAGAAGAAGAAGAAGAAGAAGAAGAAGAAGAAGAAAGTGAAGATGAATTTTATTGGAGTGAGAAAGTGTCAAGAGCAACATGAACAGGCACAAAGCGAATATATCATTCAGATCAGAAAAGAAAAAAAATGATTGTATTTGAGTCAAAAAATTAATAATAATAAAAATGGCATTAATGAAAACAATAAAATAATAATACGGTAAGAATTCAGAGGAAAAAAAAAAGCAGCAACATAACCCTGAATCGAATAAGGAAACAAAACCAAAAAAATTTCCTGAAATGATAAAAAACATACGGAAGTGCCGCCATTTTCACAGCCCTGAAAGAAAACAGACTTAAATTAACGTCAAGCAAATTTTATTATTGGTGTTTAGGGACATTTCTTTTATTAAGAAACATATGTTTGCGTCTGGTTCTGGCAGGAGAAGAATAAACAGAAATTGAACAATTCGACACATCAAGTTGAAAGTTCATGCTGGTGCTTTTGATTAGCGCACTGTTTATGAGTAGAGTCTTGCCAGTCGGTTTGATCCTCACTAGGGGACTCACGCATCTAAATGATAATGGTTAAACCGCTTCCATACATAGAGCGTACAGTTTGTGTTACCGTCGATTGAAAATTACAAAATCTTTTTCTTCAAAACCTTTTTCAGAAAATTAATTTAACTGTTATAGTTCTTTCTCATGTTCATAGGAGTTTCCTTTCGGACCTTTTTTTATAGTCGTGTGGAAGGTTAACATTTTGATCATATGGTATTTTTCTATTTACACTATATTTGGATTATTATTCTTCGATGGCTATGTGTTCTCCGGTCTTCCTCAGATTTATATCCATCTGGGTAACCTACAAGAAATTCTGAACTTAACCCTTTATTTGATCTACAAGAGTAGACTGTTCTCGCTCTACTGTCATTCTCTAGGGATATCCCGTCTAGTTCTTACTTTTATTTAGTACTCTTTAGCTATCGCACACATGTCTCCACTGAATGCGAGTACACAATGTACGACCCAGGGATTGAACTCACTGCTAATATATCACAAAATTCACAAACTACCACATTGTCTACGGGACAATGGAGTAGTAGATTAAAGCGCTGGTTTAAACGGGCGAGCGATACCTGATGCAGTTATATGGCAGTGAATGCTGGATAATTACCTGAAAGATGCAGAAGAGACTTGAAGAAACCGAAATGTGGTTTTACCGACAGATGCTACAATACCCTTGACCGAATATGTGAGCAACGACGAAGTTTTATAGAAAATGTGAACAAAAAGCAGACTTATACTTCAGGGAGTGTCAGTTGAAATTTCTAGGGCACATAATGAGGAAAGAGGGCTTGGAAAATTTGATACTCACAGGACAGATTAAAGACAACAGGGACAGAGAAAAACAACGCATAACCTAACTAGAAAGCTTCAGTAAATGGACGGTGTAAGAAGGTTTAGGAGAAATAAGCAAATGAAAAAAAATAGACGAAGGACAACATTGATCGACGCCTCGAAGTTACCAAAAGGCGGTAGGAGACTCTAATAGAGCGATAGTTAGGGGAGTCAGAATGTTCTCCGAGGTTCTTATAAAGAATGATTTCCGACAAGCAGGGAAAAAGGAAGCAGCGTGACAATAGTTGGAGAGTTTGGAAAGAATTGGAATCAGCTCGGGAGCATATTTCTTTAGGACGACGGCTGTGATATTGTCACCTCCGCTTATCTTATAGGAGTCAAATTCCGAAATAATGTTTGAGACCTATAACGAGGTTATGCACATATCACTCAGTAGAGCCTTTGTTCTAGGATGGAGATCAGGTGCGAGTACTCTAACTGAGCAGAGTATTGAATTGGAAGAGAATGTCCGAGCAAAGCATTCAAACTTATCGGCTGCAGATGTCAGGATCTAGAATTGATTGAATAGAGGAGGAATTGACGATTTGCTGCTCTTCAGCTCACGCTTGCAGAGCCGCCAATAATTTCTAAAAACTGGACTAGCGAGATGTTTCATTTTATCAGCAAACAGTAACTTAGCTTCTTTGACAATACGCTTGCGAACAGAGACAAAGAAACGTCTGTTTTAATCAGACGTATCGCATTGGTACAGCTGGAAAAAGTGATTCCTGTGAGCTATAGTGGCTGAGTCTTCAGGTGATAATCAAGGAGATGAATGCTGTTTATCTTGTATTTCCTTGTTGGGATGAAAGCAGCGATGCCGGCGGCGACCTCAGACGCGCATTTATGAACAGAATGATTGAAAACTGCATTCCGGAGGATGTCATGAAAGAAATCACAGAACGAATCCCAATCCACACGTTGATAGAAAGATATTCTGTTGGTAGGAGGTTCTTGGCTGACAGGGGAGTGAAAAGAGGTTTTTACGGGTACTACCGAATGATTAGAGTTGCCAAGAGGCCAGAATTGCGACAAGTAATACGACAAGAGACATGGATAGAGTTAAAAAATAGTTCGAGAAGAGAAGCGTGCCCATAAGGATAACTGGAGAAACGCGTGGGAAAGTCAACCACTTCCGTGATAGTTTGAATAATTGAGAAAATAAACATTTAAGATGCCAGCGAGATGAGTAACGGAGTGTTTAAGCCACCTGAAAGTCGACGAACACAAATATGTTTGCAAACGGTTGTAAGGAGATGACCTTGTCTATATTATCGGAAATACTATCTATATATGAGAGGAAGGGGAAGAGTAGAGGAAGGGGAAGAGTAGAGAAAGAAGAGATGCCTGACCAAGTTAAGTTGAGAGAAACGGTGACACATATAAGAATGGACTGGAAACTCATGAGAGAGTTCTCTAGCCAGCGGGAGATAATCACGGACATAAACTCCCAGAATGTGCATGTGAACTTCAGAGTCCTATCTAAGGAGAGGGAGATAGTCAGGATTCAAGAAATCAGAGGATGGGAATTAAGAGTTCAAAATTAGTTACGCAGAGAGCTAGGCTTTCTGAAGACTTTTCGAAAAGGAATGATTCTACACTGCAGATTTTGGTACGAATACCACGAATGTTGGAGAAAGAAAGGTTGAGGGGGATTAGGCGATTTTTGCTGAACTAGTTTAGATTGATATCTTTGGTTGATTATCGTCATGGCGTGTTATTTTGATAAGGAAAGGTCTAGGGTAGAAGTAGTAGTCCGTTGTCTAATGTAACATGTGCGGGAAGGGAACTGACGCAGACTGCAACAGTGTGGCCTCGAGGTTGCCAAGCAATATATATTAATATTTTCATAGATTCCATGTTTAATAGACTAAAACTCTGATTTAGTGAGTGAATGACATGAGAGTTATGCAAAAATAAAGAAAAAAAAAGAAAAAGAATTTGGAAATAATTTTTTTCTGAATATTACTACTACTCCTCTTTAATACCGTAATCCTGGAGCTTGCTTATACGATGCATGTGTGAGATTGAGAAGTTCAAGGTTTGGATGCCAGCGAGATCAGTTTTTAAGCCAACGGGCATGGTGGGCATTAATGTCACCGAACACAAATATATATTTTAAACGGGTGTAGGGAGGAAGCCTTGTCTATATTATCAGAAATACTATCTAGGATGCAACAATTATGAGAGAAAAGAGAACGGCAGAGAAAGAAAAGATAGCTGAGTTAACTAGAGAGAGACGGAGACACATGTAAGGATGATCTTGAGATTCAAGAGAGAGTTCTCTAGCCAATAAATATTTACTTAATTTAATATAAGGTTTAAACAAAACAGTTCTCAAAGTGGCTAGACCGAGCTAAGAAATATATATTAATAAATATACATATACTTATAGTACGCAGTCCAACTTAAAGTCGCTAAATTAGCGCTCGTGTCGACCGATGCAACCTGTGTTTGCTTGAAAAAAGATTCATCCTCAAAAATATTGATGACCGAAGTCTACGTAATAAACGAAATGAACTTATGCTAGCTTGTAATCACAGAAAGAAACTCTCTTTATTTTTATTCTGCATAGATAAATTATCCAAATATCACATGCCCTTCACATATTTTACGTTACATATTAATTACCTACCTTTAACCATTTTAGTGTTTATTTATATTAGGTTGGTGCAAAAATAATGACGTAATAATGTCGTTTTTTGACGTATTTTTAACGTCAAAAAACGACATTATTACGTCATTATTTTTGCACCAACCTAATACTTAACGAGCTATACGGGGTTCCTCTTTTAAACTTTAAGCTTGTATCTTTTTTTTCTTCCGTCTTTTACAATAACCTCCTACCTACACTTTTTTTTTACTTATACCCCGATAATAGATTATTAAGTTTATATTAACTTTGAGCGTCAGCAAAAAAAAAAAAAAAAAAAAAAAAAAAAAACATCGTAAAAACCTCTTCTATAAGGCGCTATCATTGAACTATCAATGTCTAAGTATTTTTATTTACGCTGTTATAGAGTCGGATTGAAAAGGGTGAGCATTTCAGCAAGCTTATACTTTCAACAAAATTCGCCTGTTTGCCTTTCAACAAAATTTGACTTTCCCAGACCCTTCGGATTTCTACGTCATATTTTCCGTCGTCTGCGCAAACTCGTTTATTTAAAATAAAAATTTCGAATTTTTTATTTTTTTATTTTATTGTTTATTGAAAAATTGCAGAGACCCAAAGAAGGATATCGCCAGCTCGACTCTCTCTGAGCAACCAATAATATAGCGAGAATGCAAGTAGAAACAAATGCGGCATCACCAAATCCACCCTAGTCTTCAAAGTCATGAATATCACCAACAGCAATGATATGGACAAGTCAAAATAGTTGCGGTTATTAGGAAAAGGGAAAAAATAGCGATGAGAAATGCGACAAGTCAACCCCTACCAAGACTCAAGACATCATTGCACAAATAAAAACACTGAATAAGCTTGAAAAATATATAGCAATTTGCAACATTTTAGATATATGATTTATCCATTTTTTTTGGGGGGGGGGCTTTAAGAATGTTAAGAAATATTATTTGTGTAAGTTTCATTAAGTTACACAAACAAAATTGGACATTCTCTTCTTCACCACTCGCAAACAACTAATTATTCCTCCAAAAGGACTGTGAATAGCTAGTATATATATATATATATATATATATATATATATATATATATATATATATATATATATATATATATATATATATACTAGCAGGAGAGCCCGGCGTTTCCCGGGGATGTAACAGTAAGAGATAGATCAAGTATCGACCATCATAAAGACTGAAAAATAAAATTGACAAAGATTATTGTTTAAGGTTGACGGACACGCATGTCTTAATTAGTTTTTGTTTTTTTTTTGTTGTTTTTTATTTTTTTTACGAATTAGCCAAACCCAAACTCAAACAAAAACATTGTTTTCAATCGTTATGAGTCTACTGATTGAATAAAATTTTATTATAAACAATTGTCTTGTAAATGGAATTTTTAAAGCATTCTGAATGTAAAAATAAAGAAAAAAGTGTACAAGACAATAAGAAACACTACCTGCCAAAAAAAAAGTAAAGTTTTGTTGAAATCGGTTGAAAAATGTAGGAAATCCGATCCCATAAACAAACGAACACACACACAAACAACCTGGGTTTTATAATAAGTATAACTCGATATGATTTTTCCCCCTTACATTTTGGCGACAGAATCGTGTTTTATCGTGTTTTCAAATTGATTTCGTGCAAAAACAATTGTGTTTTTCCAATTTTGGGCGCTGTCAGAACCATCGCAAGGTACTTTTACGCAGTCCTGTGAAGTTTTGTTGAAATCGGTTGAAAAATGTAGGAAAGCCGATCCAATATATAAACGTACACACACACACACACACACAATCTGCGTTTTATAATAAGTAAGATACACTGTTTGATACACTCATGTTCCCAACACATAATATTTTTGTATTTTTTATTCCCTCTCTTTATATTTTCATTATCCTTATCAGTAGTATCTTGTTACGTTTTTATATCAGTTTATTTTTACACACATATATATATACACACTGTTTGATACACTCATGTTCACAACAAAAGGAAATAAATGTAACTCATGTCTTGTTGAAAAATTGATTCTATTAAAACACTTAAACAACAATAGCTTATTAAACAAGAGAAATGAATTAATCGTTACATGTAAACATAAAAATAAATATCTGCTTAAATACATTGATCCAGATTACTTTTAATATAAATTACGGATTATGTTTTAGGTAAATTACGGCGTGTTTTGTTATATATATATATATATATATATATATATATATATATATATATATATATATATATATATTATTATTATTATTATTATTATTATTATTATTATTATTATTATTGCTACTAACCGTGTTCCTGGCTTTACTAACAGTATTACCGATTGTATTATTGTGTAAATACATTTAATTTCTTATATTTAATTCTTGCCTTTGTCATTCATTGAAGACCGAATTTCATCTTGAAATCCACAACAAATTGGCGACGAAGATTCGAACCCACGCGGAAAAGAAAAGATCAACAAAAGAAAATTCTTCCCTCGTCGTCCAATAAGCAAATTGGCACACACACGGGAAGAAAAAAAAACAACAAATTCGCGCCGAGCGATTCGAACTCACACAAGAAGTAATAGAAAAATCTGTCCCTCGTCCACAAAAAATTAGCGACAAAGAGTTACGAGGAGTAAAAAATACTTAAAATTGAGTTATCATGGAAGATTTTTAAAATATTTTGGTAAAACTGATAAAATACCAAAATGATCAACAATTACAACTACAAGAACGAATGGAAGAAAAATGGCAAAAGCAATTATTACAAACGCAAAAGGAAAATCAAGAAAGACAAATAGAGCTCCAGGAACTAATATTGAAAGTAGCGGGCAATAAGCAATTAGATATTGAAAAAGAAGCAACATTTTCGCAAAACGCAGTGTGGAATACCATAGAGATTTTCAAATATTCTCTAGATGAGGACAACAATTTTGGAGATTACTTCAGAAAACATGAAGACATCTTTAACATAGACTGTCTGTCAAAATTGGACAGAAGCAAAAAGCAAAACGCTACGTCTATTGCTTAGAAAATTAGGAACTGAAGAATATACAAATTTCGTGGATTATATCTTGCCAAAAAAGACGAACGAATTAACATTTGACGAAGCAGTGACATGTCTTAAAGAACTCTTCAGCCCGAAAACATCACTCTTCCATAGGAGGTTGAAATGCCTTAACCTGGTAAAGGGCGATAATGAGGATTATTCCACGTTTGCCGCAATCGTAAATAAACATTGTGACGACTTTAAACTAGCGGAATTAACCCCGGACAATTTCAAATGTCTCATCTTTGTTCAAGGGCTAGTTTCTACAAAAGATAGCGAAATGCGCAGAAGAATGCTTGCAAAATTACAAAATGAACCGGGTCTAACATTACAGCAATTATCGGAAGATTGCCAGAGATGTTTATGTATAAAGAAAGATGCAAAGGACATTGAGGGATCAGCTATTTCTCATATACGTAAGTTAAACAAAAGTCTACGTTCTTCACCCTCCCCGGAAAGAAAACTAAAATTTTACGACTATGAAAAAAGATTCTCACCCTACCCGGAAAGAAAAAGAAAATTTTATATTAAGAGGGAAAGTACATGCAGGACAAATTATGACAAATATCGGAACATATTGCCGCTTTAGATATAAAAACTGTCTTGAATGTGGAAAAAAGGGCCACAAGGCATCCCAATGTAGAAATAGAAAAGATACTAATAGAATAAGAGCTACAAGGATGAATAACGATGACAACACCAACGGAAGGAAATATGTGGAACTGGAAAACTCAACAGACCTACCATGTTAAACACACAAAAAATTGCCAAGTCGGTTACAGGCAAACGAATAAAATTTGAGGGAGAAATAATCGTGAATGTCAAATTTCACGGCAAAACAAAAAACTTAAGATATGCGTCATGAAAGATACTGAAAATATAGTAGGTATCGACTGGATGCATAAGTTCAACGTTTGGGAACTACCTATCAACTCTTTTTGCAAAAAGTTAGAGATTGAACCATCAGACACTATAAAATTGAAGGAAGAATTATATAATCAATTTCCTGAGGTATTTTCAAGCGGGTTGAGACGATGCAACAAATTTAAGACCAAAAAAGAATTAAAAGAAAACGTCCAACAATTTTTTTTAAAAGAAGCGAAATGTACCGTTCGCTACTATAGAAAAAATAGACAACGAATTGGAGAGACTAGAACAAACTGGGATTCTATCAAAAACAGAGTTTAGCGAGTGGGCAGCGCCGGTGGTTTATGTAAAAAAGAAGTCAGGAGAAATCTGCGTATGCGCAGATTTTTCGACGGGACTCAACAAGGCAATAAAAGACCATTATTACCCACTACCGAGCCCAGAGGAGATATTTACAAAGCTCAACGGCGGTAAGATATTTTCAAAAATAGATCTAAGTGAGGCTTATCTACAAATCCCAATACAAGAAGAGAGTACGAAAATCCTTTGCATTAATACGTACAAAAGGTTGTACAAATTCAACAGACTACCATTCGGAGTAAAAGTTGCACCAACAATTTTTCAGCAAACGACGGACACAATGCTCACGGGCCAGAATTTCGCGACCGTTTATCTGGATGATATTCTAATTAAGTGCAACAATGTTGAAGAGCACATATCACACATAAAGGAAGTTTTTAGAAGACTTCAGGACTTTGGGTTCAAAGTAAAAGGAGAAAAGTGTGATTTTTTCCTAAATGAAATTAAATATTTAGGTCAGATAATAAATGAAAATGGCAGGAAACCGGACCCAGAGAGGGCATCGGCAATTAAAAATATGCCGGAACCAAAAATGTGCAGAACTACAAAGTTTCATGGGCCTAGCTAACTATATGGCGAATTTATTGATAATATGCATAAACTGAGGGCTCCAGTAAATGAGTTACTAAAAAAGGAGCATAATTGGAATTGGACAGAGGACTGTAAAAAAGCATTTAAGGAAATAATACAAAAAATAACTTCAGAGTTAACATTGACACATTTCGATCCCGAACTCGAAATCATTATTGCAAGTGACGCGAGCTCACATGGGGTAGGTGCGTGTATTTTACACAAGATGCGGAACGGTACAAGCAAACCCGTTGCACACGCATCTAGATCATTATTACCGGCGGAGAGAAACTATTCACAGGTTGAAAAGGAGGCATTGGGCATAATTTTTGCAGTAACTCGTTTTCACAGATATATTTATGAGAGAGAGTTCACGCTCCAAACGGATCACAAACCACTTCTTACGATTTTCGGTTCAAAAAAGGTCTACCAGTCTATACAGCGAACAGACTTTTAAGATGGGGAACTGTGTTACTAAACTACAATTTTAAACAGGAATTCTTACCATCAGAGAAAATAGGACAGGCTGACGGACTATCGCGATTAATACCTGCGAAAAGTGAACCGTTAGAAGAGTCGGTAATTGCAGCATTACAAGCTGAAGATGAAATCAGTAAGGTACTATGCAATACAATAAAGGAACTACCTGTAACGCTGCTAGAGATAAGACGAGAAGCAGAAAGAGACGAGTATATTCTGGATACCAAGAAAAAAATAAAAGAGAAAGTGAGAAATTTAGCAGACAGTTTCTCAATCTGTGACAACATATTATTGTATAACGAGAGAGGATCTTAAAAGATTTTCACTTAGGACATCCCGGAAAAAACCGGATGAAATTACTTATGAGAAGTTTTGTCTACTGGCCGAACATGGACGATGATATCACGCAAATGCTGGAAAGTTGCAAAGGTTGTGCTGCTGCGGCGAAAGCACCACCCTCTATACAAAGGCCATGGCCTAAAGTCGACAGACCGTGGTCCAGAATACACGTGGATTACGCAGTACCCATTGAAGGTTACTATTATTTAATAACAGTAGATAGTTTCAGTAAATGGCCAGAGGTTGCCAGATTTAAACACCCGACGACAGAAAACACCATAAACTGTTTACACGAACTATTCGCGAGATTTGGCGTCACGGATTGTTTGGTAAGCGATAACGGCACACGGTTTACCTCCAGTGACTTCAAAGAATTTTGTGAGACATATCAAATAAAATATATCAAGATAGCTCCGTACCACCCGAGGTCGAACGGACAAGCTGAAAGATACGCTGACACATTAAAAAGAGCGTTAAAAAATAGCCGAGGGTGTACCGACGATAAAAGCGATGCAACAATTCCTCCAAGTGTACAGAATAACACCTAACGTGAACACGCCATCGGGTCTTTCTCCAGCGGAATCGATGTTTGCTCGGAGAATAAGGTCTGTGTTTGACAAATTATTGCCAAACAAGAACAAAAACCAGTATACACCGATTGTACCAAAGAGATCATTTAAACCTGGAGAACTGGTTTATTTTAGGATGTTTAGAAACAATATGGCTTACTGGGAGCCGGGCACAGTAATCAATAGATTAGAAAATCTAATGTACACAATAAAAGGAGAAAAGTTTTAACATAGAAGACATATCGATCAATTACAAAAAAAAGACGGATTGAGGAGCCAAGCTCGTCAACCGCAGAAAACGACGATTCTATGGAAACAATCTTCGAGGCGTTTCAGATCCAAAGACCGCAGGAAGACAAATGAGAAATGAGAAGGTCAAACAGGAAGAGAAAATTTGTCTAACCCCTGATTATCAACCATAAGAGACAAAAATAATAACTCCCCCCAAAAAGGGATCTAAGGAGGGGGGTGTTATAGAATCCTCTCCTTTTTCATATAAGTGGACTCGACCAGAGTGTTACTTGGACTGCTGCCGTTAAATACCCAGAGTCTGTCAGAATATAGAGTGAGTGAGAGTGAGCAGAGATTGTGATTGAGTTAGAGGTAGAGTAATAGTGTGAGGTAACCGCTTGTAGAAGTCACAGTTCCAAGCACGTAGACTCAAAGGAAGTCCTACTTCGAGACTGTATATATATATATATATATATATATATATATATATATATATATATATATATATATATTAATTTCATTTCGGTTTGCTATGTCAGGACGGATACCATTTCAGATTCTTCTGTGGATTTTATCAAGAATGTTTCAATAGAAATTAGTAGCCCGTCTTGGGTATGACGATAAACTACGTCCAGCAGCAAGGCCTCTGATTAGGAGGTTTTGAGGAGCGTGGAACCACCTCTTAATTACTGGTGTTTCCAGGTCCACCTTGACCCGGGGTGGTAGCACCTGTTAAGGTTCCTGCTATGGGCAAATAGTTAACCCTCAAACTATGAAAGAGTAAAAATAGGTTTTGATACCAGAAATTGAGGATAAAATTGAAGAAAAAATTATTACCAGCAATATATTTCTGAAAAAAAGATATTAGCAGCTATACTTTTTTTGAAAAAACAAATTACAAGGGATACACTTTTGAACAAAAAATCTTATCAAAAATAGATTTTGAAGGAATACATTTGATAAAAAAGGGAAATATTAGCAGCAATAAAAATCTTGTCGGTATCAAATAACCCATTGCGGTTGATATGCCGTAAAACAAACCAAACCAAACTAATGTATACTAAGATAGATAGATAGATAGATAGATAGATAGATAGATAGATAGATATGAACAGACTCAGATAGATATAAATATGCTAAGATAGACATGAATATATTAAGAGAAACAGATTTGAACAGATTGATATAGACTTGAATAGATTGAGACTGATAGATACATTTTAACAGGTCGTAATAGATAGATAGATAGATAGATAGATAGATAGATAGATATGAAGAGGCAAACAGAAACAGATAGACATGAAGAAACCAAGATAGATAGATAGATAGATAAAAAATATTACCAGCAATAAAAATCATGTCGACATCAAATAACTCATTGTGGTTGATATGCCGTAAAACAAATCAAACCAAACTAATGTATACTGAGATAGATAGATAGATAGATAGATAGATAGATAGATAGATAGATAGAAATATTACCAACAATAAAAATCCTGTGAGCAACAAATAACCCATTGAGGTGTTTAAATACCGTAAAACAAAACAAACAAACAAATTAGTAGCACAAGACTTTATCTTACAGGGAAATTGAAAACATGAAAAACAAGCAGTATGAAAATGAACGAATAAATAGGAAGTGTTACTTGTAATTTTCCTCGGAGGAACATGGTTCTGTTGGTATCTTCAAAGTTCTTATTTAGAAGCATGGCATTCGCTCGTTCGCCGAACTGCAGCTCGCAGTCTAAGCAGGACAGGAACGGGCTGTTATATCATCCGCAAGGTCTCTTCAGGTGTTTCTAAATTCGTCTCTGAAAGGGTCGGTAATAGCTTTCTACATCTTTACAGCAAACTAATAGTTATTATATTTACAGAATGCACTAGGCTAGTGGCTTTTGCGCCTCACTCTATTTTTTTTTGTTCTCCCAATACAAGGCCCAAAGGTCACTCAAGGTAGAGGATTACTGAGTGATATTGTAAGGTAAGAGGAAAAGGGGTAATATCTGTCTATATCTCTGCGGTGATTATTATGATTAATTACATTATTTACATTATTCGGACTGTTGTTCTCATCTTCATTACCATATACGCAACGTTTCGGCCGTTGTACGTTCCGGCGTTCTTCAGGTGATCGGAATTTCGAAACAAACACTCTATATCGTCCACAGGGGTAGGCTGTTCTAGTTCCACATGCCATGCCTCTTTCTGAGACATTAGGTTCATAAGTCCCAGAAATTCATACACAGACTTCCTCAAGGACACACGGCCACCGTGGAAAACGATTTTGATTAGATGCTGTGACTAGACACAAAATGCTGTGAATTCAGTACCAGTCTACAGCAATGGTGAACAAAAAATCTTGGAGAGTATAGTTAAAGGGGAAATAACTGAGACATCAAGGAAGAGGCATGGCAAGTGGAACTAGAACAACCTTGCGTTGTCGGGAAAACAACAACATCTTATGGCCACGTTGCACTTGCTGGATATTAAAATGTACATTTAGTGTTTTATTGCAATTTAAGAACTTCAAATTAATAAAAACCCTGACGATCTCACTACGTTTACAATATTCTTTATTTTCTTTAATCTTTTCACCCCAAGCAAGGGGATAATATGACTAGGACATTGGGGATTACAGGGGGGGGGAAGAGGAAAAGGGGTATTATCTATCTGTATCTCGGAGATGATGATTATGATTAATTACATTATTTACATTATTCGGGGTGTTACTCTCATCAATGGGAAAACTTTCGTAGGAAGAAGTGAGCAGAAGAATGGAACATGATTCAGAAAGACAGAAGATGGCTATTGACGTTGTATTTACATTTTTTAAGATTATATCGGAGGAAGCAAGAAATTGAATGGCAGTTCAACAGTTGAGAAGTACCAGAAAATAAGCTATTAGAATAGAACAGACGACTGAATCTATGTTGTTCAACAGTAAAACGTTAAGACATAGTTCCCAGTCTTATAGTACGCTTAGGTTTATACAGTCGAGACACTGGGGAAAAAAAGCTCATCAGAAGAACTACTGTGAAAATATTTGTATAAATGACATAGGAAATCTATATCATGACGGTAAGAAAGTGTTTGAAGCCAGTTAAGAATTACATTACAGATTTTTCTTTGAATTTTTTACGAAATTTCGATATATATAATTGGCGCAACAAACCATATATGACAGCAGTAATCAATGCATGGTAAATTTATAAATGTACAAAACCGTCAGACACGACATACTAAAATAATTTTCCTAACAGTACACCTAGCAATTGAATCAATATAATGACTTCACTTCATAATAATGGAATATTACCTTTCTTCACAGGAGTTCTGCTTTTGGAGTTAGTTTTTGGAGAATGTATCTTTGTCAGTCCACTGTATTTTACGCTGACCCTTGTCGTATGGAACCCATTTTTCATCACTTTATATTTAACGAACGGTTATTTAGAATGGCCGTTCTGGGACTGAAAATAAACTACATCCGCATCCGGTTTATGACGATAAACTGCATCCGCGTCCTGGGTAAGACGATACACTACATCCAACATCAGAAGCCTCTGGTCAGGAGGTTTTGAGGAGCGTGGAACCACCTCTTAATTGCTGGTGTTCCCAGGTCTACCCTGACCTAGATGGTAGCACTTGTTAGGCTCCCAGCTATGGGCAAATAGTTAACCCCCAAACCGTGGTCAAAACGTGTAAAAATAGTTTTTGATACCAGCAAAAGATTTTTGTAAAAATTATTACCAGCAATAAATTTTTGAAGAAAAAATATCAGCAATACATTTTTGAAGAAAACATTACCAGCAATAAAAATCTTATCAACATTAAATAACCCATTAAGGACAAGAGAATCCAAACCAAAATTTAAAATCGTGCATTCTTCATGACAGCTGCTGCCTAAAAACTGAAACCACCTCCGTATCTTTATGATACAACATCATTTAGAAAACTGTCTGGTGTTTAAGATAAGGGACTATTTCTTCATGGCATTATAAACTGAAATTCATATGGCTCAAATACTCTATTTGCTCTTAACTATTCGATATAACGAGTTATGGCCATTTTCATACAGAAATTTTAAATAACGTCTGTTGCGGGTGGGATCGTTGTCTGGGTAATGCTCCGTGTAATATTGATGTCATCAGGCTGACTTTAAAACTATGCATCTAATTCTGGAAGGTAACACCTGACAATTTGATTTTCGAGAGAGGTTTGTTAGCAGCTTGAGATCTGTAGGTTCATAGTGACCGGTCAATTTCAAATTCAGTGGGCGGTTACATACAGGCAACGCTAGGACGACGATTACGCCTTCCGAAATGGAATTACTCCGCGTCGGGAAATACCCAATCGACAATTCACGCATCTTTGCAACTGCTTAAACTTAAATAAAGAACAATTGTCGATTCTTGGCATCGAAACGGTCTTAGGACATCTTCGCTTCACTTAGATTGGCATTTTGCCTCGGATGGGCTGGCTGTGTTGGCTCAAACCAAGAATCAGTGCCAATATCGAGAGACAATGATACATGGTAGTGAGGCGAAGTGTTAGCTTCCATATTTCTCTCAGTTTGAACCGTGTGAATACAGGATGATCATGAGATCAAGGTACTTCATTGAATTCCATATATGGCAATATATTATCGTTTCACCTTCTTCTTCTTCTTCTTCTTCTTCTACTACTACTTTTTGTCATCTTCTTGTATCTTCTTTATCTTCTTCTCTTCTTTTCTCCTTTATTTTATTCTTCCTCCTTGCGTTCTCCTTTATCTCCTTCTTCTTCATCTTCTTCTTCCTCTTCTTCTTTACCATCTTCTTCTTCTTTATCTTCTTTATCTGCTTTTTCTTCTTTATCTTCTTCTTCTTCCTTACCTTCTTCTTTATCTTCTTCTTATCTTCATCCTTTTCTTCTTCTTCTTTGCCTTCTTCTTTATCTTCTTCGTCTTTATCTGTTTCTTCTTCATCATCTTCTTCTTCTTCTTCATCTTTCTTCTTCTTCCTTGCCTTCTTCTTTATTTTCTGCTGCATCTTCTTTTCTTTTTTCTTCATCTTCTTTATCTTCTTCTTATTCATCCTCTTCTTCTTCATCATTTTCTTCTTCTTCTTTGTCTTCTTCGTTTTCTTCTTTTCTTTTTTCTTCATCTTCTTTATCTTCTTCTTATTCATCACTTCTTCTTCATCATTTTCTTCTTCTTTGTCTTCTTCGTTATCTTCTTCTTTTCTTTTTTCTTCATCTTCTTCTTTATCATCTTCATCTTCTTTATCTTCTTCTTCTCTATCTTCTTCTTCGTTATCTTCTTTATCTCCATCTTCTTCCTCTTCTTCTTCTTCTTCTGACTCTTCTTCTTCATCTTCTTCTTCTTTGCCTTCTTCTTTATTTTCTTCTTCTTCTTTTCTTTCTTTTTTCATCTTCTATTTTATCATCTTCTTCTTCTCTATCTTCTACTTCACAGTCAATGTCCCTTTTCTTCCCATATTTGAGGTGTAACAATTTACACTATTTAAATTGTTTGGACAACTTTATTCATCTTTATTGTCATATTCACGACGTTTCGATCGTTGCACGCTCCGGCCTTCTTCAGGTGATATAAGGTTGAAATTTCGAATCGAACCCTTTATTTAGTACACGAGTGTAGATTGTTCTCGTTCCACGTGCCATACTTTTCTAGATGTTTCAGTTGCAGTTAATTTCCTTAATGTAGGTAAAAGCATTAGTTGCAGTAATCCAAAAAGTGGCTTGACCCAAAGAGTTGTGAGTTCAAAACCTCACCACAGCAGAGGTGAACAAAAACTTGGAGAGTGGAATTTACTAAAAGGAAATAACTGAAATTGAGATATCAAGAAAATGCATGAAACGTGAAACTAAAGGGTGGCCTACCAAAAAAAAAAAAAAAGAAATATTAAAAATTAAATTTACTATATGATGACAAAAATATAAAAGAATTAGTTTGATATTTTACTACATGAACGAAAAAAAATAAAAGAACCATTTCCTGTCCCATGATGCCGCAATTATCAATATTTTCAACGTGTGGGGATTGTTCTCTTTAAGAATATCAACTTGGAGACTGAAAAAATGCCAAGATATTTTCCCAGAATTCTTTAGTTTGAACGCTATATCTAACATTTGTGATGTTGTTCTGTTTTAAGCGACTAAATGTCTTTCTTTTACTTTTGTTTTAAATGACTGTTACAAAAATTCCAATAATTAAATAAACTGAACAAATTTTCTGGTTTGTGTGGGGCACTTTACAGAACAATCTACCTTTGTGGACTACATTCAAAATCCTAACATATCTTTTTTTTTCTTTATCGCCTCCTTTTACTTTTTTTTCTAATTAAACTTTTTTTAGTTTCTCTTTTCTCATCATCTTTATTTTCTTCTTTTCCCTATTTATTTTCCTTCTTTTTGTTATCCTCTTTCTCTTTCGCCTTTTCCCTTTTATTCCTTGTTTTTCACTTCGTCTTCTTCTTCTCCGCCCTCCTTCTTCTTTTTCCTTTTTTCATGAAATCACTCCCCCTTTTCATTTCAGCTTCTTATCGTCATTATTACTATTTTGATCATGAGCTGAAAAGGGACATGCATTATCTACATTATTCGGACTATTCATTTCAATATTCACAACGTTTCGGTCGTTGTACGCTTCTTCTTCAGGTGATTGGAATTTCGAACAGAACCTTTTACTTTGTCCTGATGTCTCGGTTATTTCCCTTAAATTCAACTCTCCAAGTAGTTGGTTCACCACCGCTGTGGTCTGGTATTGAACTCACAAATGAATCTTGTCTGTGAATCTTACCAACGTCTTTATTTACTAAGCCATGTGTGCAAATTACTCTTTTTGAGTAGGTACACATCTACTTATCATCTCTCAGTTGCGTCTCTGTCCTTGGACAGAGTGCGCTCAGGGGTTTCTCTGTCAAGGGACAGAAGGTCAACTGAGGAAAATTATACTGAGAGGTACCGGCCCTGGGTAACAGCTGCCCGATGCCGCGTCTTCTCATTGCACTAGAGAGAATAATCGGTGCACGGTTGCCGGGACTCGGGAATTTTTTTCCTTGCCCGGGTGCACACGCTCGGGCTCCCCACATTAAACCGACCTTGTGTCACAGCCTGACCTCGTGGGGGGTTGAGTAAATATCTACTAATCCATGTGTTCTTGAGGACATCTGCGTATGCATTTTTAGGACTTATAAACCTAATGTCTCAGGTTTATGCATTAATATAAACTCATCTTATTATTAACTCCATTATTTCTTTCCAGGTAAACTGACATCACACAGGCTGATCACATCACAAGAAAATTCACCTGTAACTAGTAGCGACTTCTCTTGAAAATGAAGAAAATCTGGCATCTAATATTGTTTGAGGTACATCCAGCTTGTTTCTTTGAGCGTTTCTTAACCTATTGTTAGATTCATACCTTTGAGCCAGAAAGAAAGTCACACTCCATGCATTGGAAACATCCCTCCTCACCTGCTTCAAATAAGGCTAGGGCCGTTTCATTTTTAGGGAAGGTGATGACTTCGGTTGGGATGTAAAAGGCATCGTGCATATTGCTATAATTGCATGCATTGATGTGAACACGTTAATAACCCCGTTGTCTTTTTCCAGGTAAACTGACATCACCCAGGTTGATCACATCACAAGAAAATTCAGATATAACTTAGTAATGACTTCTCTTGAAATTGGACAAAATCTGTCAGCGTGATATAATCAAGTACCTGCAGAAAAAGGTCCAACCCTCAAGGATATTCATGCTGATATGTTTTCTATATAAGGGGAGGAGGTTCTGGCTTTACCAACAGTGCAAAATTGGGCAAATGAAGAGAAGGGAGAGTCTTAAATATGACCCAAGTTCTGACCGGCCTGCAACTGCTAGTATCGAGGAAAAGATAGATTGCGTTCACCATATGATGATAGATGACAGGCGATTGGCTATGAATCAAGCCAATGCTATTAGGATATCCCGCGAAGGAGTTGAGAAATGTTCTACACAATGAACTTGGCAAGACGAAGGTTTTTACTCAGTGGGTGCTGAGAAACCTGATCAAAACCAACAAGACTCATCACATTACAGGAAAATCTCATATCGTTTGAGGCACATCCAGCTGGTACGTTAGAACGTTCCTTTGCCCAGTGTTGGGTTTATCCCTTTGAGCCAGAAGCAAAGTGACAATCATTAGTTACATTATACGGACTGTTATCCTAATCTTCATTGTGATATCCACAAGGTTTCGGCTGTGGTACGCTCCGGCCTTCTTCAGGTGATTGTAATTAAGCATACATGGCCCATTTCATAAAGACGTTGTTTAAATCCAGTGATACGTAATATAAACACACACACACACACACGCACATACACACACACACATCGTCGTTTTTGATGAAACATGCATTAAACGAAAGATTGCTGCCTAAATATACAACAATATATATATATATATATATATATATATATATTTGAAGAAAACTCCCAAGTCGCTGCGATTAAGCTCCTTATTAATTGTTTTCTGCATTCGTACAAAAACAGTAGAATCCTTCATATCCGGAATCCCTTCTATACGGAAGGCCTTCTTAGTCCGGTTGTCAGGGATTCTACACTATTCTTATTTCTGGATAAAAAAGTAGGTAAAAAATGTACAGATAGTTCTAGTTCCACGTGCTACACCTCAGTTATTTCCCTTTATCTCAATACACCACGAACTTGGTTAGACCTAGTGACTAGATCAAAAAAGTTGTGTGTTCAATACAAGAAAACATCAGTTGCGAATATGAAGTTGAGGATAACAGTGCGAATAATGTAAATGATAAGACATCAAAATACTTCATCTCAGAGATATAGACAGAAATTGATTTTGTTTAGCGCAATATCAACACGTGTAAGGATTATTTAATGCCGCAGCCTAAATATTTTGATTGGTTTGGATGATTTTGTATAGCGGGATATCAACCTCTAGGGGTTATATAATGCCGAAATCTAAATATTTTGATTGGTTTGGTTGATTTTGTTTAACGGCATATCAATCTCTATGGGTTATTTAATGCCGAAATCTAAATATTTTGATTGGTTTTGTTGATTTTGTTTAGCGGCATATCAATCTCTATGGGTTATTTAATGCCTAAATCTAAATATTTTGATTGGTTCAGTTGATTTTGTTTAGCGGCATATCAACCTCTATGGGTTATTGAATGCCGAGAGCTAAATATTTCGATTGGTTTGGTTGATTGTGTTTAGCGGGATATCAATCTCTATGGGTTATTTAATGCCGTAATCTAAATATTTTATTGGCTTGGATGCTTTTGTTTAGAGGCATATCAACCTCTATGATTTTTTAAATGCCGAAATCTAAATATTTCGAATGCTTTGTTTCTGTTGATATTCTTTAGCGGCATACCAACCTCTATGGGTTATTTACTGCCGCAATCTCAATATTTTGATTGGTTACGTTAGGTAATTTTTCGTTAGCGGCCTATCAACACCACTATGGGTTATTTAATGCCGAAATCTAAATATTTTGATTGGTTTCGATTGGTTGATTGTGTTTAGCGGCATATCAATCTCTATGGGTTATTTAATGCCGAAATCTAAATATTTTGATTGTTTTGGTTTGGTTGATTTTGTTTAGCGGCATATCAACCTCTTTGTTTTTTTTAATGCCGAAATCTAAATATTTTGAATGATTTGTTACCAACCTCTATGGGTTATTTACTGCCGCAATCTAAATATTTTGATTGGTTACGTTAGGTTGTTTCGTTAGCGGCCTATCAACACCTCTATGGGTTATTTAATGAAGAAATCTAAATATTTTCATTGGTTTCGATTGGTTGATTGTGTTTAGCGGCATGTGAACCTCTATGGCTTATTCAATGCCGAAATCTAAATATTTTGATTGGTTTGATTAATTTTGTTTAGCGGCATATCTACCTCTATGGGTTATTTAATGCCGAAATCTAAATATTTTGATTGGTTCAGTTGATTTTGTTTAACGGCATATCAACCTTTATGAGTTAATTAATACTGAAATCTAAATATTTTAATTGGTTTGGTTGATTTTGTTTAGCGGCATATCAATCTCTATGGGTTATTTAATGCCGAAATCTAAATATTTTGATTGGTTTGGTTGATATTGTTTAGCGGCATATGGGTTATTTAATGCCGAAATTTAAATATTTTGATTGGTTTATTTCATTCTGGTTAGCTGCATATCAATATCTATGGGTTATTTAATGCCGTAATCTAAATATTATGATTAGTTTGGTTAATTTTGTTTAGCGGCATATCAACTTATATGGGTTATTTAATGCCGAAATTTTAATATGTTGATTGGTCTGGTTTCTTTGATTTTGTTTAGCGGCATATCAATCTCTATGGGTTATTTAATACCGAAATCTAAATATTTTGATTGGTTTGGTTTGCTTGATTTCGTTTAGCGGCATATCAACCTCTATGGTTTTTTAATGCCGCAATCTAAATATTTTCAATGCTTTGTTTCTGTTGATATTCTTTAGCGGCATACCAACCTCTATGGGTTATTTAATGCCGAAATCTAAATATTTTGATTGGTTTCGTTTGGTTCATTGTGTTTAGCGGCATATCAGCCTCTATAGGTTATTTAATGCCGAAATCTAAATCTTTTGATCGTTTTGGATTGGTTGATTTTGTTTAGCGGCATATCAGCCTCTATGGGTTATTTAATAGTGAAATCTAAATATTTTAATTCGTTTGGTTGATTTTGTTTAGTGGCATATCAATCTATATGGGTTATTTAATGCCGAAATCTAAATATTTTGATTGGTTTGTTTGATTTTGTTTAGCGGCATATCAATCTCTATGGGTTATTTAATGCAAAAATTTCAATATATTGATTGTTTTGGTTTGTTTGATTTTGTTTAGCGGCATATCAATGTCTATGGATTAATTAATGCCGAAATCAAAATATTTTGATTGGTTTGGTTGATTTTGTTTAGCGGGATATCAATCGCTATGGGTTAATTAATGCCGAAATATAATATCTTTGTTGGTTTAGGTTGAATTTGTTTAGCGACATATCAATATCTATGGGTTATTTAATGCCAAAATCAAAATACTTTGATTGCTTTAGTTGATTTTGTTTAGCGGCATATCAATCTCTATGGGTTATTTAATGCCGAAATCTCCATATTTTGATTGGTTTGGTTGAATTTGTTTAGCGGCATATTAATCTCTATGAGTTATTTAATGCCGAAATCTAAATATTTTGATTGGTTTAGTTGATTTTGTTTAGCCACATGTGACGTCGTCCCCTGGTCGCAGCGCCAACCGTCTCGTTCTATCCCAGTCTACCACGGCACCAACTGTGACGTCCTACTTTGATTTCCAGTCTGCCTACCCACGTTGTGAATTGATCTAGGCAGAGGAAATCAATCAGTCATCGGGGCCGTACTGCAAACCGAGTCCAACGGGGGTGATACCACAAAAATACGCATAAAAGGCAATAAAATGAAAACTGAAAAGTTCAAAGTATCAAAGAAAAAGGTAACAAATTTTATGTCTAGTTGTTCGTTACATAGGACTGCATCTATCTCCCGACCCGTTCTATGGATTGTGACACGTCGTTTTCCGCTAGGCAAGTTTTAACACTTCAAGTCGTCTGCTCTTTAAGAAATTGGTGTTTCGATGGGTCTTTGGACGAAAGTCAAAAGAAAAACTTATTTCGGTGATCTGAATCTAAGTCGCTCTTCAAAATAATTGTTCTTGGTTTGAAGAGATGGGTCCGGAAAATGTGCGTGAATCCTGGTCAGCTATCTGCGAGGCTTGCCTCAACCGGAGACTGACTCTGGGAACTGCTGGGTCTCGACTCATTTCTGCTCGTTGTGGCTTCGTTTATATGGGCGCCGACCAAAACCGCGGTGAGTTTGTCGGCGCCGGGGGGTTCCTCGATAATTCTAAACATATCCACCTCTCTGGTTAGGAATTTCCACCTGTTTCCATTTTTGGGAACCTTTCCTCACTCCCACCTTCTCATCATACTTCAGAGGGGCGTGAACTGCCCTCCCCACATCTTCGTGGCAACCTCTCTTACTCATCCTCCAGATGGGCGGCCACAGTCTCCCTCGTGCATCACCACTCGACCAATGATGTCTTAGTCGGGCGTGGACGAATCTGCGGCTTTGTTTCGGGAAGAAAAAAAAATATCTTGCTAAAAAAAAATTATCTCTTCCCTTTCCCTTTTCTTCCCCTTAATGGTTTATCATTTCTCCAGCCGCGAACGGGACAATATGACAATGGCGGTCATAACTCTTGTTCTACACGTGGTTTACGTCAGGTATTTTATCGCTAATTATCAGAATGTGTGGTCTTCTTGACACGGTCTCAAAAAATAACATCTCCAAAGTTCCAGTCAGTCTGTCGCCTCGAAGAAAGAAAGAAAACACATTCATTTCCTTCGGTTCAAATTCCTGATAGGCCAAGAAGGTTCCGTCGGACGCTCGTGGGTGGTTTTTTAATTTTTCATATCTGTCCAAGTCCTTTTAGTTGTCTGTTTTTCGTCACTTAACGAAATAACATTTTCATTTGAATTTTTTCTCTTTCCTTCCTTGGCCAGCCGGTCTGTAGTTGATAATAAGATGTCTTCCCGTACCAATAGTTTGTTTTCATATCCTTAGATAACACAGCCGATGCCAAAACATATCTGATTCTTTCCTTCTTTCCCTTTCTTTTTACTCAGAATTTCCCTGTCATTGTAATGACACTCTTTCGCCATTTGTTACTTATCAAAATATCCTTTTATCCATTGTCTCTTAGCTGTGTGTGTGTTCTTGCTAATCACTCGCGATTCGGTTCTTAGCCTCCCTTTTCCTTCTTTGCTTTCTTTTCCCTTTCTGCCTCGTTAAATGGTGTCACACGCATATCAATCGCTATGGGTTATTTCATCCCGAAATCTAAATATTTTGAATGGTTTAGTTGATTTTGTTTAGCGCCATATCAATGTCTATGGGTTATATAATGCCGAAATCTAAATAATTTGATTGGTTTGGTTGATTTTGTTTAGGGTCATATCAAACATTATGGGTTATTTAATGGCGAAATCTACATATTATGATTGTTTTGGTTCATTTTGTTTAGCGGCATATGAACCTCTAAGGGTTATTTTATGCCGAAATTTTAATATTTTGATTGGTTCAGTTTGGTTGAATTTGTTTAGCGGCATATCAATCCCTATGAATTATTCAAAGCCGAAATCTAAATATTTTGATTGGTTTGGTTGATTTTGTATAGAGGCATATCAATCTCTATGTGTTATTTCATGCCGAAATCTAAATATTTTGATTGGTTTGTTTGATTTTGTTTAGCGGCATATCAACCTCTATGGGTATTTAATGCCAAAATCTAAATATTTTGATTGGTTTGGTTGATTTTGTTTAGCGGCATATCAACCTCTATTGGTTATTTAATGCCGAAATCTAACTATTTTGATCGATTTGGTTGATTTTGTTTAGAGGCATATCAATCTCTATGGGTTATTTACTGCCGAAATCTAAATATTTTGATTGGTTTGATTGATGTTGTTTAGAGGCATATCAACGTCTATTGGTTATTTAATGCTGAAATCTAAATATTTTGATTGGTTTGGTTGATTTTGTTTAGAGGCATATAAGCCTCTATTGGTTATTTAATGCCGAAATCTAAATATTTTGATTGGTTTGGTTGATTTTGTTTAGAGGCATATAAACCTCTATTGGTTATTTAATGCCGAAATTTAAATATTTTGATTGGTTCAGTTGATTTTTTTAGCGGCATATCAACCTCTTTTGGTTATTTAATGCCGACATCTAAATATTTTGATTGCTTTGGTTAATTTTCTTTAGCTGCATATCAATCTCTATGGGTTATTTTAGGCCGATATCTAAATATTTTGATTAGTTTGGTTGATTTTGTTTAGCAGCATATCAATCTCTATGGGTTATTTAATGGTAAAATCTCAATATTGTGATTGGTTTGGTTGATTTTGTTTAGCGGCATATCAACCTCTATGGGCTATTTAATGCCGAAATCAATATATTTTGATTGGTTTAGTTGATTTGTTTAGCGGCATATCAACTTCTATGGGTTATTTAATTCCAATATCTAAATATTTTGATTGGTTTGGTTGGTTTGTTTATCGGCATATCAATCTCTATGGGTTATTTAAAGACGAAATCTAAATATTTTGATTGGTTTTGTTGATTTTGTTTAGCGGCATATCAATCGCTATGGTTTATTTGATGCCAAAATCTAAATATTTTGATTGGTTTGGTTGATTTTGTTTAGAGGCATATCAATCTCTATGGGTTATTTAATGCAGAAATCTAAATATTTTGATTGGTTTGTTTGATTTTGTTTAGCGGCATATCAATCTCTATGGGTTATTTAATGCAGAAATCTAAATATTTTGATTGGTTTGGTTGATTTTGTTGAGCAACATATCAATCTCTATGTGTTATTTAATGCCAAAATCTAGATATTTTTATTGCTTTGGATTGGTTCATTTTATTTAGAAGCATATCAACCTCCATAGGTTATTTAATGCCGAAATCTAAATATTTTGATTGGTTTGTTTGATTTTGTTTAGCGGCATATCAATCTGTATGGATTATTTTAAGCCGAAATCTAAATATTAAGATTGGTTTGGTTATTTTGTTTAACGGCATATCAATCTCTATGGGTTATTTAATGGTGAAATCTCAATATTTTGATAGGTTTGGTTGATTTTGTTTATCGGCATTTCAAACTCTATGGGATATTTACTGCCGAAATTTTAATATTTTGATTGCTTTGGTTTGTTTGATTTTGTTTAGCGGCATATCAATGTCTATGAATTATACAAAGCCGAAATCTAAATATTTTGATTGGTTTAGTTGATTTTGTTTAGCCGCATATCAATCGCTATGGGTTATATAATGCCAAAATCTCAATAATTTGATTGGTTTGGTTGATTTTGTTTAGGGGCATATCAAACATTATGGGTTATTTAATGGCGAAATCTACATATTATGATTGTTTTGGTTCATTTTGTTTAGCGGCATATGAACCTCTAAGGGTTATTTTATGCCGAAATTTTAATATTTTCATTGGTTTAGTTTGGTTGATTTTGTTTAGCGGCATATCAATCCCTATGAATGATTCAAAGCCGAAATCTAAATATTTTGATTGGTTTGGTTGATTTTGTTTAGAGGCATATCAATCTCTATGTGTTATTTCATGCCGAAATCTAAATATTTAGATTGGTTTGTTTATTTTGTTTAGCGGCATATCAACCTCTATGGGTTATTTAATGCCAAAATCTAAATATTTTGATTGGTTTGGTTGATTTTGTTTAGCGGCATATCAATCGCTATGGGTTAATTAATGCCGAAATCTAAATATTTTGATTGGTTCAGTTGATTTTGTTTAGCGGCATATCAACCTCTTTTGGTTATTTAATGCCGACATCTAAATATTTTGATTGGTTTGGTTGATTTTGTTTAGCGGCATATCAATCGCTATGGGTTATTTAATGCCGAAATCTAAATATTTTGATTGGTTTGATTTTGTTTAGCGGCATATCAATCTCTATGGGTTATTTAATGGTGAAATCTCAATATTATGATTGGTTTTGTTGATTTTGTTTAGCGGTATATCAACCTCTATGGGCTATTTAATGCCGGAATCAATATATTTCGATTGGTTTAGTTGATTTGTTTAGCGGCATATCAACCTCTATGGGTAATTTAATTCCAATATCTAAATATTTTGATTGGTTTGGTTGGTTTGTTTATCGGCATATAAATCTCTATGGGTTTTGTAAAGCCAAAATCTAAATATTTTGATTGGTTTTGTTGATTTTGTTTAGCGACATATCAATCGCTATGGGTTATTTGATGCCGAAATGTAAATATTTTGATTGGTTCGGTTGATTTTGTTTAGAGGCATATCAATCTCTATGGGTTATTTAATGCCGAAATCTAAATATTTTGATTAGATTGTTTTGTTTTTTCTTAGCAGCATATCAATCTCTATGTGTTATTTAATGCCAAAATCTAGATATTTTGATTGCTTTGGATTGGTTGATTTTATTTAGAGGCATATCAACCTCCATAGGTTATTTAATGCCGAAATCTAAATATTTTGACTGGTTTGGTTGATTTTGTTTAGAGGCATATCAATCTCTATGTTATTTAATGCTGAAATTTTATTATTTTGCTTGGTTTGGTTTGTTTGATTTTGTTTAGCGGCATATCTGTATGGATTATTTTAAGCCGAAATCTAAATATTTAGATTGGTTTGGTTATTTTGTTTAACGGCATATCAATCTCTATGGGTTATTTAATGGTGAAATCTCAATATTTTGATAGGTTTGGTTGATTTTGTTTATCGGCATTTCAAACTCTATGGGATATTTACTGCCGAAATTTTAATATTTTGATTGCTTTGGTTTGTTTGATTTTGTTTAGCGGCATATCAATCCCTATGGGTTATTTAATGCCAAAATCTAAATATTTTGATTGGTTTAGGTTGATTTTGTTTAGTGGTTGTGACACTATTTGGCTCGCTAAAAGGGAAAAAAAAAATATGAAAGGCTAGAATTAAATATAGGTGATAAGAAGCCATCACGAAAAGCACACTTATCGGTGTTATTTTTCTGACTAGGAAAAGTGGTAAATTTTTTTATTCCCATTGTCGAGAAGGTAAAAAGGAAGATACTGGAATTAATCTGATTTAATTTACGGGGTGGGTGAAAATTCCAGGTTGGCACAATAACCTCAGAGACAGAATTCTAAATAGATAAAAATTAACTGTGTCGCAGAATTACAAAACCAAAATTGTCCGCTGACCACCATGAAGGAAAGGTTAAGCCTTTGTCTATATGTAGGAATCATTGAGAGGAGCATCTTTTTATCGTCAGGCTGGCTATGATAGCGAAATTATTTTATCGGGAAGAAAAATTGGCTGTGTTTCCCCAGATGACCGCCCACTTGATAATTGGCCAATATCTCGTTGACGAATTTAATATGAAATTCGTCTATGATGCGAAACTGTTTTATCGGATCAGTGGTTGGCGCCAGGATTGCAGTTACGTCTGTGTGGCCACCCGCTTGGTGATGATTAAATGCTAATTGACGAATTCCAGGTATTTCGGTTAAAAGATAAAGAGTCTAGGGTGTGAGGTCTCTTCGAAGAGAAGAAGGAAAAGTGAAAAAGAAAAAGGGTAAAATTTTTTTTTCTTTGTCCAAATTTTTTAAACCGAGGCTAGTCTGGCCACACGCACGCCGCTGAGCGCCCATTCGCTGAATGATAGCAGGAGTATTGGGCGGAGGTAATCATGTGAAGAAGGGGGGGAGGCCTATTGCGGCCTCCTGAAGGGATAGGTGTGAGATGCCACTGTGAGAGAGAGGGGATACCCGTTGACACCCTCTGAGGGCATGGTGAGATACCAATATGAGAACAGAAGGAGGTGGGAAGACGAAAGACTTCCAAAAATTGGAAAATAATATACTTTTCCTCACCGAAACCAAAGAAGTGGATTGTGGGTTGAGAATTATCAAGGAACCTCAAACCCCGACAAGCCCACCCCGGTTTTGGTCGGCGTCCATATAAGCAGAGTCGCAGCGAGTGAGAAGCAATTGGAGTTGGGGTTGGAGACAGACAGGCAAGCAGTTGCAGTGAGCTGAGAGCTCTGAAGACCCGCCTCGAAGAAGCTGACTAAGATTCCACGCAAATTCCGAACTCAACTTCTGGCCAAGAACAATTTATTTTTGAAGAACGACTTAGACTCACACCACCAAAACAAGTTTTACGAATATTGCCTGAAGATACACCAAGAACCATTTTCTTAAAGAACAAATAACTTAAGATATTAAGACTCGCCTAACCAACACAAAGTGTCACGAATCCATATAGCGGGTTGGGGAGTAGACGCAGTCCTGTATTCAGTAACCAGATATAAAATATTGTTATCCTTTTTTAACACATTTGAACTTTTCGAGTTATTATTTTATTTTCTCTTACATATACTTGTGCGATATCACCCTTATTCGAACTCGGCTTGCATTACGGCCCAGCGACTGATTGATTTTGTCTGCCTAAGATCAATTCACAACGTGGGTGGGTTGGACTGGAAATCAAAGCAGTTACTTCGGTAACCAGACGTTGGAAGCGAGCTGGGAACGACAGGGCTGATACCGAATCTAACCAGATTCCCATCCGAATCGCCAAAAGGTTAGAACGTCACATTTGGTGCCGCGACCAATACCAAGCCAGTTGGTCCTCACGGTACAGGATAGCACGACGAACGCAGCCAGGCAGAAGTCACATTTGGCGCAGCGACACCGGGGGGATGTCACAGGCATATCAATCTCTATTGGTTATTTAATGCCGAAATCTAAATATTTTGATTGGTTTAGTTGATTTTGTTTAGCGGTATATCAAACTCTATGGGTTATTTAATGCCGAAATCTAAATATTTTAATTGGTTTGGTTGATTTTTTTTAGCGGCATATCCACACCTCTCTATGTCATTTACTGCCGAAATCTAAATATTTTGATTGGTTTAGTTTGTTTTTTTAAGTTCGAAAATTTAAATATTTTGAACAAAATCTCAACCTTCAATTACAGGATCTGTATTGTTGTAAAATTTTTATATATAAAAATATATATTTTTTATATTTAAGCAAATAGCTAATTCTGCAATTATATTATACCAGATATATTTTGATACCTTAGAATTTATTTTTTAGGTTGGTGCAAAAATAATGACGTAATAATACGTCAAAAAACGACATTATTACGTCATTATTTTTGCACCAATCTAATAGAATATCTTTATTGCGGAATTTATTATCTTTGTACATATTATCTGTTCATGATTAACTCTTTTAGTTTTTTATCTTATTTCTATTGAAGATTTTAGCTACGGAATGTATTATAAGGCTTCTCGATAGGCATGTATTTGTGTGACCAATGTAATTATTTAAGAATTCGGTTTGATCAGGAACACATCTCGTTAAGGGGAATTTGTACTCATATTATGTTACACCTATCTGACAATTGCTCCATTAGAACCTATTTAAACACACACACAAACTTACCAAACTCCATCCGAAACATACTGGCAGAAGACACAAACAGAATAACCTCATCCATTTGTAAAAAAAAAGATTTAAAATAATGGAAGCCCTAATAATAAAGAAAAAACAACACTTAACAATATTAACCACGAACACGGCCACAATTTGCCGTTTTCGTAAAATAATACATCTCTATAATACGAAAACCATACACACAACGCACACACTCAAGTAAATTTAATAAATGTAATCAACCTTGATAATGGCTACAATCATAGCCGAAAGCGCTCGGAATTCTAGAACATCTGGGCAGTTTCTACACACTCTGTGTCCAAAAAAGAAAGCACTTGTAAGGACAAAAAAAAAATTAAATAAAAGTCTTAATTGTAGTACCTTGTCTGCCGTTTTTAATGAAACATGCATAAACGAAGGATTTCTGTCTAAATATACAATATATATGTGTGTGTGTGTGTGTCAGTTTGTGTTCGTGTGTGACAGCTATACTTAACATTACGTAAATACAATATTTTAGTCAGCAATTCTATTTCTTCTCAGAAAGGCATTCCATTCATTCTTACTTATTAACAGTTGCCTTAACATATGTTCCACTGGGATACAGCAATCAGTAGATATCGTCTGCTCTAACAAATCCGCCTTGTTAGCAACCACAGTGAATGTAAAAAAAAATATTCTCTGCCGACGTTCCGTTTCCTTGTCATGTTTTTCCATGTTGAATTCGTTGACATTTCTCTTACAGTTCCCCTTTATTCCGCTGTGTGATTTTTTTCCCAAAATCTCAAAAACAAAAAGGATCAGAAGGTCTTAATATGATTCTTTTTCTTTGTATCTTAAACGTTCCGTCATCGAAATTCATTCAAATTAAACAAAGCGAATAACTAAATACTTTATTTTATGCTCTATTCAAGAACTCTACCAATTCTACGAGTTCAGTTACATTGAAATGTTTTGACCCAAGCATAAAATAGTGAAGCGTAAACATTTAAGCAACTAATTCTCGCACAAGAATTATGCAACATAAATAGTGTTCAACATTTCTAAAACAAATGCCGTGTCGAAAATAACTTGTGGAAAAATGAAATCGGAAGTAAAAAAAACGTAAAAAGAAAAGAATCAACATCATATTTACACGTCGCTGTGAAAATTCACTTTCTTTTATGCTACAGCAAATCAGTCAGTCATAAACAGAAATATTGTTTACTACAAGATAACAGTGTTGGGTTATTTTTTCTTAATTTCCGAAACTGTTCCTAGGAGTCGCTCTCCAACACTATAAATACTCTGCGATAAAATTTTATCTCTCTTCTTACTTTTCCACTAATACGACATGTAAATCTCTCGCGGAAGATCGCGTTTTTTCTAACCATGGGAAACAATACACACATACACACACAACACACGTACGCACGCACATTCACTTACTTCACATACTTTGGGCCCAAAATTTTTCAAATTCATTTGTTGCATACTTTGTCTCTGCCACTTGTAACCTTTTGTTGTTAATACATTGTTATTTGTTTATAATTATATATATTTATTGGTTCTTGTTGCTACATTACATTATTTTTGGTGGACTCGTATTTCAAGTCTACCATGTTTGTTGTGGGAATTTTCAGGTGACACACGTGTTTATCCCTCAACGCGTAAACCTGACTGCAACAAAAGAATTCAAACTACGTTCATTTGAAATCTAAGTCTGACTTAACAAACGAAAGAAATAAATTATAACACCTGTTTAACCTTAAACTGATTTCCCGATAGATATAATCTCCAATTATTTAAATGTAATGTCAATCGACGTCTCCAGATGCCTTGATCTATCCCCTATCGTTCTCTTCATCCTTTCCGCTATCACTCCTCTTTGTTCTCGCTCCAACTCTCTGTAATCCCTTGCGTGCTAGTGGCTTCCCGCCTTGCTTGGGGTGAAACGATTAAAAAAATAAAACTTCGGTTCAGCGTAGTGTCATTGGTAGCACAAACTCTATTTACTAACATTTTTTTTGTTCATTCATTTCACCCAGAGCAAGGCGTAAACGCCACACAAGGGGTTATAGGAAGTGTAAGAGTATGACCAGACTTGGGTACCTCGACGCGGTGTAACAATTATGACTCAGTACTGAGTTCAATCCTCACTGGGTACCACTACTTTCGGGCTTGTGTCACATCTATGCTGCGCTTAGAAAATTACTATTAGGGCACCTCGGCTTACTGTAAAGGTTAGCGACTTTGTCTCGCTATGTCAGTTACGACTGAAAAGTGAATAAGATCCTCACTAGGTGTCCTTGGAAAATCACTATATATATATAGTGGGCACCTCAATGCGGTGTAATGGTTAGCAAGCTTTCCCGCTCGTTTTATTTCTCTTCGTAATTCTTTGTTTTTTTTTCTCTCTCTCTCTTCCCTTTTTCTGTCTTCCTCCTTTTTTGTTTGCCTTCCACTTGAAATATAATGTCTCCCTTATCCTCCCAGTTTTCACCTTAAACTTGGTTATATAAGAATAAGAAGATTGTATTCCGCCAATACATTAGGAAGAGACTACCAGCCTTCTCTGAAAATCTACGAGCGATGACAGAAAAATACTCAACTATCTATATATTCCCTTTGGCTTAATATGGCAAAATGTGATAGGAAGATTATGTTGCGCCATATTCCAAGTGGTAAAAGAAGACCTCCTTAAAAATCCTGATTCGATTTTTGACTGACAGTTATCGGATTATTTTGTTATAGGCTAGATATAGAAATGTAACTCAAACAATAGACAAAGTTTCTTTATTTCAAATCGCTAGACCACTACTGACTTATGAGAAAAGACCAAAAATGTATAAACGGGTAATAGTAAGCAAAATTTAAATAAATAAAATAATGTAAAAATATTTTTAAATCACCTGAAAAAAATCCCACTTAGCGCCTCATTAATATTAACAAAGGTATTCTTAAGGAAAGGCCAATCAGTTAACTTCATTTCTGAAAATTGATTAAGCGAAACAAATGATATAAGACCCTGAACCAAAACTACGGACAATCCGACAGGCACCCACCTCACTTTTCGAACTCTTACCGACCTTAGGAAAAACGGTCCAATATCAATCTTCTCTACACTTTTGCCGGAAAGCGAGGCAATCTGGTCTACTCCTCTCTAAAACCTAAGGACTAATCAGAAGTCACTCTTTCTCTCTCTCTCTCTCTCTTTTTCTCTCTCTCTCTTTCTCTCTCTCTCTCTCTCTCTCTCTCTGCTTAATAAAAAGAAGGATGACCATCTCTCTCTTTCTCTCATTATCTTTCTCTCTTTCCCTTTTTCGACGTAGAGCGAGCTATGAATTCACTCAATAGCCAAGATACAAGTTTGTATTCGTATTCAAGAATGTGTATCTTCCAAAACAATGTTCGTCAAGTGTTCCTTCATTTTGAATGTTAAAACCAAACTACACAAGCGCAAAATATCGGGAAGAACTATTATTAGTCGATTTATAGATGCTTTCTCAGGCTAAATCCGTATTTAGCACGTAGCAACTTAACCATAGTCATGAAAAGGGAGAAAAAAGCATTCTTTGATCACGTCATAAACCTCCCTGATTCCGCTTACTACGTTGTTAACCAACACTCCATAAGAACAGCAGAGAATTAAATATCCAAAATAAATTTATCAACAATGTAACAGAGCTTTTAAAAGCCTTTCGGCATTTAAAAGACATTGCATAGCCCATCGGCTATATGATAGTAGTTATGTTGCAGGGATCTTTATCCTCATGTGATGAACAGCCATCATAGAGGTACACGAGAGTGGATCAATAAACTCGTACGACGATAGAGTTATGTGAGTATTCTTAATCTGACATATATATATATATATATATATATATATATTCGATCTATATGATCTATGGTGAAAAGTAAGGTGTTCTGATAAACATGGAAATCATATTGAAAAATCAGTATTTTATTTGTAAGCTAAATTCATCATTCATTAGTCTGAATTAATTTACTTATTTCTAAATACAGTAGAATCCCTGACAACTGGATATGAGGAATTGATTACAACGTCCGATTATGAGAGGTTATATTTAGATTGAAATAAAAGAACTGAAATCAGGTTTAATATTTATTTTCATTGTTTTATAGTAAACAAAATAAGCTAATGGTGAGGGAAATATAACGGAATTGATTTTAAGGAAAAAGAAATAAATTATGTAATGTTCATGAAAATTCATTAAATTAAGTCTGCCACGTATACAAAACAAATAATGTAACGCTGTTGCATGATGATTCTTTCTCTTCTAATGTCATTCTCAACTTTTCTTCTTGGATTTTTTAAACGAAAAAAAAACATTAACTCTGCGTGCGTTATTGCAATTATCATTGCTGAATGCTGGCTTTCTTTCCATAAAACGGACAACCTTCTCAATAGCATTTTCAATTTCACTCCAGGTTTCAACACAATCACTTTCCTAATTTCCGTGTTCATTGATCGCACCATAAACCTCGCTGATGCCGCTTTACAGATAATTCCACTTGCTTGTTAACCACTACTCCATATCAACGTGTATGATATTATTGCCAGGTCTTCTTTCATATATTCTCTACAAATACAAGTGCGTGTCTGATTTACTCTACAAGACAGCTTGCAAAAGGTGTAAATCTCGATTGGTGCTTGTCTGGTCCTGTCCCACAATTGATTGTTGAAGATGACATTCCTTGGGGATTCCAGACAAGGGCCTGCCTGGTGACACTAGAAGCAGGCTTGCGGAGTTTGTGGACGATTCATCTTCACTTCCGTATCTTGATGTCAATCCTGATTGGTCTTGTCCGGTCCTTTCTCACAGTTGGTCATTGGAGACGACTTCCGTCCACCTGATATTGAGAATGTTAAAATATCGTTTGGTAAATGTCTGAAGTTTGTGGGTATTGGTCTTGGTTACCCGCCAGGTTTCTGAACGGTAATGTAGGACCGACTTGACGTTGGTTTTGAAGATCCGGATCTTGTAAAGTGAGAGGGTTGTTGATCTCCAGATTGGCCGCAGATTGGAGATTGTCTGGTGCTGTCCAACAGTTGGTCATTGGAGACGAATTCCGTCCGGATGATATTGAGGATGTTCCTGAGACATCGGTTGGTAAATGTCTGAAGTTTGTAAAGTAGTACCGACTTGACGTTGACGTTGAAGATCCGGATCTTGTTATAAACTGAGAGGGTTGTTGATCTCCAGGTTGGCCACAGCTTTGTTGATTCGACACTTAATGTCTTTTACCTTATAATAGCTTAAAACTTGCAATCACACACCGTTCACTGACGGTGATGATAAAAACGCAACCTATTTCGTCCCCGACCTGTTTCAGTTCACCAGAAAACAACGAGTCTTACATTCATATCACATTGAAACAAATTCCAGTATGATCAACGTATAGCCTGGTCAGTAGTTAGATGAATGACCACTTGGGAATACCAGGTGCTATAAGCTTGGATGTGTGGGTGGTGTAATGTGTAATGGCTCGGAATTGTTACTCGGAGAGTTAAGTTCCAATTTCCGGAACAGCGGCCGTTGGAGAGATGTTGTTGCGGCCCTATGTTCCCCAAGGAATCAAGAGGCAAGAGAGAAACAGAAATGGGAATGGATCGACCACACACTCTGCAAGCCTTCTTCTAGTGTCACCAGGCAGGCCCTTCATTGGAATCCACAAGGAAAGCAAAAAGTGGGTCGACTAAATGAGACTTGGCGCAAAAGTGTTGAACAGGGGTGAAGTCAGCCGGCTCGACATGGGCCGAAGTGAAGAGGATCCCCTGGAACCGTGTCCGCCGGAGAGATGTTGTGGCCATATGTTCCCCTAGGAATCAAGAAGCATAACTAATTTATTGTATTATGTTAAAAGACATTTTGTGGCAGCTATATCTTTTTTATATGACTATTCAGTGGGCTCAATACAAACGTTATCTCTCTATCGGCCTATCTTAACTATAGCATTGTACACTATATTTTTAATCATAAACATTCCATCCAAGTGACATTTCCTCTAGATTTTGCAATTACATACTGACTGCACGTCTTTTCTGGCTCTATTATTATTTTCTTTTTTTATATACCGAGTCGCTTCAGTACGTAGCCGATGAAGGCCCTCCACATCTTTTTGCCCTTTGTAACTGTTAATACGTTTTGTCTTTTTGTTATTTCTCCCAAACCCTGTTCTGCCATCCATTTACCCAAGCTCATTAAATATGTTTCACGCTGGTTTCCTTAGTCCCTCTTTTTCTCAATCTGTCCCGTGAGTATCATATTTTCCAGGCCTTTTTTTCCTCATTATGTGTCCCAGAAATTTCAAATTCCTCTTCTTGATGCTAAGTATATGTTTTCTTTTTGTTTCCATTTTCGACAAAATATCATCGTTGCTCTCATGTTCGGCCAATGGCATCTTCAGTATCTTTCTGTAGAACCATATTTCTGTTGCTTTAAGTCTCTTCCTCATCGTTGAGGAGATTTCCCATCATTCACTGAGTACTGATATCACGTAAAAGTTCAGTACTCTTTTCTTTGTTTCCAACTAAATTTTTCTGTCCCCTAATACTCATTAAACTATCTATAAATACAATTATAGCTTAGCAGTGTTTTTATTAAATATTTATACAGTTTTGACCTCGTGAAGAAATGCCTGTTTAATAATAAAAAAAAATACTTCCCAGACGTGATTCTAACGGCTTCAGTGAACGGAGTTGTAATCTGTATTTCATTTTACTCTTCAAATATAGCTACTTTCATTTAAACCAGACGTTCTCAATCTTTTTTTTTTACCCATGGACCACTCTTTGCTATTACTTTCTCTTTTTGGTTGACCCCCATAACAATTCGATTTTAAAAAAGCTTATTTTATTTTCTACCAATATACAAGTTACGAATTGTCTGAGAGAATTAGAAATTCTACCAGGATTCAGTCTTAACATAACATCTGATACGCAGATGACACAGTACTGATAGCAGACACAGAAAAGAAATTGCAAATCCTCCTGCAGAAGGTAGCGAAGAAGAGCGAGAAGAAGGGACTAGACATAAACTCCACACAGAATGCATGGTCATCAGATGAGCCCTAAATGCGATTTGCAGGTCGGGGACACTAAAATCAAGCTGGTTCGGAAGTTTAAATATCTGGGAAGCGTTTAGACAGAGGACGGTAAATGCGACACTGAGATCCGTAGGCGTATTGGGATGGCCAAGGACGCATTCCAAAAGCTGGGTAGAACCTTGCCAGACAGGAGGATTTCTTTGGTAACAAACAAAAGAATACTGAGCCGTTACGTGCCATCTGTCTTCCTTTACGGCAGCGAATATTGGGCAGTCTCCTCAAAGATGAAGAAGAGACGAGGCAACGGAGATATGGTTCTACAGAAGGATGCTGAGGATAAGCGTGTGTGCAACGATGAGGTTTTGGGGAGGATGCAAACAAAGGGAAGCTTATACATAGCATCAGGAAGAGGCAGCTGAAATTTCTGGGATACGTAATGAGGATGGAGGGCCTAGAGAATCTGATACTCACAGGTCGAATAGAGTGGAAAAGAGACAAGGAAAAGCAATGCTTGGCGGGCTTAACGAAGTGGATGACAGAATGTGGTGTGGACGAAATTTAGTGAGAGCTACAAGGGATAGGGGGAAGTGAAGAGCCATGATTGCCTACGTCCTGAAGGGACACGGCACATAAAAAGAAAGAATTATAAAAATACTAAATGTATATGTTTTATTTTGATGTAAAACTAATTTAATGAAATTAAACTTGTATTTAACGACTAAATTCTATGCAGCATCTATATACACAAGTAAAATAACACATAATAAACCATTTTAAAATATGTGAGTAATTATTAAATTTTTAAAAAGTGCATATTTATTCAATGCGGCGCCCGGGGTTGATGCTGCTATGCTAGTTTATATTTATAAATATATATATATATATATATATATATATATATATATATATATATATATATATATATATAGAAAGAGAGAGAGAGAGAGGAAGAGAGAGAGGAGAAAGAGAGAAAGAGAGAGAGAGAGTATGTGGGTAAATCAAAGTACCTTGTCTGTCATATTTGATGGAATATATATATATACATATATATATATATATATATATATATATATAGAGAGAGAGAGAGAGAGAGAAAGAGAGTGTGTGTGTACATCAAAATACCCTGTCTGTCATATTTGATGAAATGGGCCTATAAATATATATATATATATATATATATATATATATATATATATAGAGAGAGAGAGAGAGAAAGAGAGAGAGTGCATGTAAATCAAAGTACATTGTCTATCATACTTGATGAAATATTCATATATATATATATTACGTTGGTGCAAAAATAATGTCGGTTTTTGACCTGTTTTTAACGTCAAAAACCTATCGATGTTAATGATATCTGAAGATTACTCTTCATCATAATGTCGAGTCTATTACTATATTAATTAATTTACGTTAACATATTAATATTTCATTTAAAATTAATATTAGTTAATATTAATATATTAAATTAATTTATATGATTTTCCTTTTTATATATATATATATATATATATATATATATATATATATATAATTCTTCCTTTATATATCCTTCTCATTTTTTATTCAAATTTTACGATCAAAACATCCGGTAGAGAAAAATAACTTCCATCGCGTGATGTTTTCTGCTAGTTTTAGAATTGTTTTTCTGTTTTTAATATTCTAATATGGCGTAGATTTTTGTAGAAATTCCGATTCTCATATTTAATAACCATTCCGGAGTTAAATTGCTCTCTGGACGATTAAATATTAACGTGGATCACCAATTTGCTATTTTTTATGAATGTTACATGGACACCCAGAATCCATATGGGCCACGGTTGAGAAATGCTGATTAAAATGCCCAAATATAGCTAAATGTTTATCGCGAGATTTCATTTCACAAAATTTCCTTAAATATTCCTTGAGCCAGACTTGACCGAGTTTAGAAATCTCTGTCATTAATAACATGTTTTCTCTCCAGTCTCGTTTTAAATTAATTGCACAAATAATCATTAATTTTTGTTACGCAATTAATTTTTATCCAATCAATTAATTTAATATTGTTGTGTCGATGTTGTTACTGACAGTGTGATAATTCGATTCTCTTTTGAGAGTTGCCTTTGCATATTCAATTAGAGTAAATTTGTTAAAACTAAAAATCCTGTCGATCTGACAATTTTCAGAAATAAACATTAAATTGTGTAAAACAAGATAAAAATTCGTCTTTTCTTTATAGTGTTGTTCACTCACTACAAGGCTCATGAGGCACTCCTGGTAGAGATTTATAGAATGGAATTGTTATAAGAGGTTAAAACGAGGAATTAAAAGGTGCACATTATGAGAATATATAGGATAGATGACTCTAGAACTGAAGATGATAATATCGCAGTGGTCTGAAAAAGCATCCACTCAGAAGCCTGTCCACGAAAGTTGCATTTCTTGGGAAGAAGCTGTTTTAGCAACGTTTGGTCTGTGGGGAAAGTGGCGGTAGTGTTGAAAACACTTTATCCCTTACAAGTCCACGTAAATGATTCCGAATGGAAAGTGAGGATTTGGGATCTCCAGCACGTTATTCCATTTTTAGTCTGTACAGATGGAGACTGGCTGGAGAAAATCGAACACTTCCTGGAGAGGCACAAGGAACCGAACATTTTTCCAGCATCTTAGTGATTGTTCGTATATAAGAGTTCACTTTGACGTCTGGCGTGAGAGTGATAACTTAATAGACGGTCCAAGCAATAATCCACTTCGGGAGTACATCCATTTATCAGGACTGGAGAAAATTAATAGCCGGCTCTGTTATGATGAAACGATACTAGGATGGTTCTGGGGACATTGAATGTTACGAGACGGTTCCACCCACATTAAGGAAAGATCAGCTGCCATGTCATCTAGATCTTTGGTCATGCTCCCGTGGAGTCATCTGCATATATATTTACTACTCATCTAACTTCTCGCTCGTAGAATTCTCTTCCGGCTTCATGCTTTCCAGACAACTTAGATCTTTAAAATTTTAAATGCGTGTCAATCTTTACCTACTGTCTTCTTGATTTCTCTTCCTTTCTTGTTCTCTCTTGTCGCCTGTGGAACTCACTTCCCGTCATTTTTATTCTAAATAACATTGATCTTCAAATCTTTAAAGGCATGTCAGTCGTTACCGACTGTCTTCTTGATTCCTCTTCCATTATTGTTCTCACTTCTCACCTGTGGAATTCTCTTCCGGATTCTTCTTTTCCTGTCAACTTTGATCTTCAAAATATTAAAAGCACGCCAATCGTTACCTACAATCTACTTAATTCTTCTTCTTTTGATTGTTCTCACTTCTCGCCTGTGGAATTCTCTTCCGGATTCTTGCTTTCCGCACAAATTTGGTCTTCAAAATTTTACATGTATATCAATCGATACCTACTTTCCAGACAACTTTGATCTTCAAATCTTTAAATATATGTAAATTTTTATCTACAATCTTCTTGATTCGTCTTCCTTAATTTTTCTCACTTCTCGACTGGGGAACTTACTTCCGGTCTCTTTTATTCTAGAAAACATTGTTATTCAAATCTTTAAAGGCATGTCAATCGTTACCTACTGTCTTCTTGATTCCTCTTCCTTTATCTTCTCACTTCTCCCCTGTAGAACTCTCTTCCAACTTCTTGCTTTCCTGACAACTTTGATCTTCAAAACTTTTAAATGCATGTCACTCGGTACCTTTTTTCTTCTCGATCACTCTTCTATTGTTCTCACTCAACTATAATTCTTCTGATTTATAATTCTCTCACATCCAATAAGCCCTTTTGCTATCTTATTTTGGGTGAATTCAATTAAATAAACAGAATTTTTTCTTAAGTAGTTCGTTAGTATATATCAGAACCAGAGTAATACTGAAAGGAGAAACTTCGAGTCCTCCTGAATTGATCTTATGGGTGTCGTTTGGTCGTTTAACAAAGAATTTCATAGAACTACTCGATAAGTTGTATCTTATGAGCCCGCTATGCCACACCTTGTCAAAGTCGATCGTTTCATAATGGATTTGATATCAAGTGTTTCACTGATTCTGTACATAATGACATTTAAAACATATTGGACCTAGAAGATCAAAATCCATTCATTTTGTCGACCAAGAAGTTATTTCTGTTGTTAGTGATTGACAAGCATCTTGGTGACGATAGCCTCGAACATTTTACCGATGACACTAAAGACGCTGATGGAGCTATTTTGCGACGGGGAGGATGGCACACACGCATTCTTATAAACTGGGAATACAGCTGACACAGTTCTTTATCAGGCATTTAGTTAAACAATCTTGTAGCATCATTGTTTTCTGAAGCGTTTTGCCAGACCAGCAGAATTCACATCAAAGAATTCAAAGATACACTCCTGACCCACTAATGAACATCGATTGTTGGAAGCGGATATTACCGAAGATTTAATCTGGCAATCACGTGAAATCCAAATGCTCGCAATGATAACCGAATTAAAGAAAAATAGTTGTCGGTATTGAATCTGTTTAATTTGAATAAATTGGACACTTTTCTCATAATTAATCACTGGATTTATCGACGTGCACACACACACACAATATATATATATATATATATATATATATATATATATATATATATATATATATATATATATAATTGCAATATATTGCACATATATTAGGTTGGTGCAAAAATAATGACGTAATAATGTCGTTTTTTGACGTATTTTTTAACGTCAAAAAACGACATTATTACGTTATTATTTTTGCACCAACCTAATCAGGTGTTAATAAAATAGTGAAACTCCAAGTTGTGCTATCCGTGATGGATAATATGTATATTTATTAATATATGTATATATATAGAGAGAGAGAGACAGAGAGACAGAGATACATATATATATATATATATATATATATATATATATATATATATATATATATATATATATATATGTATATAAAAATAAAAAGAAAGAACAGTAAGATATATAATGTTCTTATGCATACATATATATATATATATATATATATATATATATATATATGTATATATATAGTCTGAGAGACAGACAGAAAGAGATAGAGAGTCAGAGAGACGGAGAGAGATATGTGCATTTATTAATATATATATATATATTTAATATATATATATAGTAATATATATATATATATATATATATATATATATATATATATATATATATATATATATATATATATATATATATATTATAAATTAATTAGGTGATCATCCAATTACTCTTCTTTTGTTTAAAACTTTCGGTATCCTCAAGTGATACGGACCTAATGATTTTCTAACATTTTATTTTCTATATATAAACGCACAACGTGGTTTGCAACAGAAGGGGAGGAGATAAGCATATTTGCTCCTGTCTTAAAGTTGGACCCTTTTATTTCCGACTATTTCTGTTACGCTTTCAAAAATTATAACCAGGTATATTTTAAGATAATATGTGTTTTAATAAGTATTAATTCACTATTACACGGTTTTTTCGAATACTCGACGGCAGTTATAGCAATAATTTTAAATACCGTACTCAATAAAATAAAATAAAAAAAAAACATCTTCATTTTTAACAAGCACGAATACATGTTAAATTTATTACAAAAGATTGATGAATTCCTCAACACAGATAAATTTAAATTTAAAACCAGGAATTACCGGCCTGCAATTGTTGAAGAGCTGACTAACTTCCAAAAGGATATGCTTGATATAATAGACGATATTAAATTCAGAAAATTTAATAGTAATTTCCAAAAACTATTAACAACTTAAGCAAAAAAAATCAAGACATATTCTAGTTAAAGGCGACAAAACAAGGAATATTTATACTATGAGCCCGAAGATTTACCCGCCCTGGGTACGACGATAACTATCCGCGTCTTGGGTAAGACGATAAACTACATCCAATAGCAACGCCTCTAATCAGGAGGTTTGAGGCGCGTGTAACTACCTCTTACTTTCTGGTGTTCCCAGGTCACCCTGACCCGGGGTGATAGGACCTGTTACGGTCCCAGCTATGGGCAAATAATTAACCAAACTGTGGTCAAAATCCTATGAAAATGTAAAAATAGGTTTTAATCCCAGTAATACATTTTTGAAGAAAGAAATATTAACAGCAATACATTTTTGAAAGAAAAAATATTACCAGCAATACATTTTTGAAGAAAAAAAAATATTACGAGCAAGACATTTTTGAAGAAAATATCCCCAACAATAAAAATCTAGGGAAAACTAGGGAAAATATTTTTTCAAATTCCTCAATAAATATGTCCTCAAAAATTCCGAGTTACACAAGATCTTTACTAAAAATACAGCTGTAGTAGTAATTTGGAAACTATAACAAAATAAAAAAAAACGCAAAGAATGTAACTGTATAGATAAAGGTAAATGCCCACTAGATGGAGATTGCAAAGTGGAAAGAGTAATTTACAAAACCGAAATTATACTAATGGTCAGAGCAAAATATACGTGGGGTGTACTGAAGGCAGCTTCCAGAAGTGATGGTATAATACCAAGTCATCATTCAAGCTAGAAAGAGGTAGGAAATCTACAAGACTAGGTACCCATGTATGGGTATTAAGAAAACAAAATTAGAAAATATTTTATAAAGCCAAAACATAAAGCAATCGTAGTGATAACCACAAAAACTTCTAGGAGGAAAAGTTAGATATAATAATATTTCCAGACCCAAAAAGCATCTATGAATGAAAGATCGGAAATGGAAGATCGCGATACATACGCACTAAGAAGTACTTGTCTATATATCTGAGATGAGGTATTATGTACACTATTTACATTATTCGGACTATTATCCTCATCTTTATTGCCATATTTATTACAACGTTTCGGCTTTTCATTATCTGTCTATATTTCTAAGATGAGGTATTATGTACACTATTTACATTATTCGGACTATTGCCCTCAGCTTTGTTGCCATATTTATTGCAAAGTTTCGGCCTTTCAGTATCTGTCTATATTTCTGAGATGAGGTATTATGTACACTATTTACATTATTCGGACTATTGTCCTCAGCTTTGGTGCCATATTTATTACAACGTTTCGACCTTTCAGTACCTGTCTATATTTCTGAGATGAGGTATTATGTACACTATTTACATTATTCCGACTATTATCCTCATCTTTTAACGTTTTGGCCGTTGTACGCTCCGGCCTTCTTCAGATGGTTGGAATGTCGAACTGAACCCTTTATTTCGCTCACTGGGGTAGACTGTTCTAGTTCCACGTGCCATGTTTAATGGATGTCAGTTATCAGTTATCTCCTGTTAATTCCCCTCAGCAAATTCTCCACTGCTTTATCGAGTATCAACATGAGGGGAAATGGAAAAATCAGGCATGCCTGACGACATATGGATAGAAAAGGGTTGAGATCACCGCCCAGTGTGGGATCAGGTTGAGATCATAACAAAGAACACTATTGGAAAATTCGTAAACTTAAGGAATCAGTGCATATTCTAGGCCACAAAAATATCCTGAGACGACCAAGCATAGAAATGAATACAATATGGGAACCAGTAATAAAGAGTGCCAAAGAAAGGCGATAACAACAACAAAAATTGCAATATGAGCTCTGGTAAAAAAAAAAAAATACATGCAATGATAACAGCAAAAAATGCAATATGAGCACTGGTAAAAATGGTTACTGAAGACATTAGGCTTATAATACTCAGAAATTCAAACACAGATGTCCTCAAGGACACATGGCACAGTGGATAAAAGTGTTAGTTAGATTCAGTGAAGAGTGTGAGTTCAATAACTGGTTAAGACGATAGATAACTTGGAGAAGGGAATTAACAGGAGATAACTGACAATTGACATCCATTAAACAGGACACGTGGAACTAGTAAGCGAAATAAAGGGTTCAGTTCGACCTGAAGAACGGCGGAGCGTACAACAGCCGAAACGTCGTAATAAATAGGGCGACAAAGATTAGAACAATAGTCCGAATAATGTAGTGTACCTCATCTCAGAAATATAGACAAATACTGGATAATATCTTCAATATGATTTCCAGTATTTGCGCATGCTTACGTTTGGATATGATCATTTCGAAGAATCTATAACGATAAGGAATTCGCATAAAAGCACTGTTCAGACCTGGCCTAGTTGTCAAAGGTTCTTCGTGGCCGATACAATTAATGCACGTCAGATCTAACGGTGGTTTTACTCTCCTCAGGCTGAGAACACATATTTATCTTTAACTTTAACCCTGCCGAACTTCCTGTATATGGCCGAGGTTACCCGTCTACCTAGACTGGGTAGGCTAATCCATGTAGGAGACATTTTCTCAGGCACATATGTGCTTTTTCAACACCATCTGTGCTTTATACTGCAATTACACTAACCTTAGTTACAGTTTCTGGGACAGATAGCATTATCTATCGTAACCAACGGTCTGAACAAGACCAGCACACTCAAATCCTCGGCCACGATGACTTATGACTTCGTGCTTGCACAACCATCGTGAGAATCTTACCCGGAGTCTCTCTCTCTCTCTCTCTCTCTCTCTCTCTCTCTCTATATATATATATATATATATATATATATATATATATATATATATATATATATATATATATTGTCATCCACAGACAGACTGTCTCGCATTATCACAGCTCATCAAATACGTCCAGTTGCCTCTAGGATCGAAACCCTGCTGAATTGGCATCAGTCGGACATTTTACCTTCTAAGCCGTTGGCGCACGGCAGGGATGAAGGTGAATTTTAAGCGTATTTACTTTTAGATAAACACACAGTGACCGAGAGGACTCGATTCGTTTTACCGAAGAGTTATCAGCCATAATTATCACTGTTTACAAACTCACATTTCCTTCCCCAAAGAACTCAACCGAAATAAAATTTTTCAGGAGTATATATATATATATATATATATATATATATATATATAATTTTTAACTTTCAGTTTTATAATAAAATTTAATATTAATTAGAATGATTTCTATTTTAGTCTAACCCTAACATTATAGCATTAATTATTATAACCAAGGTTCATTGTCAAGTTTTTTGAATTCTCATTTACTTGTATTTTGATTGGTCATTGCAGTTTATCTAACAGCGCTTCCCCTAACGAGGGATGTTTGATTGGTTTGAACCTTTTAAAAGCCTTTATTCTACATTCAACACCATCACTTGAAAAGACACCAGATGTGTAAAAACAAAGTTTTTTCAATAAGTCAATAAGTTTTATCTTTTTGCTACTTCTCCCAGACCCTGTTCCGCCATTCACTTGCTAAAGCCCGCTAAGTATGTCACGCGTTAATTTCCTCTGTCCTTCTTTATGCGCCCTGTGAGTATCAGATTTTCCAGGCCCTCCTTTCTCATTACGTGTTCCAGAAATTTCAGCTGCATCTCCTTGATGTTTAGTATAAGTTTCCTCTTTGTTTTCATCCTCTCTAAAACCTCATCGTTGCTCACATGTTCGGTCAATGCATCCTTCTGTTGGACTATACCTCTTTTGCCTCGAGTCTCTTCTTCATCTTTGAGGGAACTGTTCACTATTAGTTGGAGATTATAGCTATCAGGAAAACAAGAAATGGGGCGGGTGTTCCACAGGCGAGAAGTGCGAGCCATGAAGCTATTGGAGTAGAAGAGACGACTACATTTAACAGTTTCGATAATGAAAAGGTGAGAGCGAGATGCCAGCCTAGCTGAACGCTTAAATTCATGAAGTCTGGGAACCAGCGAAAGCAGCTCATCGGAGCAGTTACCGTGAAAGTATTTGTAAAAAGACAGAGGGAGGCAACGGCACGTCTCTGAAAATGTTACTAGCTTTGTTTTTGAGGTATTGAATTTTATGACTTATCCCTTCCCCATTCAGCTCTTAGAATTAGGTCAGAATAAAAACCTGCTGCAATGTTCCGAACATCTTTATTTTTTTAATTTTACGCCAATAAACTACAGTATCATCTGCGTAGGTGTTTACTAACAAAAGTGTATCATATATAAAAAATATGAAAATGGGAAGACTCTTGAAGGACGACTGAATTAATCTTATGAGCCTCAGAAGATTGGACATTCGCAACAACCTTCACGAATCTACCTGAGTGAAAGGACTTGATGATTACGTAAACACTTCCAGAGATGCCATAATTGGAGAGTTTGTGCAGATAATCATCGCGTTACAACTTTCAGCAGCCTTTCAAATATCTAAGGCAATCTCTCTGTTGACAAAGCTACCACCGAGTGATCCTGTGATTCTGTCAGTGATGACAGTTAAAACATCAGCAGTGGAACAATTGAGACAAATCGTATACTGTTTATCGTCCAGAAAGTTGTTTCCCGTGAGGTGACGTCCTATCTCCTGGTCGATTCAAAGAGTTTTGTAATGAAACTAGGCAGGCTAACGGAGTTATATTGTAATGGGGAAGGAATGTTTAAACGGCATTCATGAAAAAAAATGACATGATGCACTACAGCTAGGAAAGAACTGAACAAAAGAAACACCAATTTGTTCCAGACCCCGCGACTTTCCCAAGATCGATATAAGCCGACGAAAACTGTGAACCTTCGTTGTGCGACGAATGGCAGTACAATATAGCAAGGTAAACTTTAGATACCTCAACAGACAGCTTATTATTGAACATGTCGACATTACATTTCGACACCGTGACCATTATGTGTTGGGTACTCGGATATTTGGCCGACGGACATTTAACCAACGGACATTCGGCTGACGGATATTTGGCCGACAGACATTTGGCCGACGGATATTTGGCCAACAGATATTTGTCCAACAGATATTTAGGCCTACAGACATTTAGCCGACGAATATATAGCCAACGGACATTTGACGGACGGACATTTGGCCAACGGATATTTGGCCGACGGACATTTGGCTGACGGATATTTGGCCGAGAGATATTTGGCCGACGAATATATAGCCAACGGACATCTGGCCGACAGACATTTGGCCGACGGATATTTAGCCAACGTACATCTGGCCGACAGATATTTGACCGACGGATATTTAGCCGACAGTCATTTGGCCGACGAATATATACACAACGGACATTTGGCCGACGGATATTTAACCGATGGATATTTGGCTGACGGACATCTAACCGAATGGACATTTAGCCGAAAATGTAGTGTCGTACTTACATGTATGTCACACTCTTTATCGTAATCTGCTACATATATTTATATTTATTTATTGTATTTTTTAAACTATTCTGTCTATTGTACATTTTACTTTTTATATTAATATAAGATGATAAGTATTTTGAAAAAAAACAGATTTTACTACAGGAAAAATCTCAAGCTTTTACGATATGAAAGATCTTTCAATTTCGCTTTTAATTGTCATTATCTTAAAAGGATAAACTAGCTTTTATCTTACTGTTAAAGACAAATTTAAATAATTAGGTGCAACATTTTATTCGAATACTCTCAAATATTTTTAAAAATACTAATTTTACTAAACAAATATTGAAATAAGAAAACTTTTAACATTAAATTTATATTTACTAATTTTATCACTAGAAATTCAGTGGTAATTATTAGTCCTATTCTACCTTATAATACTGCTAAGTTAAATACTTAAAGTATTGCTTGTTACTATTTTTACTTGTACTTTTTCGGTGAAATGTCCGTCAGCCAAATGTCTCTCGGCCAAATGTTTCTCAGCCAAATGTCAGGCGACGATGTTTTGAAGGCGTTTTGGTAATTTATTTTCTGTATATGATTTTAAAATTTGGTAGATATATTTCTTCTTACAATAGACATATTTAAAGAATACATTTCAGAAAGATCACTATGGCCAAAGTTCGAACACAAGAACAAATGTATGACAATGTCTGAAAAAAAATGTTTAAATAGAATAAATATTCTGTATTCCCCGCAAAATCCTTAACATCCTCTGGAATGACTTTGTCACCAATATTGAAGTCTTTGAAGAAGTGAAGATCGTTAGCATCAAGGCCATGCTTCTGAAGTCCCAGCTACACTGCGCTGGACACGTTTCCAGGATGGAGAATCATCGCTTGCCTAAAATGTTCTTGTTCTGCGAGCTCTCCACTGGCTATCTCATAGATTTTGAAGAAAAATTAAAAATATTACCACCAATACATTTTTGAAACATAAATTATTACCAGTAATACATCTTTGAGAAATGTAAACATTACAAGCAATACATTTTTGCAAAAAAAATATTACCAACAATACATGTTTGAGAAAAAAAATATGACCAATAACATTAATTTTTTGAAAAAAAAAGTATTATCGGCAATACATTTTTTAAAAAAATATTATCAGCCATAGATTTTCTAAAAGAAAATAATAATACTCCCAAGCTTTAAATGAGCCATAAAGAATTGATATTTTGCTAATGAAAAAAAAAGAAAAAAAAAAAGGGAAAAATAATGATAGTTATGTTATCAATAATGGACCTTGAAGATCGAAATCTATACTGTTTATCGCTGATAAATAGCTTTAAAATTGATTCTATGTTAAACCCAGTAGACCTTCTTTGCAGAATTGATGTTTCTGTAATTAAATCTATTCGATGGAATGGAAAGAGAAAATAAATGTCCGGCGACGAGTCAAATATTTACTAAATTAATTTTTTTTTTTACATTTTTCTTTGATCCGACGTTTTTTCGTTTCTTCCTTTCTGATCGGCCTTCTTTTTTCGGCCTTGACTTTACCTTGTTTCTTCACTCATCTCACAGCAAAGAACCCCCACTTTTCTTCACTTAGATCTATCTTGCGCAAATAACCATGTCATTTTTACCAAGATCCCATGGTCATTTACAGCCTTGAAGTATCCAGTTTAAAGCCATATTGGCTGGCCAATTGCCGAGTAAAAGCAGGTTATGACCGGTGAACTGTATCCGCCTATCTTCCACCATTAAATTAAGGTTTCTTAACATGCTGTCTACCACACGACCCACCGGAGAATCGTGGTGGTATGTCTGCAAGGCCAACTCAACCCTCCAGTAGGTCGTTTTCCAATTTCTTTTCTTTGATAGTGGGATGGTATGATTGATTACTGATGAAATCATGGTAAATCAGCGTCACATTTTATCCAAAAATATTTAAATATATTCTTTTGTCTTTTATTTCATTTTCCTTTTGAAATTTCTACTCTTGTTATTTTGGGAGTCATTTTTTTTTTTTTTTTTTTTTTTTTGCATACATAGAGCTTTAACAGGCATTCGTGTGGGGCTCTTGGTTGTAAAATAGACTCAAGTACCGAATGACATGCCGATGGTTGTGAGTTATGCTACCTATGATATCCTTGCCTCATATATGAAACAATATTTAAACAAAGTAGCGTGTACCAAAATTAATTAAGATATCGTGCTGAAATCCTCGGACAGCAAGGGAAATTAGGCTTGAGAGTTAACGTGTTTTGCCCGTGTTAGCATTTCCTCTTTCCTGGTTCTATCTGTCCAAGTCACCTTTATGATTTTGCTAAGGTAAATTAAATGGAACATATCTAAGAGCTGACTATCTATTCTGGTGGTTTTCCATGTTTGTTTTAATATTAATAGTTGTGTCGCAAAGAAAACTGGGAGTAGAAGTGAGGATTTTTAATCGAATCAATCAGAGCGAAGGGGTTGAAGGAAAAAAAAAGAAAGATAAGAAAGGAAAATCTCCTGCAAAAATAAACAATAAAAGAGTAAAGACTGAACTAACAGTAAAAAAAAAGCCTTGCAGCATGACCAATATTATTCCGTAAAAACTATGCAAGACGCCATGTCTACCGGCTGAACGACGCCGATAGGGAGAAAATTTCAGCATATTTGTTCCAGCTAAATTCCGACCCACCCAAGCAATTCAAATCTGCCATGGGCCGTAATTACTTTACATTATATTTAATTATATTATGTTACTTGCACCAAAAATCAATGCCTATAACTTTCTGCATAATATCGCTTGCAGGACGACAATATTGTTATACTGCTGAATTTATATGTTTATTTATTATTGTGGGTATGCATTATTTGTATCGTTTTTGTTTTTTTGTTTTGTTGTTGTTTTTTCTGTTTTGTTTTGTTGTTGTATTTTGTTGATTTTTTGGGGGTTTGGGTTTTTTTTGTTTTGTTTTTTTTTTTTCATTAAATTTTAGCATATTTGATTCTGTTTGTGTTGTTCTGTTTCAAGCCCAGGGTAAGAGACGAGAGTACCAGAGAATTTATTTTTTTGCTCCAAATACCTTATGTACAATTTATTTTCAAGTTTTGTTTTTAATATCTAATATTTGGTTTTTGCCTTTCTTTTAAACATTTTAACGGTCTGATAGTTTTTATTGATTTTTTGCGCTTTTTCCTCATGCTAAGACCCTCGGGCAATTTACTGAAGTCGTATGGCTTGGTATTCGGATGTATGTGTATATAGGCTTGTAGGCATATATACATAAATATATGTGTGTGTGTGTGTGTTGTGTGTATGTGTGTGTTGTGTGTGTTTTGTAGACTAGTATGCACATGTATATATATTTATATTTATATATATCGCATATGTATGTGTATAAGGACTCGTAGGTACACACACAGACACACACACACACACACACACACACACACACACATATATATATATATATATATATATATATATATATATATATATATATATATATATATATATGAAGAAATATAGTTTTAAAATATGGAATGCTAATGCTTTGGAATGCAGGGGAATATTTCAGAAAGGCTTTTTTTTCCGATAACTGAAAAGTTGTTTTCAAAAAAAAAAAAAATGAATGGTCATAGATTTTCTTTCTTCAAGTCACTTTTGATTCTCCCATTGTTAAGACCAAATAAATGTGGCTAGAGAGCCAGTCAATCAGACTGATACTTTGGACGATCCATTTAGTAAGTTCACCACAGAGTTGCGACAAAACCAAAATGATAATCTGCGAATTCGACACGTGTTCTTATATAGTCTCCTCAGATATAAATCCTCTGTCATGCATCCAATCTGTTGAGAAATATTTAAACTACCAGCTATAGAGAGATCAATGGTCAAAATTGGCTTTAAGCAATGGAATCCTTTAGGTCTTACAGAAAAGTCCTTCATAAGATCTTATAGACTGGCATGACAGAATCTCTTTAGCTTAGAACAAAAACCATATCACTTGAAGATTTCCGCCAGCAAAAACTACAATGGATAGCATTCCCACACTACATTAAAAAAAAAATTAGGAAAGAAACTCCCCTCAATGGTAGAAAGATGTATAACAATAGATTTCAGAAACTCCCCTCAATGGTTGAAAGATGTATAACAGTAGATTTCAGAAGCCTATTTCCTGATAATCTGCTTTAAGAGATGTTACAAATTTCAACCACACATAATGTTAACTATATATGAGGATATTTATGTAATCAACGCTAGGAAATATCAGACGCCTGAATCAAATTTAATAATAATAAAAAGCCTTAAGTGGACATGAACTGTGGTAATCCCACATGTAATGACAAACTCTAAGAGACACCAATGTGGAGATTACACTCGGTGTCTCAACAGAACATCTGAGCAACCGGGTGTATCAGGCTGTTGAACTGGAAGGTATTTTCACAGCCACTAAGAATTAGTAATTATATTGTATTTTGTTGATGTTATAAAAATTACCATTTCATTTCGTTTTGGTTATTCCTCATTCAGTAACATATTCTAGGTTACAACAATATATATATATATATATATATATATATATATATATATATATATATATATATATATATATATATATATATATATATACAACTTTAAACGTTATTTTTATTGGATTTTCATTCTGTGTAGACTTTTTCGTTTTATTTAAAGAGTATATTATTTTGTCTACTAGCCTGAAAAAAAAAAAAACGAAAATTTTACCTTCCGGTCGGACTTGAACCTGCGTGCCCCTTTGCGGGAGAAACCGTCGTTCGATCCGATGTGCTTTCAACAACTCGGCAACGATATATATATATATATATATATATATATATATATATATATATATATATATATATATATATATATATATATATATATATATATATATATATATATATATATATATATATATATATATATATATATATATATATATATGTTGTGTGGATAAACGCTCAAGACTCGAGTAAAAAGACTTTCAAAAGAATAAATCCGTTCATTTAGTCAGATTTTGGTTAGCAGATCAGGTCGCAAATTTTTCATTAAGCGTTGATATATATATATATATATATATATATATATATATATATATATATATATATATATATATATATATATATATATATATATATATGTTTTGCGTATTTTCATAATGTTCTTGCCGTCGCTAGCTTAAGGCTGTACAATAATCCAATATTAAAGAAGATTCTTTTGTTTTTTTTTGTTTTTTTTTCACTTTTACCAACCTTCCCCCTTCTCTTCTGTGTTAATTATCTTTATTGTCTTTCTTTTCTTCTTCTTCTTCTACTTCATCATCATCACCATCACCATCATCATCATTTACTACCATATTTCTTGCCGCATTTTTTTCTTTCTTTCTTTTTCCTTTATCTTCATCTTCTCGCTCTTCTTTTTTTCTTTCCTTCTCTCTCTCCTCCTATCCTCCTATGTTCTTCCCCTCTTTATTTGATGCTTACCTCTCACTTGTCTTCCCTCCTATTTTCTTTCTTTTTCTTTTTCTACATCTCCTTTGTTCTTTCCTCTTTTCTTCTCCATGTCGTTTTTTTTTTCTTCCTCTTCTTGCATCCTTTTCGTCTTCTCTTTCTTCATATTTAACTTCTTTTTTCCAACTTCACGTTTCTTTTTTTTTTTTTCGTTTTCCCTCTATTTTTCTCTTGTGCCTCTATTTCATTCTTCTACAATTTTCTCTTTCCTCCTCTTCCTGCTACTCCTTCCCCAATTGTTCTTCTATCTTTTCTCTTTACCTTCCCTCACATCTTCCTCTTCTTCTATATTCCGCCCCCTTTTAACAATCTAACTTTTCTATTCTTATTTTCTTCTCTTCTAAACGTCCTATTTCGTTTCCCCATCATTCTCTCCCAGCCCGGATTTTTCTTCACTCTCACCACCGACACCCGACAACTCATCCGAATTCTTTTTTTCTCCAACCACCCCACTAATACCCTTAAGGCTGTACAATTCTTGAGTACTGGATCAATGTCTTCAGGCAACACAATATTCGAAACACCGTTATATTTTACGTTTCCGCTCGTTCCGAGTAATTCAATGAACGCGTGTAGGCCTGGCCGTGTATTTGCCGAAGACATACTTCCTACTTGCGTAAGTCGAACGCCTCACTTGAAAGCGAATAACATCGCTACATGCAGTAGATAACGAGAGACAAGTACGGACTGAAGGCTTCGACATTGATTGACATCAGCTTTTGAAAGTTACATGGATAAGGTCTTGTTTACAAATAGAAAGATTTTATAGACAGACAGACATGAACGGACGTGGATAGTCAGGCAAATGGGTAGATAGATAGATAGATAGATAGATAGATAGATAGATAGATAGATAGATAGATAGATAGATATGAATATATTAAGAGAGATCTATTTGAACAGGTTGAGATAGACTTGCATAGATTAAGATTGATAAATTTTAACAGATTGTGATAGATAGATAGATAGATAGATAGATAGATAGATAGATAGATAGATAGATATGAACAGACTCGGATAGATATAAATATGCTAAGATAGACATAAATATATAAAGAGAGACAGATTGATATAGACTTGTATAAATTGAGACTGATAGATAAATTTGAACAGGTCGTAATAGATAGATAGATATATAGATAGATAAAGGCAGTCAAGTCGTCAAACGAGCATGACCACCGCTGATAAGTTTTATCAGTGTTTTTAGTGAGAACGAGACTGGTTCTTGAGTCTAGCAAGTGATTCGCACAGCTTATTGTAGATGTTGCCAATTTGTTCTGTACAGGGCCTGGCTTGTTTTGTAAAGTCTGTTCAGCATGCACTTGTTTAGTGATGCTGGATATATTGATTTTCCAAGCGTAGCTTAGATGTGGCACAAGGCCGAAAGTATGGGGCACCCAATTAAGATCGATCTCACTGTTCAGTCGTAATTGTTCTAGCACAAGCTTGCTAACGATTACACCGCCTCGAGGTGCTCAATAATTTCCTAAGCGTAGGATCGAACTCACTACTCAGTCGTAATTATTATAGCGAGACAAGTTCACTAACCATTACACCGCCTCGAGGTGCCCAAAGTGAGGCTGGGTATATATGAAGGCTAGCTGTCAGAGTGAATGATCATTTTGTAAACCCCAAAGAAGGAAGAAGGAAAGTGAAAAAGGAGGAAGAAGAAGAATCAAGAAGAAAGTGGATGTAGAAGATTCTTATAGAGGTTTAAAACCAGCCTGCTTACTTCCTCACTGCATATTATTATACAAATAGTGAGTCATATGGTACGATGCAGTATTACACACTGCTTTCACTTGTACACACAATACAGCAAGAGTTACCGGTGCATTAACTGAATAAGGTCGGCTGTGGTACTTTCCCCACCGCCCTAAAGTTACCACTCTTTGCCATTTTCTATAAATACTTATATAGTGTTCGCGTGAACACTTCGCTAGACTACCCAAACCTGATGAATTTAAGCACAGTACAATATTATCAACAAGGTTTCATTACATTATTTACATTATTCGGACTATTATCCTCATCTTTACCGCCATATTTATTACAACATTTCGTCCGTTGTACGCTCCGGCCTTCTTCAGGTGGTTGCAATGTCAAACTGAACCCTTTATTTCACTCACTGGGGTAGACTGTTCTAGTTCCACGTGCCAAGACCCAAAGAGTGTGAGTTCAATACCCGATTAAGGCAGTGAACAATTTGGAGAGGGGAATTAACAGGAGGTAACTGATAACAGACATCCATTAAAAACATGTTCGACATCCCAACCACCTGAAGAAGGCCGGAGCGTACAACGGCCGAAACGTTATAATAAATATGGCGACAAAGATGAGGACAATAGTCTGAATAATGTAAATAATGTGCATAATACCTCATCTCAGAATTATAGACAGATACTGAAAGTTTCATTAATTTACAGTTGAGTTTGGTAGATGTAACCGTAAGAACTATGTCAACAGTTTCTTTTCTCGCACTTCTTGCTTGTGGAACTTTCTTTCAGTCCCATGCTTTCCAGTTAACTTTGATCTTCACAAATTTAAATGCAACGTCAATCGTTATCTACTGTCTTTCTGATTATTCTTCCATTGTTCCCGCTTCTTAGTAATGTTTCTATTTTCTAATTCATTCCCATCCAGTAACCCCTTCTGTCTCAGTGGCTTTATTGCCTTGCTTTGGCTACGTCTGATTATTAAAAAAATATGTTCAAGGGGAGGCAGGTCTGGCAATCGTATTGGCAAATTATCGAACATCCTATAGAGAATATTCAATAATACTTTTATCATAAGTGAATAAAGATTTCTGTATAACAATTGCCGTTATACGTTAATATACTTACTCAAATAGATAAATTTCATCATTTATATTTTAATATGCAGATCAGTTTAAAGCATGAAATATCTGCGGGGTACCATGCTCGTGTTATGACTGAGTATTGCCCTTTCCATATATATGTGTTAATTACCGTTAATTCAACCTATTTTCCAAGTAACAAATACTAATAAATTTACCCTGGTTTCCTAGATAACTTTTTCCTACTTTAATGTTATGTTGTTTGTTGCTTTATTTTTTTATACTTACGAAATTGGACTCAAAGGTTCATAGGCTGTCTATGAAGAGGTGAGGCTAGAACTGTGAAATATTTAATGCATTCATTTCAACTCTTCTTATTGATAAGTGCATTGTTTCTTTCCAGGTACGAGTGAGGGCTGAAAAGTTAATAGACTATAAACGAACTGTGAAATCTTGCTGGCATTCATTTCAACACTTCTTTAGTGACTGCATTGTTTCTTTCCAGGTACGAGTGAGGACTGAAAAGTTCATAGGCTGTCTATGAAAGAGTGAGGCTAGAACTGTGAAATATTTAATGCATTCATTTCAACTCTTCTTATCAATAAATGCATTGTTTCTTTCCAGTTACAAGTGGGGCTGTAACGTTCATAGACTGGCTATGAAGATGTGATGCTAGATTTGTTAATTATTTCATGCATTTATTTCAACTCTTCTTATTAATAAGTGCATTGTTTCTTTGCAAATACGAGTGGTGACTGAAAACTATAGGAAGTTGTGATCAGCCAGTTCATATCCACAGTCACACACGACAGCCATTTGTGCTGAAGTGTTTTCCTGATGAAAAAAGATCCCTTTCTTCATTTTTTTGGGATGTTTGGTCTTTAAAGCATTTCAAAACTGTCTCATCAGGTTGATATCGTTCTCTCCGTTAATGATGTGGCCCTTTTAAAAATATTCAATAAACACATTACGATCGCATTCCAAATATTTCAGGTCATCTACTTCATTGCAGATGAAACCATTTTGATCTTCTTTATGACAGGTGAGGAGGGGTGTTTTTACTGTATTGATTATCTCTTTGTCTCTGGCTCAATGAAGAAAGCAACACTCATCCTGGGTTAGGCAACATCAGATTTTCCTATGATGTGAACAGCCTGGTGCGCTTTTGATTAGGTGTCAGAAGACGTGACACCCACCGAGCAGAAACCTTCGTAATGCCAAATTCATTGTGCAGCATACTCTCAATTCTCCTACGTGATATGCATTGGCTTTCATTCATCACCATGTGTTGAACATGAACAATGTTTTCCTCGGTGGTGGCTGTTGCAGAACGTCTAGACTTTGGGTCATTTTCAAAACTCTGTCTTCACCTCCGATATTCAGCTGCCCACTTTTCCACTCTTGATAAAACTGAAGTGTCATTCCCTAATGTAGCAAACATGTCAGTATGAATATCTTTGGGAGCTGGACGCTATTTCTGGGGGCACAATGCAAAACTTTGTTCATTTTCAAGAGAAGTCGCTACTCGTTAATTTTAAAATCTTCTGGTGGTGCACGTCCATGTCCAAGTCAAACTACAGTCGATGTTGTCTAACTTGAAAGCTCGTCATGGATACGTGTCCGTTGATTGCATCGAGGAAACACTCGGTTCTAGCCATTCTAGGAAGCCCTCTGCCCAGCTATGCTGTGTCATCACCTCACTAGCTGAATACATACGACTCCATTGTGCTAGATGACCGTTGACCTTACGAGAAGGCTCATTCGACAGGTCTTGTTTTAATCCTGAGGTGCGTCTGACCCCCCTCCTCAACAGAAGAACTTCTTGGGGGAACAGGTTTATTCGCCGCTGGTTCAACCAAACAGCGAATAATCTACCAAGCTTCTCTAAATGGGTTACAGAAGAGGGATTGGGTAGGATAGAAAAAAATCAAAAACTTTTTTATCATTTCACACCAAGCAAGGCGATAAAGCCACTAAGATGCAAGAGGTTACTGAGTGTGAAATAACCTGAAAAAAAGAAGAACAGTAAAAGAAAAGAAATGAAGGAGTCAGAAGTTGACGATTGCTATTGTTGGTAATTATCATCACCATCATACATACAAATCATGCGAAAAGCATTCATTGGTTAATCTCCTCAAAACTAGCTCGCTGATTGGTCAATTCCGACCAATCAGATCGTCTGCACTCGATGAATGATATTTCCCCCGTTTTTGATTGGAGCCGACCACGTGTTACCCAGCCTTATATGAACAAAACACAACTAAGCTACCTCGTGTTTTCTCTTCATTCATCTTTCTCCTTGCTGCTGTAATCTTCAAGAGCTCCCGTGTTAACCACACGGTTAGAAGTTAAAGAACATTACCAACACTCACACAAGTACAAACAGTCAGAACTTCATCCTGGAGAAATGCCAAACTAATCCACGCCAGTCAAAATCTTAACCAGCTACACTTTTCCCGCACAAACTTCTCTGACTCAACAAACAGCATTTCACTCTACCAGGAACAATTAATTAGGATACTAAAGAAAGTGAAATAACACAGTACAATAATAAGTAATCGTAAACATTGAAACATCAAAGCAACTAAAGGTAGACAACTCGTACCAGCCTTGGACAATAATTTAAACAAACACACACACTATTGACTGAACTGCCACAAAAGACATTTTTTTACACGAACAAACACTTAGTTTAATTTCACACACAAATCTTAATAACAGTTTCACACACACTGAAACTTGGCATAAATACACTACATAATGCAACACAACCATTCACACTTGTTCAACAATCTTTGAATCAATTGTGTATTTTTATTCTATATAAATCAATGTTATTGTTATATCTTTTACATATGTTATTTTCACTTTGATTTCTTTTGAATAATTTGCCTTCAATATTCATATTTCTTAATTAGTTGTGGATGAATGTCTAAGAACACCAACATCACTGCCCCTTTCGATAATATAACCTTCTGATGTCTTAAAATACATTCGCCAGTCTGCAACAACACTATTACAGTTAAATTTTTAAAGATCAAACCTTGTCTGGAAAGGAGGAAGCTAGAAAAGAGTCCGGCAAACAAAAGATGAGAGAGAAGAAATTGTTAGCATAGAATTTATGGTTACATCCAGAAGTTTCAGCTGCAAAATGATGAGACCTAACTGCCAATCAAGTACTGTGATTGAATTCGTAAAATCTAAGTATTAAAGAGAAAATATCTCAAAACAATAAGCATGAAGTTAATTAACATTGCTCAAAGCTACAAGCGATAGGATGCTGTTGAGAGCCTCGATCGCTTATAATATGGAAGGACATAGCAGATGAAAGAAGCATTTCTTTTTTTTTTCTCGGTTTTTTTTCTTTTGTTATAATAGGCATTTTTTTTTTTTTGCTTTTTTCCTGTTGTTCGTACTTTGTGTCTTACCCTTTCTAAAGATGGAAGCTAAAAACAGTTTTGCTTCGTTGCTAAAAGTAACACATCTATTAAATACGTTCAAAAGAAACTATGAAAAAAAAAACATGGAGTCAGTGATGAGTGTAAATCGGTAGCGCAACTGACGTCGTGGACATCAATTAGTTTCCCGCGATAATAGCGCAACTAATTATTTCTTTCTAACAATAAACACGATTCTTCCTTCGCATGTTTACAGCTGTCGTTTCTCGTCCTTTTGATTTTAGTACCATTTAAACAACACACACACACACACACATACTCATATATATATATATATATATATATATATATATATATATATATATATATATATATATATATGAAAAAATTAGATCAGCCTATCACGCTTTAAAATTTAAAGTTCTACATAACCAGTAACAGTTTTAATATACATATATATATATATATATATATATATATTATAACTTAATTGATTTAAAATATGGTTTTTCAGCTACACAGTTCTAACCATGTTTCAAAAATGGAAGGTCCGAATTTAATTTTGTAATTAAATTAAAGACATTATTTCCATTTCATCCTCAAGCGAATTTTGGAGTAACTTTTAAAATTATTAGGTTTTAAAGACACAGCTAAAATCATAATTCACGTTTCCAAGGTAACAGATAAATTCACTTCCACTAGACAGGGGTGTTCGCGTGTTCTTTATGTCTGTATTTTGATGTATCCGTTATTAGCTACGTTTTGGTAGGGGGTAGTGTTGTATTCTTCAATGAAATCTGACATCCGTTAAATGCATGTCGTCTGGATTTTTAAAAACTTTTATTGTTTACGGCAAAAATTCTTACGGCATTTTTTCTATTTGTATATTTAAAGATTTGGGGGGGGGATGTTCAGGTTAGAATACGTTTTATTTAACTACAATTTGAAAAATATTTTCACTATTAATTTTTAATATACTATATTAGAACAAGTAAATGTATTAGAATCCCTTACAGTATGTAGAGTTATTTTCACATCAACTATAAATATGTATATTATTAGGTAACAATTTTTTTTAAGTAAACTTTATGGCAATGACGCCAAAAATAGCTAATTGATTTCACTGATTTAGTAAACTTTTATTTTTTATATAAACTTAGTAATATCTTGTTTATATTAATGCTCTGTAAATTTACATTGAGCACTATTTTGTAAAAATAAAAATATCTATAAGAACACCAGATTATGTATCTTACTGTTCTTTCTTTTTATTTATATATATATATATATATATATATATATATATATATATATATATGAATAAAAAGACAAGAGGAAAAACCTTATTTCGTACTTTGAGGGATTTTATCAAGACAAATATAGGATTTATTTTGTTGTACGTGTTTATATACAATTAGAAGAATATCATTGGTTTACCAAGGCCTTTAAATGTTAGAACGCTCATAAATATTCATGAGTTGGTTGAAAGGTCAGTCAGAACATGTGGAGGATACAAGGTGTCAAAATTCAAAGTATGGTAAAAAAAAATACGTGAACAATATTCAAGAATTTATAAAATGAATATTGTTTCAATTGTGATTAGATAAAACAATATTTATTTAAAAGCATATTGCTTGAATATTACTCGCTTACTTTCTAACTTATCAAAAAAAAAAAAAACTAAGACCACTGATTTTACATAGAAAAATCTTTTTTTAACATGTAAGGTGTACTTATGAGTACATTTTTTTGTAATTCTTTTAGGCATGGGCTACTCTTCATGAGTCTATCGGAAGCTTTTCCAATCAATCCGAGTGCTCCAAATACAACTGGAATTATTGATGTCCTCAAGTGCCACATTTTTGAGATTTCCATTTCAACATCTTTGTATTTTGATAATTTGTTGAAGCTTTTCAAAGATATATAGCAACCTGCAGGGTCTGCCACGTCAATAAGAAAGTAGATTCTAATTTTGTGGTGTCTAATCACGTTGTCTAGACGGTTAGTTTTCATTCGTCTGTTTGTATGTATTGTAAAAGTCGTACAAAATTGTTATAGGTCCCATCTGTGTAAGAGGGTCTGGGTGATGTTCATACTAGTTTCTTACTATTTCATTCACGTAAATATTTCATATTTTCCAGTGAGATATTGTCCGTGCAACCTAATACAAGATGGCCAATTGTTGCTGGATGTTTACTACAGAATCTGCATTTCAGATTTACAGAATTTTTCAGTATGTGCTTGTTAAAATCTAGTTAGTCATTTTTAGCAAGAGTAAAAACTTCGATTTCAGATTTTAACCCTGCACTATGCAAAGATTGATCGGTACAGGGTTTATCTGCATCAACTTATTTTGTACAGGCAGAATATTGACTTATCTTGCAATCGGTTTTGAATTTGATACATTGCATTTGCTTTTCCTTTCATTTTTAGGTTCTTTGCCGCTACAGTCGATGTATTTTTATTTATTTGCACTTCTTCACCCACTAGAAATTCCATGATGAATTTGTTGACTTCCTTTATTACTGAATAAAGTTTCTTATTTCTTTCATGTTCTTTGACACAGATCATTATCGAGTCTTCTTCAATTTCCAGATATCTTTGATGAGCGATTGTTGTGGTTCTGTAAGACAGTTCTAGTTGAACTAATCCTCTGCCTCCTTCGGATCTGGGCACATACAGATGACAACATCAAACTTATGATGATGTATGCAGTGACAGCTTTGTTGTTTTGACATCCATTCGCTAAACGTCATCTACGGCCCAATTAAGTATGTTGAAACTGTATTGAAACACAGTGAGAGGCAAAGTGTTTATGGCTGATATTCTGTTTTGTTAATTCAACTTTTTATTTAGCAACAGATACATACGCCTTTAATATTCTTTTCTACTTTCTCTTTCATTTGGGTATGATGTATTGCATCTCCTTCGCTGACTCTTAGGTATTTGTAGGCTTCTTCTTGTTTCAGTTCCCTAAGCTTTGTGACAAAATCTAGACGTATTGAGTGTGTTTCTGTAATTCTGCTTTTTGTTGCGTTCCATCTCAAACCAGGCACGAGGTGCAGTTTCTTCCAGTCAAACGTTTGTGGCTTAAAAATTACCCTTCGGCCAGATCGGTGACCACGAGTGAAGAACAAAATAATATCTATCAGTAAATTAGATTTTATTCTTGAGTTGTAATCTACTGCTATAAGCGAGTGCAGTTAAGATAGGGCGTAGGTGAGGGGAATGCACAGTTCAGCGGCAGTCTTCCCTGTTCGTTCTCTGAAGTCTACTTCTTCCCTCTGTGTGGCATTTCGCGAGATGGTCAGTCTTATAGATAACAATTTTCTTACCATCTTCGTTTAAAAATGTTATTTATCTTCCTTCAGTGACTTTCTCTCCGTCTGAGCCCCTTGCTCTGTACTTTGAAACTGACTTCAATTACTGATAACTATCGTCTAAAATAAAAGTTCCGTGTCCATTTTTGCGAAAGGTCCCGCTGTTTTAAATTAAACAAAACCTCATCTTACTCATATTGCTACACTTTCTTGACTGCTACATTTACACATTTATCTAATCCGAAATCCATACCGATGTCATCAATGAAACGTTTTAGAGTATTGAGGATACCCTTCAACTCATTGTCGTCTTTGGCAAAGAGTTTGATATCATCTTCAATGAATTTAAAGGCATAATATATATTGGTTGAAAGCAAATGTTCCATATCTATTTTTGCGAAAGGTCCTGCTTTTTTTACTTTAACAAGACCTCAGCTGACTCATATTGCTACACTTTTTTGAATGCTACATTTGTACATTTATCTAATCCTAAATCCATACCGTTCAACTCATATTATTATTATTATTATTATTATTATTATTAGCACTGTAATAGGAAATATCGTAACAAGGTACCGGCGACATTCGTCGGTACCAGCTGATACATCATGTCTAAATATACATCAACACACTCCTGTTACTAAACAGTTGTAAAATGGAGAAGAGTCACAACTGAAAGGAGATACATTGCCCTAAGAATAGTTTTTATCTAGGAAAATTGAACTACATCCAATATCAAAATTTAATTACATAATCCCCATTCAACATAAATAAACAGTATTTGGAACTAGTATAGAGTATGCCCTCCATTTGCTAGTTTCAATGCTTGTATTCGATTTTTCATGGAGTTGATCAAGTTATTAACAATCGTCTGATTCATATTTTGCCACTCCTTTAGCAATGTTTCTTTAAGGGTTGCCCCTGACGTGATTTTGGTTTCACACCCTCGAAATTTTCGGTCAAGGTGCTCCCAAATTATGTTTGATCATGAGCCATTCTAAACTCTTTATATTTGTTGTAATTTTGGGTGAAAATAAAGACAAAAATTGTCCAACACTCAACAAAATTACATTTCAAACTAGTCACAACACATTACATTGCAACTAGACATATGGTTCTGTTGTTAATATTTTGGTCTCACATGTGATAGAACTGCATCATGAATTTATGACCTGCGTCTTCTATTCTGCAACTGTTATTGTTGCATAGCCATCTTCTATGTCAGCATAACAAAATATCATCTTTGATGGGGAATATCTTTGTTTCAATGTCCATATAACCACTCTGAAGATGGCTCATGTGAGCCGAAAGCTTAGATCAAGGAACAACTTAATAAAAAAATATCCAAATATTGAACAATTTTTGTCTTCATTTTCACCTGAAATTAGATATATGGAGTTTAGAATGACTCATGATCATACATAATAGACATTCATTGTGTATTATATTTAACAATATACAGTGGCCTAAGAAAAGTTTTTAGCGAGGAGAAATAAACTACATCCAATTTCAAAATTTAATTACGTAATCCCAACTCAAAATATATAAATACTATTTGGAACTAGTATAGAGTAGGTTCTCCATTTGCTAGTTTCAGTGCTTGTATTCGATTTTTCATGGATATGATCAAGTTATTAACAACTAGGAGTAGAGCCCGGCGTTGCCCAGGGATATAACAGTAAGAGACCGATCAAGTATCGACCATCATAAAGACTGAAAAATAAAATTGACAAAGATTATTGTTTAAAGTTGACGGACACGCATGTCTTAATTAGTTTTTTTTACGAATTGGTCAAACCCAAACTCAAACAAAAACATTGTTTACAATCGTTATGAGTCTATCGATTGAATAGAATTTTATTATAAACAATTGTCTTGTAAATGGAATTTTTAAAGCATTCTGAATGTAAAAATAAAGAAAATGTTTGCAAGACAATAAGAAATAAGAAAGTTATGTTGAAATCGTTTGTAAAATGTAGGTAGCCTTTCTGTAATCTTTTAAAATTTCTGATTTTTACTTATTGAATACAGTAAAAAAAAAATTGGACACCATGTGTATTTAAAGTAGTTTCCGGTTATTATTTTTGTTAGGAGAACTTGTGTATGTTTAGATTTCATTTGTTTACTTTTTGTGTATCGTTCTCTGAAAAAAAAAACGCTGAGTCACCGGAAGTTAACGGCGTTCGGACGTTTAAGTAGTCGGCAGTAACTTCCGGCCGGGTGCGTTTACACTTAACCGTTCTTTCAAATTGATTTCGTGTAAAACCAATTGTGTTTTTCTAATTTTTGGCGCTGTTAGAACCACCGCAAGGTAATTTTATGTAGTCCTGTGAAGTTTTGTTGAGATCGGTTGAAAAATGTAGGAAATCCGATCCAATATATAAACGTACAGACACACACACACACAATCTGAGTTTTATAATAAGTAAGATTGTCTGATTCATATTTAGCCACTCCTTTAGCAATGTTTCTTTAAGGGTTGCCACTGACGTGATTTTGGTTGCACACCCTCGAAATTTTCGGTCAAGGTGCTCCCAAACGTGTTCTATTGGATTCATGTCAGGATTTTGGGCTACCCATAGCAGTGACATGATTCCTTGTGATTCCTTCCAGGCCTTTGCTACTTTGCTCGTATGACATGGCGCTCCATCTTCTTGAAAAACGTACACATTCTTGTCAATCTGATTGGTTTTTGATTGAGGAATCGGAGAGATAAGTTCGAATTCCAGTCGAATGATTTTTGCTCGGTGTTGTAAGCAGCGATTGATCTCTTTTTATTACGCTGTATGGATGGTGGGAGCTGAAATTGAGGTACTTTCCGGTGAATGTCGGTATACGGTATACGGATGTCTTGAACCCATGCTCTGTTCGAGATGTTAGAACACCAAGCAAAAGTCATAAGTGGCGACCCAGAGACATTAGATAAAGAATTGGTCAGTATAAGTAGTACCCTACAACGTAACAACTACCTTGGGTACGTTGCAGCAGCCCCAATAAACTGGGATAGGAGGGTACAGGAGGAGGACAATAACACTCAGAAAACAGTCTACCTGCCGTATGTAAAGGGGTTAGCAGAGAAAATACAATGGATCTGAGGTTCATATAACATCAGGACAACTTTCAAAAGCTCGACGGCACTCCGTAAATATCTCTCCCGCATAAGACCCCCCCATAGAGGAGAACATGACTAAAGACTGTGTGTACGCTATCCGGTGAAGCTTCGGATAGAAATATAAAAGGGATACAGGCTGCTCCCTTAAGGTAAGGCTTCAAGAACACCAGAAAGCTATAACACGAGTGGAAGTGGAAAAATCAGGCGTAGCTGACCACATATGGAGAGAAGAGAGAGATCACCGCCCTCTGTGGGATCAGGTTGAAATCATAGAAAAAGAACATCATCAAAAATATGGCCTTTCTGAACCCGCCTAGACGGGTTCAGGCCCTGTCAACCTCCCCGGACGAAACCTTGCCCTTCGGCAAAGCCTCGTCCGGGTTCCCCTCTGCTAATGCAGAGAGTTCGACAGTCGCCAAGAGTCTGTCTCTCGGTCTCTCGGTATTTATCAATCCACCCACGAGGATCGAATGTGGCACAAGGCCGTTTTAATGTGGGTATCCCCGAGCCCGTAGGCTCGGCCAAAAATATGGCCTTTCTGAACCCGCCTAGACGGGTTCAGGCCCTGTCAACCTCCCCGGACGAAACCTTGCCCTTCGGCAAAGCCTCGTCCGGGTTCCCCTCTGCTAATGCAGAGAGTTCGACAGTCGCCGAGAGTCTGTCTCACGGTCTCTCTGTATTTATCAATCCACCCACGAGGATCGAATGTGGCACAAGGCCGTTTTAATGTGGGTATCCCCGAGCCCGTAGGCTCGGCCAAACATATGTCCTTTCTGAACCCGCCTAGACGGGTTCAGGCCCTGTCAACCTCCCCGGACGAAACCTTGCCCTTCGGCAAAGCCTCGTCCGGGTTCCCCTCTGCTAATGCAGAGAGTTCGACAGTCGCCGAGAGTCTGTCTCACGGTCTCTCGGTATTTATCAATCCACCCACGAGGATCGAATGTGGCACAAGGCCGTTTTAATGTGGGTATCCCCGAGCCCGTAGGCTCGGCCAAAAATATGGCCTTTCTGAACCCGCCTAGACGGGTTCAGGCCCTGTCAACCTCCCCGGACGAAACCTTGCCCTTCGACAAAGCCTCGTCCGGGTTCCCCTCTGCTAATGCAGAGAGTTCGACAGTCGCCGAGAGTCTGTCTCACGGTCTCTCTGACTAGAGTGTTGTGCCGCATACTTAATATAGACCTGGAAGAGTCTATTGTGTAGGTAGTTCCGGTCTCACAATAGTCCTGAAGGGTAAAAAGAAAAAAAAATTCATGTTTTCGATAATTTTTTTTTTTTTTTTTTTAGAATGTACGGATAATTTCTTTTAAACGTTACATCTTAAATGCATTAAGCTTCTTTCCTTTTTTCTATTTTTTTTTTTTTTGTCTGAATATGCCCTGCTGAGATGGGGCCGCTTCTAATATATCTTTGAGTCTTTTATGTCGTCACATACAGGAACCTACGAGACATGCTTATTAATCATAACGTTTACTGTTATATTAAATTAAAATATCAATTGGGAAACACGCTATATACAAAGGATACCACGATGATTATTAAAATCTTTACCAAGTGCTTCATGCCTGTAGTCTTGAACGAAAACTAATTTAATGTTGAGCAAATACCAACAAGCAGCTGGATGGAAAATATAGCTAATTAATGAGTTTATGAGAGGATTCTCGCATACAGAAGTTTTTTTGGGTTTAGTTCTTGTAATTTTTTAAAGGCAATGACACAGTGTTGATAACAGTCACAGAAAGGAAACTACAAGAATTCCTACAGAGCCTCGGAAAGCAAGAAGAGACATCAATTGCAAGAAGACGGCATGCATGGTTGTTAGTAAAAGGGGCAGCTCAACAAGCAAATTACAAAATGGGGATGGCAAAATGAAACAAATACATAATCCTAAATACCCGGGAAGTGAACGGAAAGTGGGTTACAGAAATCCGAAGGCGTATTCGGATAGTGAAAGTTGCCTTCCAAAACCTAAGCCAAATATTAAGAAAAGGAAACTGTTCATTAGAAATAAAGGAGAGAATACTGAACTTTTATGTAATAGCAGCTCCTCTACATGGCAGTGAATGCTGGACATTCTTCTCACAGATAAAGAAAACATCTGAAGCAGAAATGTGGTTCCACAGAAGGATGATGAGAATACGATGGACCAAACATGTGAGCAACGATGAAGTTTTAGCGAAAAATGATACATAAAAGAACGCTTATATTTAACATAACAACGAGATCGTTGAAATTCTAAGGAACATAAGAAGGAAAGAGGGCTTGGAAAATTAGATACTCACAGGATAGATTGATGGTAAGAGGGACAGAGAAAAGATGGCTTGGAAAATGATACTCACGGGACAGATTGAAGGCAAGTGGGACAGAGGGAAGCAACGCATAACCCACCTGGCAGACTTGAGTGAATGTATGACTGAGCAATCTTTTGGATGGATGACAAAATTTATTAAAAGCTACAAAAGACAGGTAATTGTGGAGAGTCGTGATCGCTATCCTCTGAATGGACACGACATATAGAAGAAGATCTTTCAAATAGGGAGAGCAGCGGTTTGATCCCTGTACGCCAGCATGAAAAACTGGAAGACATATTGATATAGAGAAGCCATTTTGATATTGGATTGAGAGAAAAAAGAAAGATACGTCATTTCGTGAAGAAAGGCCAAATTTGACCATGCTAAGATTTTCATTTAACCGCACACAATACTTCAATGATTCCATTGTTTTGTTTTTTTGTTTTGTTTTTGTTTTTGTTTTTTTGTTTTGTTTTTGTTTTTGTTTTTTTTTTACTTATTTACTTACATGACATTCATCATGTGTACTTATTGACAAATAATAATAATGGATTCATATAATTATCTTCAAGCACTGACTAATTTATTCGTCCTTTTAATTTTTTTATTGATGTTAAGTGGGGTATTTATTTGGCATTTCTATCGGAAAATTGATCAGTCTTCGTTATTTTCCGGAACGATTTTTTTTTGTTGATTCGCTCTCCTGTTCTGTACATTGTTATAACTCTTCCCTTTCACCTTCTTTTTCATTCTTCGTACTTTTTCTTCTTCTCCTTTTTTTTTTTCTCTTTTTCTCTTTTCTTCTTCATTCTCTTTAGACTTTCTCCTTCTTTGTATCGTTTTCCTTAAGTTCCATCCTTATTTTTTCTTTCTTCTTTCTCTTTTTCCGTATATCATGTTACGTGATTTTTTTTTTTTTTTTTTTTAGATCTCTTTCCTTGATTTTCGTTAATTTTCGATTTTCCATCAGAATTTTTTCTCACCATTTTTATTTGATCTGATTTTCATTCTTTCTCGGAATAATTTTCGATATTTCTTCCGCAAGCATTTTTCTTCATACTTTCTTTTTTTTTTTTTTCCTCGTTATCTTTCTTTCATCTCTCTCACTCTTCTTATCTTTCCACTTCTTTCATTTCCACACTTCCTTCTTTATTACTTTCTTATATTATATATATATATATATATATATATATATATGTGTGTGTGTGTGTGTGTGTGTGTGTGTGTGTGAAAAGTGTGTGTATATAAATATATATATATATATATATATATATATATATATGTATGGTTATTTCTATTTTATATGCGCGGTACTTATTAGAAAGCGCTCAATATCAGAGATAGAGCTAACCATATATATATATATATATATATATATATATATATATATATATATATATATATATATGTTTTTATTTTTTACTTTTCACTATTTTTAAACATTTGGCAACGTTTTCTTCTTTTTCTTCACTTGATATATTTTTAGCCAACTTTATTTCATTCCTGTTTCTCCTGATTTTAGCTTTCATTTTATCTTTTTGTGCTCCATCTCCTTGATATTTTCTAAATTAGTGGATTTTTTTTCTGATTCCTTTTCCTTTTCTTTCAAAATGCTAAAATCTAACGGAAAAAAACAGCGGTCGTCCTGTAAAGATTGGGATTGAAAAGAAGCTTTTAACATTGGACAAAAAAAGGAGTCTTCCTGAATACTATGATTCATTATATATCATTGAGTGTCGACCAGACGACAACGGAAAAACTTTTGGCGGGAACAATCCCGCCAATTAAGGTTGAAAATGAAGAAGTCGGGCAATCCGGAAAGAAGACACGAGTCACGATAAGGCCTTCCAAAATGCAAACAATGGCGAAAAAATATAAATATATGCCATGGAAGAGATGTATACAAAAGTAAAAACACCCAAATACACACACATACAAACGTACACACACATATTTATACATTAGTGTGTAAATATTATATATATATATATATATATACATATATATATATATATAGATAGATAGATAGATAGATAGATAG